>JAYKKT010000065.1:18840000-19440000 GCA_036023115.1 Brasenia schreberi | reverse complement strand
TCGTTTAGATTATTTCTTTATGAAATTTAAATTACTCATTTGATTGCCTATTTGATTCAAGAACCATCTCGGGTAGCTTCTTTTTTGGGACAGCATATGAACTTTGACAATTTTGAATTCTTCCATGTAGATTATTCTCCAAAAATTGTTCAATCGTGAGACTTTCAAATGATAACATGTTTCTGATCAGTTATGGACAGAGGGATATGAAGTGGTGAGCTTCTTCTTGTGCGTAATGATGCTTCTATGTTATTCTCTTGTAAAACCATGTAAAATTTTGTTATTAGAGTAGTGCAAGTGCACTCTTGTGTGATCAATTTTTGAAATCTGTCTTGATAATCAGCTATTAGAAGCAATAGATGCCAGGTAATAAGGAAGCTATCTTGATTTTTTGTCATTGAACATACTGATTAAATCAAGATGGGATTTAATATAGGCAATGATTGAATGTTACTTCCAACGCATATATACAATGAGTGTGTACAGATAAAAGAACACAACATATGTAGGATAGTGAGTTCGTAATGTGGATTCCATCGGGATAAAAACTCAGATCTTTTAAGTCATGTAGAGATAAAGATGCATTTAGTGTAGCATTCTCATGGCAACAACATCAGTTACATGCTGCTCTCTACTATAATGCAACTTCGAAATCATAAGTTCAGGGGCATGAGTACTTTCATTATAAGTAGTTTAATATCTCATAAAATTAGAAGAAATGCTCAGTTTTTCAAAAGTTATTGTTAAATGATAAGGTATATATTGATAAAATGCAAAATGACTCTTTCTATAGCATTAAACAATCTTAAATTTAGTTTTTTTAATGAAATCTTTAAGTTAGATTTTTTTAGTTTAAAAATATTTAAAATAATTTGTGTCAAGTCGAGAGAAATAAGTGTCGAATCTTGGAGTATATGGTTCGAGTTATGGAGGTGCCGTATCCGTATAACATAAACCCTTTATAGGGTTGTGTGGATGCTACGACACTTAAATGCTTGATCTATGATTTTAATCTACTTCAAGTTGGCTTATTTTAAAATAATATTGTTTTAAATATTAAAAAATCTGCATGTCATATATTTTCCAAAAATATTTTAAATCGCTTCATGATTATGTTCATCCCACAAGCGTGCGCACAAGCACCCACTATTATTATCAGGGATGGAGTGTGCAACCCTCCTTTCTTGTCTGGGGGAAGCCATCCTGTCGGTCACTCATTGAACTTTCTTTTCTTTCCCATAGTGTTGATCTAACTACTAACTAGCTTTCTTGTACGTAAACCAAGAATCCTAGTGCCACACCCTTCAATTTCAGAAAGAAATAGAGAGAACTTACCTCTATCACAACTATTAGGGGTCCTGCTTAACATCTTGGTAATTCTCCCAAAAAAAAAATCAGAATGACACCAGGTGGACATTGGCGAATATATGTAAAAGTTAGGAGATGTTAAGCACTCATATATAAATTTGATCTGAACCAATTTCAATTATCTGATCAAGAGCTATAAGTAGTTGAGATGTAAAAAAATATATAAAAATATATATCTTTTTTGTTGGGTACTTGATTGTTTCTTCGTTTAATTCATTTTTTATTTTTCAATTTCAATCATTCATACCTTCAATCAAATAATTGAGATTGACTTAGATAGAGTTTGCATGTGAGTGATTTGCACCCTTCACTTTTCCTATATATATATACATACATATATATATATATATATACATATATATATATACACACACATATATATATATATACACACACACACATATATATATATATATATACACATATATATATACCCATAAATTTAGTAGAAACTTGCTGCGCATCCAGTTGAATCCAGGCAGATGCCCAAATCCTTTTTATTTTTTTGTGCACATTCTCTTGAAAATCTTGTGAGTGGAAGAACATTATGTCCACAATGATCTATTTTCAGTTCGTTGACACTTCCTTTTCACTGGGGCACACTAACTGGAGGTGCACTGAGAGTCCTTTTCAACTCATATGCATGACTTTTATATATACATATGCTTGACTTATATATATATATAAACAGTCAATCTTGAGTTGGAAAGGATCTCTCTGACAGGCAGTGCGCATTTCCCAGCGAAGAAGGTGAAGACATGTAGGCCAGAAGTCGACTGCCAGGGTTTTTTATTAAATGACTCTTGCCGAAATGGTTAGGTTTTCTTTTCCATCATTTGAAGCTCATGGCTACCATATATGTTGGACCGAGAGTGTTAGCTCGACTGGCAGGGCAGATTGATGGCTTTGCTGCTTGTCGAGTTCGACTCCGAGGAGGATGCATGTGTGTGTTAGACTTCGATCTCCCTTAGAACCAAAAAAGTAAAAAAAACACTACTACATATGTTGGAGAAGAATTGGTTTGAAGAAAACTACAAGGTTCTATTTCACTTAATGCAAAATATCAATAACAACTCGCAAATCCGACGCGGTAAATCCCATTTTTGTGTATCGGTGTAAGCTAGGGCAAGCATAGTCAACAGATCCCTGTGAGGCTTGAACCTTTGACCTCCTCAAACTTAAAGGCTTTTGAGCTGGCTCCTGCATCCAAGTTAATAGTGTCCTTTGCAATTTTTTCTATTGACAATAGTCCTTTGCAATTGTTGGTAAATCCCTCCTTTCGCTTTCTACGTTCATGGAATCATGCCCACCTCATGCAACCTACTTGATGAAGGTACGCCCTCAAAAAAAAAACTCAAAGAGCATAAGTTTTGATGGTGTGAGATAGTGGATCTGCATTAAATCAAGGTCCAGTGCTTAGTCCACTTCATAGTCCATGGCATAAACCATGGGCTTTTTATGAGCCTATATAACTTTGCTTCCTCCAGATAATTTTCACTATAAGTATATAGTCCACGGGTTCTATGGTGGACTATATAGTACAAGACTACAGTCATACATTATATCCTATCCATGAGAGTTTCCTCCCACCCTCAAAAGGAATCAAAACACACCACCAATGAGGAAGGTGAAGGGTGAATTCTCAAGAGCTGGAGCATCTGGGCATCAAAACTGGCACCCATCGTCCCTGGACCGGTCACTTTTCCGGACATGGGTGTCCTTTTTCGTGCTCATTTTGATGCCTCTTTGTGCTCCTTTTTCATCATCGATGACTAAGATGATGAACTAACTAATCATTGTGTTTTTGTACATCTCTTGCCAACCACCCTAAGAATATAAATAGCTTGGAGTCAACAACTTGTGTCCTTTAATGTTAATTCAATTGCCAGTTTTGATTTCCATATTTTTGTAAAGCATAATGAGACCCTTGCTGTGTATGACATCTCAACTTTCACAATAATGGCAAATCCACCCAGAACTCACAGAGATACTCTTGATTTATTTAATTGAACAAGGGAACAACCATCTTTCTTACGCTAGGTGGGTGAAGAAGGCCCGTTAGCATTCATGTTTCATAATTCTTTCTACAAAAATAGGGAGCCTGATCGTTGAGAGAGCAGCTACAATAATAGGAAACGAAGACAAATTCCGAAGACAGGCCGTTTGGGCTGATCTCGTGATCCAACAGTCGCCTGTATGCTTCTTCTTTGACCATTCAAGAAGACCCAGCACAAGCTAAGACAATTACCCACTAGCCAAGAGAGAGAAACTCGAGCAATCTCATTAACCTTGAAATTAGAATTATTTAATGTAATTTTCAATGGCCAGATGATTCTTTTTGTTTGATTTTGTTGTTTTTTAAATATGAATTTTGTAGAAAATGATGCTTCCAATACATCATGAAACATCAGAATAGTATCTACACCGACTGGGATTGCAGATTTTTTAATTTCTGAATGGTGTTCACGCAAATACAACATATATTCAACTAGAGCAGCATATATAAGCTGAGCTGAATACCACTTGTTTATGCAAGACTCATCAATGAGTGCGCTGCTCGTATTTCAGCTCATTAGTTTAAGAAAAGAAAAATTAATAAGTTAATAAATGCTGGAAGAAATATATATATATATATATATATATATATATATATATATAAGAGAAAATAGTAGGTGTTAGCAAATCTAAACAAATCTCAATCATGCATCTTAATATGAATAAAGTGTACCTTTTACTTTATATGTGTATTTTTTATTTTATAGATTCAAATCTCAATCATCAATCATTTAAAATAGATAGTTGAGATTTGTTTTCTACATTATATATAAAAAGAGATAATTATTAGGGTCTTCGACATTATATACTCTTTTATAAGTAAACGGTGTAATGCCGTCTTCGATTACTCGTATTGAAGAGGACTCTTCCTGAACGAACCTAACGTTTCTTTTATATATATAATAACGCTGATGATAATAATAATAATGATGATGATGGGCATTCACAAACTGCATGCGGTCGTGGGCAAGAATTTTCAGGTGATACGTTAAATCACCGACAGATTCTGTGGACATCACCATTCTGTCTATTTCATGGTTGGTAAAGCAGACGTTCGTTTAATACAAGCTTGTAAGTCGAAGGAAATAGCAACTGAGCGATTAGACGGAGTTTTTCACGGTAGGCTGCACTTAATGAACGGTGGTGATCTCGTTTCTCGATTTTCCAAGATGAATGAACGGTGTTGATCTCGAAACACCATCTTTGTCCTTAATTATCATTGGTGAATTGCTTTCTGTCAGCTGATGTGAAACATTTGCACTACCACTCTCTAACGGTGAGTGGAAAGAAACCATCATTGGCATCAAATCAAATACCAAACGTGCAAATGCATTTGCCAATCGTACCATGACCAAAGCCAAGCCTTATTGAATCGAGTGGTTATTCATATTCTTGGTCGCTTTTATGCTCTGTTTTGTTTATACTAGCATTCAACTCAAGCAAAGCACGCTCACAATCTAGGGTTTTTCATATTTGTGATTGATGATTGGCCAAAGCCTTCCCTAAACATATCTATGTGTGTGTGCATGCACACATTCAATTCAAGGAAACCAACATCATAATATAGGGCCTCCAAACATTAGAGACATTAGAATAGATTTGAGCACATATAGGATTTGAACATATATATATATATATATATATATATATATATATATATATATATGATACAAACTCCATCAAAGTACAGATCAAGCATAATGGGTAATTGATATTGAAAATCAAAAAGTGAAAAAATATAATTTTTTACAAGGTACTTGATTGCACTTATATATATTTTTCACTTTTATTTAATAATTTTAACCATCTATGTTCTTTAATTGGATTGTTGAGATTAGTATGAATAGAGTTTTCATATGAGTGATTTATATCCTTCAGCTTCCATATAATATATATATATATATATATATATATATATGTGTGTGTGTGTGTGTGTGCATGCGTGCATGTGTATATGTATATGTGTGTGTACGTACGTTAAAGGTTGTCTCACTTAACTTTTAAGTAAATGATCTTTGCCAAACGAAAGCTTCAGTCATATGCTCATTCATATGTTAAATGGTACGTCCCTTTGAGTTTTCTTATGTTTGAGAGAGCTATTTGTTCTAAATGTTAGGTACTTTAGGTGGTTGGTGGAAACATTAAGATTAAGCCCTGCTATGAATAATAATTATTTTATGATTATAAAATTAAATAGAAAATGAGAGAGAGAGAGAGAGACCAACTACTATAATGAGTAGGAAAGGAGGGCCAGCCAAGGGGTGCCGGTGGTGGTTTGTTTGTCTTGTGGGGTTTCGTTAACACATCCAGCTCACTCAAGCAACCACTCATGACTCCCAAAAATGGACGCTAGAGATCTCTTTTCCTCTTCTTTGTGTATATTTCTTTTCTTTTTCCAATATTATGTGCTTAGATGTGCACTGCAGTGAAGGCTAAAACATAATGCAGATCACATTTTTGCTAACATAACATGTATTCACCATGTCCAAGTAGTTAATGTTGCCAAATATATTAAGGTTTCATGCATGAGTAGCCAAAATTTAACAGCCATATATATTGACTGCAAAAATCACGTCAAGATATCCCCAATAAGTGTGTCTATTTGCTCATTTGGTGGAGTGAATTTCACTTGTGTGCACACAATTCTTTATACATCTCTCTCTCTCTCTCTCTCTCTCTCTATATATATATATATATATATTTATTTATTTATTTATTTATTTATTTATTATATACATGGGGGTTTGATTTTTTAGCACCATTTTCACAGGGTTTAGTGGAATCCGCTATTTCTTTAATAGACAAGGGTCCTCATCAAGCAACAAACGGTGTACTACGTGCAAACCATATAAAAGAAGAAACAGTTGGTTGATTCTGAAAGAAGAGATCAGGCAAAGGCAGGAGAAGAGGAATAAGCTGCCTCAGAATTATGATGAAGCAGCACAGCAAGAAGGTGGCATTGCTGAGGAGTCTGAGTCGCCAAGAGGCAAGAAAACTTGGTTGTGGTGCAATTGTAGCAGGATGCTGCCTCCTCTCTATCTTCTTCTTTGCCGTCTTTGACGCCATCTTAGGCCCTGTGCAGAACTGTAAAATTTCTGATCAACTCCATATCCCCATTATTTGATGATCATGATTTTGATGAAGCAGCCTTGCATGCTTCGCCGCTTCATCGCCATGTGCGTGTGTGTTTTGGTGGCGTTCTCCCATGTGGTGCCCCAGGAGCATACGTTGTGGCTTCATATATTACCCACTTCCTTGATTAACTCTTTATCACCTTCATTTTAGTCAGACTATCATACATATTGCTTCGTATCTTTTATGATACACAATAATTCTCATTATATACAGCACGCATGCATGACACATTTACAATTCCTTTTTGTTGTATTCTCGACTGAGAAATGGGTTTTGTAGATAAACTAAAGCTGACTGTTGGTTCCGGTCAATTTATGGCGAAGATAGAGAGCCCAAGGATTCAGCAATCATACCGTGTACAGTCAGGTATTAACTTCTATAATTCTATTGGTGTAGATAGAGTTCACATTCGTTGTAATTGTCTTTGCTCTTCCTCAAGTTTGTTACTTGTATCTTTCTTTTTGCTGTTTGTTTTTCTTGGTGAATTGAAACGAGGACTTTAAGGTGTCGTTTCTGCTTTTTGATGTATAACTCGGAGAAACTGCCTCTCGGGAGATGTGTGATTAGAGACACCTGGCTAAATTAAACTGAAGCTAGCTAGGTTCATTGCCGCCAGGGATGTCATGCATAAGGTTTTCATATGAAGCTTTCATGTTGCATATTGACATTTTCCTAACACTAATTGCAACATGCAGAGGAGCTAAGACTTTCAGCAGTTGGTGCAGAGATGGAAAACAGGAATACTACAGAGAATTATCAGCCAGGTAATATGGTTGAATTTCTTGTTGATTGAAATTGATTCGCCCCATTTTAATGTATAGCTATTCGTTGCTCCATCAATGAGTTTATGTTTTAATTCATTTGACATATTTTGATTTTCATAAACTACTTGCAGAGGAGATAAAACCATCAGCAGATAGTCTGGAGATGGAAAGTAAGGATGCCACTGAGAGTAATCAGACGGGTAATTGTTAGAAATAAATTGTCTTTTTTTTCCTGAAAATTTCTGACCTGCTTTTCTAATGAATATCTTTCTTTCTTTTTAGTTATTTAGTGAAGTCATTAGTGGCTTTATCGCTGATCCTTCTGTGGTAATTTCGGTCACTTTGACTAGTCGAACTGGCTTCAATGGGCAACACCATTGAAGCATATAGTAGTAGTCTCCTTTTTTCTTTGGCAAGGGAGGTTTTGTCATCTGTCATTCTGTCAAACCAAGACCAAGCCTTCTGTAGCTCCGCGATAAGGATCCTTGGTCACTAGGTCTGGTGTCATATTAGTAGTCAACTGTAAAAAGATAAAGATCATGCGTTACTGTTTCTTCTTAATACTTGTGGGGCCTAGCTCTCCTGCTTCGCTTTTGAGTTGTTTATCATCCAACTTTTCACCAAAGCTTGGTATAGTCATATATCCATATGCCTGCACCACCTAAGGGTGTCTAATTTTATCTTCTATCGGTACCACACGTACATTTTCTGTTCAATTTATATACGTTGATTGTTTCTAATTTTTTACTTTTTGACGGTCTGCTGTTAGTTTATGCAGTAAAACTGGAATCATCAGCTGGAGCTAGTAATAAGAATCTTACAATTATTGAAGGAAAAGGCCAGTCCGAGTCAGGTGATTCGTTTTACTAACAAGATGTTTACTTCTTAAATTGAAATATAGCATTAGGTACAAGAATATATATATAAGTAGTACTGATGTTGACCTTTGCATGATTATTGACCAAGTTATTGGATCGTACATGCTGGGAAATTGAACTTTACACGGATTAGTTCAAACATGACAACGACAAGAAACCCACAGAGAGGTGAAAGATACTAATTTTTGATAGTCGGAATGTTGTGAACCAATCATGCATGCATGTAGCAATATGAGAATTTTAAACAAAACGTACTCAATTTGAAGCATAATATCTGTTTCTTTTTCAGCATTATCTCTGAAGAGATTTACAACAATGTAGCTAGCTTTTCTCGGGAAAATCTCGGAAGCAGCTTTAAGAATTGTTTCGATGTATATACAACGAGAGAAAAATATGAATATAAAATTTAAGAGTATTTTCTTATGTACATGTAAAGGCCATAAAGAAAAAGTATTCAACTTAAAAAAAAATTGAAGCATAATAACAAAAATTATTTAAAAATTGCTGATCTTGTGATATTATTGCATTCCTGAGATCATGCAGGTCTTTTGCTTTCCTCTAACATTCTAACAAAAATAAGAAACTTTATGATGTAGAAAATGTTAACTATGTTTTAGGACTTTCCTCTGGACCAAATTGGTGGTTGTCATCAGGGACTGATTTTCTTTCTTTTGGTTGCAGAAATTGCAGAGGAGAAAGTAGAAAAGGTACATGCTTGCAATTTTTCGCACCCGAAATCAGACGTTTGTTACATCGAAGGCGATATTCGAATTCATAAGAATACCTCCACCATATTCTTTGTAAATCCTCAATTCCATGTTCCTGCTGATGGATTTTGGAAAATTCGTCCTTATGTTCGAAAGACAGACATGCGAGCCATGAGTGGAGTGACAGAGCTAAAAGTGAAGCCTTTACTGGATCCTCAAGAACTCCCTTCTTGTTCAGTAAGACACAGTGTTCCTGGGCTTGTGTTCTCCACAGGGGGATACAATGGGAACCTTTTCCATGATTTTACAGATATTATAGTCCCTCTTTTTCTTACTTCACATCACCACAATGGAGAAGTTCAGCTGGTCAACACAAATGGACACTATTGGTGGACTAACAAGTTTGGCAAGATACTTAAGCAACTCTCTCATTATAATATCATAGACTATGACAATGATGATAGAGTGCATTGCTTTACAAAGTTAAGAGTGGGCCTAACTGTTCATAAGGAATTCAGCATAGATCCAGCAGTTAAATCCTTCAATGGGTACACCTCCATGCAAGAGTTCAGGAAGCTCATGATGGATTCCTTCCAACTCAAAAGAGACATAGCCCTTCAAGAGATGAAAAGACCAAGGTTGTTGATACTTTCCCGCAGTGGAACAAGGCGAATCATAAACTTGAACCAGATAATCAAATTATCGAAGAGGTTGGGTTACGACGTTGTAGTTGCCGATGATCATATGACGAGAAGTCTGGCGAAATTTTCAGAAGTTGTGAATTCTTGTGATGTCATGATGGGTGTACATGGCGCTGGACTCACTAACATGGTCTTCCTCCCAGCTGGAGCTGTGGTGATTCAGATTGTTCCTTTTGGTAGATTGGATTGGATCTCTCGTGTCTTTTTTGCTGGCCCAGCTAAGGACATGAAATTCAATTATATAGAATATGACATAAATGTGGAAGAAAGTACCCTAATAGATCAGTTTCCTGTGGATGATCCTGTAATTAAGGACCCTCTGTCCATACATAAGAAAGGTTGGAATACGGTTGAAGAGATATATCTGAAAAAACAAGATGTAAGGCTTGATTTGAAGAGATTCAAGGGCGTATTAGAAAATGCCCATGATTTTCTACTTGGGAAAAGTTGAGAGTTGATGCATAAGTTTCTAATATTATATACATAGTCCAATATATTAAGTTCTCATTTTTTTCAATTTAAAAATGAGCCAAAAGGAAAATCTCTCTTGCCATCTTATATTTGCTTTTGAAAGGCATCTTATGATTTATCTTTCAGTGAAAGTTTCTTGGTGCCTTTCGTGATGCTCCAATGGTGAAACAGAGAAAAACAGTTCAAGCTTTTCTTGGTCAGGACAGTCTTGTTGAAATATGGTGAGGCATGTCCCTAAATTTACGCTTGTCAATGGGTCGGTCCTGGTGTGGATCCAGGTCCACATCCCAATTTCCAGCATCCATGCCAGACATGGATCAAGGTCACCAACAAGAACCGTATCCGGACCCTTCAAAACATAAACTATATTATAAGAAGATAAAAAAATTGTATTGTCTCACATGGGAAATTTGCCAATTCAAATGGGAGCGAGGGTTGGTTTGGATTAGAATGAAGCTTTCTTTATTTTTTGGTACGATGGGGAGGCAGAAACCAGATGCATGCCTCATCTGTCGAGCTCATGACCTTCAACTTGTGAATCACCCCCCTAGCCAAGTGAGTTGTTGCTCATTGTGCAGTTAGTGTAAATCATTAGAGACCGTATTCAGTTCCATACATTAGATGTCTGGCAGTGTATCGGACAACATGATTGGCTAATGGATCTACGTTTTTGTTCCAAAATCAGGCTTAAAAAGGGTAGTACATGCTAGGTTTGATCAACCAGATCCACAAAGAACCATACTGTTTCAGATATATGCATTAACTTGTTTTTCCTTTTCTCTAGCAACGAACAAAGGTCATAATGAGAACCGTGAAATCAATGAGAAACTTTTTCTTTTCCTGGTGAATGCCAAGTGAAGCAACAAAGGTTGGTGCATTAATTATGCATGAAGGTGGAGGGTTTCTGTATATTGGGAAGGAGTTGATTAGAATTGCACTTACAGTTGGCTCTATTGAATTGAGTTGCAATTGATGACGACCTTGATCATTGTTCGGCTTTGTGAACCTTTCTTTTTGCTTGTTTGGCAAGATGATTTTAGGCAGACCCGTAATTGGACTCGATCACCTTGTGCTAAAGCTTTGAGTGGGCCGCATGGCAATGAGAGCAATGGCCTTCGAAATAACTCTTGTTTGAAAGGTTGGACATCTAGATGATCCACTGGAACTCTGCCGGCCTATGCACTAGGAAAATAACAGAGAAAAGAGTATGAAACCTGTGGCGATTTCCTGCTGGGAGTCATGATCATGCTGTATTATTTTATGTCGAAGGCTTGTCTGCCCAAACAATACCCGACTTTTCACTTTATTTCCCCGGTCGTGATTGCATCTCTCTCTCTCTCTCTCTCTCTCTCTCTCTCTCTCTCTCTCTCTCTCTCTCTCTCTCTCCTAGTCATTCAATGATACTGCTCAACCAAACATATGAACATAAAATATTATAACAGCAAGCACTTAACTACTTATAACAACTTTGGCTACCATTTTTTTTTTCGGACGGTTGGGTTAGGCTTCTGACAACTAGCATAAAACTTTGTTAGACTTATTTATCATCCATTCTGCAAATTATGATAGGGCTATGGGAAACAAAGAATCCATGTAACCAACCCCATCTAGTAGGAAAAGACCTAGTTGTAGTTTGTTACTTTTTTTTTTAATAAAAAACTACTGGTGTTTTTAACCTCTCAAGGACTGCTCTAGTTCATATAGAAGCATCAAAATGTCTTAGCAATTGAAAACATCAAAGATAAATATCATCTCTTTCCTGCTTAATTTCCACTGGCATATGGAGATAAGCCGTCAATATTCCTGCTCACAAAACTCACAAGCTTCAACTTTACTTCATGACCTTCCTGGATGATAGCCACAGTGGTTGTCCACATAGCAGATGGGTACGAGCAAAGATCAGCATCCCCGTGCTGCGGTGTGCATATGTGGTGGTGAACATGTAAGTAGCAGTGATTGAGTTACAGCTGGGGTTTAACTTGAAGGTCCATCGCTATATAATAAAGAACGGTTTTCTTGCTTTAGTGTCCACATATGACACCATGAAATCTTCAATTGATCACTGTCCACCAATCATCCCATCCACTACTAGAAGGCATTTCGGGACTTTGTAGCTCAGTTCCCCTCGTCATTTCAAATAATAGACATTCATCCGATGCGCAATGTGCTGATGGACATATAGGACATCATTGTGCAAGCAAAAAGAATATGCATCGTCTATTGGTCAGTCGAGACAACACAAAAATTACACATGTTTATAAAGTGGAGGCGTAATATATGTAAAACAAAACAAGCATTAGGGATGTGAAAACTCATTCCAACTCATAACTTGAGAAAGTGTCTTCGCGCCCGACTTGTACAAAAATAGATGACAATATCAAAGATACCCAAATTCAGAATTTGTTTCTAAGTAAGGTACTCTGCAAACATAGAAGCTAGAAAATACATCCCAGGAAAACACAATATGCAAAACTATTTTCAGAATTAGGTCATAATATTCACTCAAAGGAACTTGGAAAGAGATATACAGCACATCAATGGATCAATATTTACAAAACCTTCGACCGACCAAAAGGAGTTAAAGAATAGGCAGAACTTATTTCCCACCACTGCATTTATTTCAATCATTGCATTTTCTTCCGCAAAGAACGATGAATTTGCCATGACCATACCGCAAGGAACAGAATAATTGCAACACTGAAAGAGCACCAGAAAACTATCAACCAAGGGGGCATTGGGTCGGGGTATAGCCCTGTGAAACATGATGAATCCAATTTAATAGTGAACAACTAAACCGTTATCTAGAAAAACAATCTCAAGGAAACAAGTGAGTGTACCATGGCCAAACTTGATACAGATAAGGAGCTCCACGATGCAGATGGCAAGTGAAAGCCAGCAAAAGGCTCCCAACTTTTTAACAGGTTTACTGCCAAAGGAAACCAAGAAACCATGAGGTCTAGTTTGTTCGCACCTGTGTATGCGTCAGGTACACACATGCATACAACACATACACCGGTGAATACATATATGCATGTATACATGCACACACACCTGTCTTGCAAATACGAGTTATACTCGCGGATTGTGGGCAGTGCAATTAGCCACCAAAGGATCAATCTGTAGATAATTACAGGATTTCGAGGCGGAATCCAGAGGCAGAATTTCAGGAAGAAAGTATTGAGCTCCACGGTCAAGAAAACAATGCACAACGAGAGCACTTGTATGAACCTCCAAGGGCCAAGAAGAGGGTGCCACTCATCCTTGTCCCATTGTGCAGGTGTAAATTGGCCCAACGTCCTTTTCACCTTCAAAGCATAGAAAATGAAAATTACGTTAAGGAACACTATGAAGAGTGTGACTCTCATCCCCATCCGATTGTATGGCATGATCTTAAGTTAATGACTTGAGATAAGTTGTTGCTTGTAATCCTTTAATTAACAACAAATTGTGCTGGAACCATAATTCCTTTAAAAAATATCTTCTCAAAATTCTTCCAATACTAGAGAAAAGAAAATTATAAGAAACTAGATAAAACATCAGCATACTTTCCCAATTATATTAGGTTGCTGACTTAGTTCCACCCATTCATATGTTTTCCCATCGAAGTATCGAACAGTGCGCATTCCAGCCCAAATGCCTACAAAGTGGAAACATAAAAGTTAGCTATCAAGGGTAACGGTGTGTTAGTATTTCAGCTCAAATGTATAGCAAGTAGACATAAAAAATCAGCATTCAAAGGAGAAACTTGCTTTAGTAGACAAAATTACTGAACTATTAGAAAGAACATTTGAAAATACAAAACAGAAAAAATTTCATGGCTTTCATGCTGAAAATGAGAATTTCTTGAATGACTAACTTAAACGAAACAAACACTAGCTAAAGGGAAAACTTGAGAAAATCTAAATTATTGACAGCCGTGCACAAGGAACTACAACTAGTTCAGTCAAGAACATGTGCATGACTTACACCAGACTCGTATTTAGTTGATCAAGTGAGGAGCGTTCACATGGAGTGGCAATCTGTTTCCAGGACTCCAAAAACAATTACCACGATAACTGCTAGCATCTTTATTATCATGGACGTGCACACCTTCACCATTCTCCGTCACAAAGATCTTTTAATAGTGTAATAATCACTCAAATTGTTACAAAAATTTAAAGACACGGTAGGTGTCAATTGTAATATCCCCTAAGATGTTAAACGTAACACATTTTCTGACCAATTTTAATGAGATTGGGTAGCAGCTTGAGAATAGGAAGTGCTTCAAATTTCCAGAACATTTTTTTGGTGCAGCTTCAAATTCCATTTGTTTATATTTCGGGGTTTAGTTAAGTACTGCCAGTAAATCCCAGTCACCGGCATGAGGAGGACAATCTGAACAATTTATGGCCTACCGCATAGAACATTTTTCCATAAAGAGGGCACCACCTTCTCAAAATTCTCAGCACACAGAGAAGTCATTGTAGGTTTGGTCATGTACCAGGAAAAAAAACAGTTATCAGCACATCCAAGGTCCAACCACGTTGAAGACTAATATGAACAGGCATTGGCTATCCTAAAGAACATTTTCCCAGAAAAAGCAACCACATTCTCATTTCTCAACCGGCACAGAAGTTAGGAAATTTATAGTGTTTACAGAATCAAAGTTGAACAACAGAGGACACCAAGAGGCTAGCCAATTCGATGCACCACACAGTGATAACATCTTGGAACACTATTACATTCAGATCTGTTCTCATTCGGCAAAAGTCCATTTCACTGTCAACTTTACTGGGGTTTTAATCAACTTCTATCGGTTTCTAGAAGCGGATAAAAGATGCACTTGCAACTACCATTTTAAGTGGGGGAAGATCTTTAGCATGGTAAACCTGCATCAGAATATAACCTTAGTTGCACTATGATTGCTCCACTTGCTATATACCAAAGTAATTAAACACATGCTACATTTACTAACAGAAAGAATTTAAATCCTTGACAGATTCACATCCTGTTTGTTGAAAGAGAATATCATCAGAGAAACAATATATGCACAATATGCAAGCTTCCTGAATAAAAAACAGTTCTGAGTCTAACCAAACCAGTTGCAGATTAAAATGTCCAATACAATACTATCCCACCAACACTCGTTGAAGTTAGGCAGCATGTGGCAAAAGGTAAGCTGCAAGAAAACATGAAGTTTCTGAATGTCATTAAGAAATCTTAGCAAGAAAACAAGACAGAAACCCAAGCAGTAACAACGCCCACTTTCAAAGATTTTGCAAAGAAATAGGTACCTCCATCATCTCAAAGCCGATGGACAGAACCCATAGAAGAGGCTGATTGCGGATCATTATTGCCTTACCCCACCAGCCAAATATATGGGCAAGCACAAATTCATCAAACAAAGTATCCTAAAAAAAACTAATAGCCAAAATCAGTGGAAACAAATTTGCAAATTATAACTGAATCATCATGAGAAAAGAGAAATGGAAGAAAAAAAGAAGAAGAAACAGTAAAAATGGACAGGATGGTTGTTGAAGACACCATACATAAACATTTTTAAACCTGCTTGTTGGGTTATCTGATATATAAATTCGACAATCAGCACCATATGAGCGCTCAGGAAGTTCTGCAACAATTAACAGAATAAAATAAATCATTTCTGATAATCGCACAACTCTAAATAAAGAGCACAGTATAAGAATTGTGCATTACCAACACCGAGGTCAGGGTGAAGAAATTTCATAAACTGCCGAGCATCATCTCGTTTCTGCAAAAGCAAATAGCTCTCAGGGAAAATTTAAAAGTTGTTAAGTGATTACAATATAAAATTTGAAGAATGGAAACGTAAATGGTCACTAGAAAACACAAGTTATTAATAGAAACTTGATGATTGAGAACTGATATTCAGAAACTTAAACTTCACTAGAACAGATCACCTTATGGAGACCAATACATCCTCCAACAAGAGGAAACATCAAAGGTATCTATGCTTCTATCAGATTTAGGAACTACCTCTGCACACATTCAAAACTGGTACATCTACATTTAATATGATGTAATGTCATTTTTACAAAAATAGTACAAAAGAAAAAAATTTAATAGTTCACATCTTGTAAGTTCTACCTATTGTAGGAATCCCCAATTTTTGCACATCCCACATGTAAATTTTAAGCAAATATGTAGGCACCATGGATATTCAGAATGCAACCATAAGCTACGCTTACCAACATAAGCATGCATTTTCTTATGAATACAAGTCAGATGATCTACATCTCCAGGTCAGAGTAACACTACCTATGTACCAAACCTAGTTTAGTACATAAATACATACTTGTTATAATGCTGTTAAGCTGCTTTATGCAAAACAGTCGATTAGTTCATATATTTATTCGTTGTTCATTTGCATCTTGGAATTTATAGCCCCATATAGGTGCATGACCGTAACAGAAATAAAGATATTACGGTGAATACACAAGGAACTGATCCGTAGTAAGATTGTTAGGGCAAAAGACTGGTAGGCACGCTAGAAAATAAGACAATAGAGATGTGTATAACATAATTTGGTCATCTAGAGGGATGATCAAGTGGAGCTACCTGAAGGTATGAGAAGTTAGATGGAGAGTACTATATAAAGACCAAGCTGTGGAGAGGAACCAAGAAACATGGTTTTGTTTTTTCATAGTTACATGTAGGTCCAACAGAAGAGAGAGCACAATGTCTGCATTAAAATCCATGTAGTTGGCCTCACTTAACATGGAGAAATACATGATTTTAGTTGCAGTTATATAAGTGGATACAGTGAAACAACATTTGGGGCACACTGAAAACTAAAACGACAAAAGCTAGTAAAAGTTCAGGTGACAGGATAATAGCATCTAATGAAACTTATCATAGACTTGATTATTATACACCTTAGACTCTGCAAGTATGACTCGTGGAGAACATTGCAAACATAAATCTGCTCAATGAACATGCTTTGGGAAGAAAACCAAAGCACTGATATGATACATAAAGAACATCTCTCTCAGTGAAAAATTAGATCATCCAATCTAGTCCTGCTTGTCCAAACCCTTCTGTATTTACTGTGGAGAATATTTCTCAAGATAGGACCAATGCACAAATGTTTTCCACATGAAGCAAAATAATGTTCACACTCCATGCAGAACACTGACAAAGGCAATCTTTAGATGTTCATGAAGAACATGATCTTGAACAGGCAAAACAGGAGAAAGAGGAGACAGAAGATACCAAATTCCAGAAAATGTGAATCAATAACAGTGCACACATAGGCCCTGTGGCTAAGGTTCCTAGCCTCAGGATTTACGCCAGGTATTCCACCTCCCATTTGGTGGTTTCTCCAAGTTATCAATCAAAAGCAAAAAAGCAAGTGTTGATAGCTACTAACTGAGCCAGAATCCAACATTAAAAGAAAAAAGGGAAATGAACCGACCTGAAAGAGTAGAAAAGTGAGTGTCACAAGGTAAACAACTGCCATTCCATGTACCAACCGCCAAACAGCTGGATGAGGCCTAATCAAGATTCTGAAAGGGAAAAAAAAGAAATTACAAAGATTGCTCCATTATCCATATCTGTCACGTTAAAAAATTACTAAAAAGACAGACTCTAGAAGTACATCCAAACACCATCTGGCAGGAAATGTTATCCAGTTGTTTTGATGACAATAACAAATGTTATGCGTCATATCCTATTCCAGTTTCTAGAATGCCTCTACCTCTTTCTTTGGACATACACGCTCACACACGCATACACTATATATATATATATATATATTCCATATGTTCTAGGAAACACTCTATCAGTCTATTGTATATTCTGAAATGACAACGGTAACCTTGTGACTTACCAAACGGAGAAGACTCTCGTATGCATGCTAAATTTTATAAGCAAGAGAACAAAGAATTGGTGAATAATTTACAATAACTGTTAGGCACTTTTTCACATCTTTGACTATGTACTTTCATTTAGAGACCCAATGAAAATATTGATGAATCAGAGTAACATGCTATTGGAATAAGTTACATTAGCTGTTGGACAACTAGCCAACAGCCACAGGTTCAGTCCAATAGACTTGAATCAGGTCGGACTTGATCCATGTGAAAGATAAACGTGAAATGAAATCTCGTTTAGGATAAAATTGGAGTTTGTTTGGCTCAATGTTAACCTAGAAGTTGTAATCCTCTATCCAGTTTGACAATCCAGATTCAAATCTCAATTAATTCTCTGTGAACTGGTCTTGACTGAAGCATGGATATAACCATAAGCCCTGGTACATTGACCAGTAGTCAAACTGCTAATCTTTCAATGTCGAGAAAAATGCACTTTCCTTCACAATACAGTACATAGTGAAGAAATTTACTGGCAGATGACTTCTGAATTCTTGCCTTCAAAATCTCAGGGAACTTTAAAAACAACAACAACAACAACTAAGCCTTTTCCCATACTAGATGGGGTCGGCTAAGGGAACTTTAAAAACAAAAGAAAAAAAACATTCTCGTGTATGAACAAGAACTAATAGAGGACCTGACCACATTGTATAAGAAGGATACAACAGCAGATGATGGTTGATGGATGTGGGAAAAAACCTAACAAGACGGGGAAAGTAAACAAATCTGAACAAACTTTCTCAACGTTGATAATTAACATGGCAAGACTAGTAATTTCTAGTTCATTATGTGAGGCCTTTGTCACACAAAAAAATGTCATCTGCATTTGTACGAATGCATGTAACTGCTTTAAATAAAAATGCAAAACATTGTACAGCAAAACTACATAGAAGTGCGAGATAATGTCCCCATCAAAGCAAGAGATTAGACATACGTTGATGGTGCTTGTAGCAAACAGTAGGTAAGGAAGACAGCAATCATTGCCCAGACACCCCTGAGGATCCATGAGATATATGAACATGTTAAGCCACATATCAAAAACATATAAAGAAAATTCATCAAAACACCAACAGCAAAATAGTTATTCCATGTTTCAGACAATTTATCTCCCAACATGCTGGAAGACCTTTCCCTTTCTTCTTTTTATGCAGCTACCAAGCTTCTAGAACAAGCTACAAAGTTGATTTCTTTTTTCTGGTAATGTAGTAGTTTCCAGTTCAAGAGAAATATCCCCACAAGTAACAAAAAGTTGAAGGCACACCTTGTTACAGATGTGACAACATCATGGACAGCATCCTTGCGTGGGTCAAGAACTCCACTAGACCAGCTGAAAAAAAAAGTAGACCACTCAAATAACAAGATATCCTTAACATCATTGGATGTATAAAAGTAACTTATTTTGAATATTAAATTTAATAATCTGTACCACCAAGTATATGGATATCTGTGACAGCTTTTGATCATCAAATCTTGTCCATATAGAATAGAACATGAAAAGATCATAAAGCAACTCTGTCCGTCCTATCATTTTCAGACAATGAAACCATTGTGGCCTTTATCCACTACATACTAACTGTTTTGCAAGTCAAAGTACTCAAACAAATTCCAGTGATTATTGCCCTGTTGAAGTATAGGATGTCAGATATTAGAAAATGATTATTTCCTGAAAAAGAAAATACTTCACATGGTATCATTGATTTACAAAAAGACTTACAATAGTGTGCCAAGAGATATTTTGAAGAACCTTGGAAAAGAGGTATCTCATTGACATATGTATGATGATACGTAAACATATGTGAGGGCTACATGGATTCTTTGTTTCCACATAGCCCTATCATGTGTCATGCTAGCAGGTAACTCAATATAAACTAGATCATTCTTTGTTTCCACATAGCTCTATCATGTGCCGTGCTAGCAAGTAACTCAATATAAACTAGATCATTTTTTATTGTTTCTTTCCAACACTTTTGTGGTCGTACTCTTCCTCTTTTAACATTTTCATAATCTAGTTTTTCATATATTCTTACAAGAGCATCCTTTGGTTGTCTTTTCACATGTTCAAATCATCTTACACAATTTTTTCTCATTTTATCCTCTATTGATGCTACTCCCAATTTGTTTTCAATAGCCTCATTATGTATACCATCTTTCCTTGTGTGACCACTCTCATTCATCTCAACATCTTCATTTCTGCCACGGACATCTTTTATACATGTTGATGATTAATTGCCCAACAATCATAACCATAAAATATAGCCGGTCTAATTATTGCTCTATAATATTTACCTTTTAACTTTAATGATATCTTTTTGTCACATAGAATACCTGATCCCCCACTTCATTTTAACCAACTGACATTAATTCTATGCGTAACATCTCCATCAATTTTTCCACCACTCTGACCCTAGGTATTTAAAACTTTCCTTGTGTGGGATGCGATGTGTGTCAATCTTAATTTTTATGCCCTCTGAGGTATCAAATGATCAAACTTATGTTCCATATATTTTGTCTTTGTTCTGCTAAGTCGGAAGCCTTTAATTTCTAATGTTTCTCTCCATAGTCCAATTTCCTGTTAACTTTTTCCTTAGACTCATCCACTAACACAATGTCATATGCAAATAACATACATCAAAGTACTTCGTCTTGAATATATTTTGTTAACTCATCAATGACCAATATAAGTAAATATTGACTTAAAGTTGATCCCTAATGTAACCCAATATTAACTTCAAAGGTTTCTTTCATTCCATTATGAGTCCTTAGAGATGTTTTTGCACCAATCATACATATCTCGTATAAGATTTATGTATGTCAATGGGATACCTTTCTTTTTCAATGTTTTACAAAAAATCTTTTGACACTATCATAAGTTTTTCTAGATCAACAAATATCAAGTGAAGGTTCTTCTTTTTTGCTCTAAAATGTTTCATAAGACATCTCAATAGGTGAATCACTTCAATAGTAGATATGTCTTAAGTTTGTATTTATTTACCTTGGTTATTGAGGAGTTAATAAAGCATATTGAAGATGAAGTACCTTGTATGTTATTCACGGATGACATTGTGTTAGTGGATGAGCCTAAGAAAAAAGTTAATAAGAAAATTGAGAAATAAAATTCTAAAAAGAGCTCTTGAAGCTGACATATCAAGAACCTCATGTTTGCTTTAGCTGCCAATGGATAAAGGGATTTTGAAAAGTTGAGAAACCAGATTAAAATCAATGTGAACTAAACAATCCTTAAAAGTACATGACACTAAAATTTTGGCAGACAAAAGTACCAATGATAAGTAGTGCATAAAAGAACAATGTTAGCATTATCGAATAAAGAGGAAAGAATCCCAATATTAGAAGTAAGTGACAGAACTTACATAAGAAGACAAGTGCCAAGAAACAACAACGTGACAGTGTGAGGCCTATATGCCCATGCAGTCCATGGATCAATGTCATTAACGTCATTGGACAATCTGAAATCATTATTTCCTCCAGCATTATCTCTTCTCATCTTATAAGAGCCATTGAGTTCCATATGTAGGTCTGAAATGTCAAGATAAAGCTCATGTTAGAGTACGATCTAGCACCTATCCTCAATGCTTTGCAATGGTTCTATGCACTTCTTATCAGCAATTAATCAAGTGGTGCTGGACATGCACATGCATGTATTAAAAAAGTAAATTAATCAACAAGCATATATATGGATGTGTTCATCTGTGTGCCGTATCTCTGTGTTGCATGAACAGATATGAATATGTAGATCGATGATAAAAGGTTCCAGCATTGACCATGCAGCATTATGAGAAACTAATGGTTTTTAATATCAGGCAAGGAAACCTAAAAGCATGAACTGCAGGTTGATCGCACAGGGAACTGAAACAATCTCCCTGTACTGCATGGACATATATGCATATGTAGATCGATGATAAAATGGTCCAGCATTGAGCATGCAGCATCACGAGAAACTAATGGTTTTCCTTTTCAGGCAAGGATATCTAAAAACATGAACTGCAGGTTAATCACACGGAGGAACTGAAACAGTCTCACTGGAACTGCAAAGGATTACAAGATTGTCCAACAATTAAGTAGTCAACTATTGCTTGAACCAGAAATACTTTGTACCTTTCTGAAGGCCTCTATAGCCGAAACATAGACTTATAGGAACAAGAAAAGCATCAGCAAAATTGCCTTTGCAGCAACAAAAGGAAGACTACAGCCCTATATGAGGCATTTTGTATATTGATGGAACAAATCATACTCTTTTTTGATGTCTAAACTTTTTCAGCTCAGAATGGGTTTGCCAAACTCCACCTATGTAAGGAATCACCCTTTCATGGCCGGTCCCAAGCCCGGAAAAAGGAGGAGGATTGTGTTAGGCTTCCGACAGCCAGCGTAAAACTTTGTCGGACTTAACATGGATTCTACAAGAAAAAACAAAGAATCCATGTAGCTGACCCCATCTAGTATGGGAAAAGGCTTAGTTGTAGTTGTAGAATGGGTTTGCCAGCCATTGAAACTTGAAATTACTGAACTAGGGAAAGTTTGCAATAACCTTGCACCAATACGAAATGCAAAGTAATTTAAAGTTCCAATTATCACATACTGTAAGCTTTTAGAGGTTAGTCTAAGGATTTGATTGCATTTCTAAGGAACAATAGCAACCAAAGATAAAAAGAGATGTTTTAGTATGTGAGTTAGCTCGTTATAAAATGGAGGAAAAAGCAAATCCAATGGAAATCGGGCATCCAGCGCATATCGTTGATACGGTTTTCAAGTTTCCAACTGTAGATTTTCTGGTAAGACGCTAAAGGAGAAATATGAAGACTCAAATCAAGAACTGCATGGAGACCAAGATACCACCGGTCAATGCCAAGGTTTGATAATCCAGCTCAAGAAATGTTAAGAAAACAGCACAGGTAAAAAATCAAAGCATCTGCAAAAGCAGGCATTGTAGAACTTTTCTAAACCAAAGGGCAACTCTAGTAATTCCTGAAACAATATAAATAGCATACGCCATTTTGGCTTGCTCAAGACTATTAGATTCAACATACTCAGATTTAATAAAATTCTCCACGCCACATCTCTTAGAAACATTAAAAAAATTGTTCGTACTTGTAATCGTAGCCTTTGTTTACTCCCCACATTAATTTCGTGGTACAATTAGACAAGCAATTTGTTCACTACTATACATTCTACACGTTCATATCCAAAAGAATTATCTGATTTTAATTGAAAAAGAACAGAACCCATATTCCGGAAAAGGAAAAGGATTCCAAACCATAGAGTGCAGGTTTATTTGCCATAACCTGCTAAACCCGCTTGAGAAGCAAAAAGGTACATGTACCTAGACACTTAAAAGTTAAAACCTCAATAACAAGTATTGTACCTTTTCGAAATAAGAGATACTATACAAGCCTAAACATGCAATGTCTGTGCAATTAACTCCCCTCGTTAACTTGGAAACAACACAAAGACTTCACCTTTTTAAAAAGGTAAACGCACGCCACCACTGGAACTAATAGCATCAACCCGACGCAAACCATCAATCAACAAAATCTCAGAAAACCGCTGTCGTTAAAGAAGTTGGTAAGTGTCAGCTACAAATTTCGCATCCTGGTTGAAGTAAAAGCGTGCATACAAACAGCACAAATTACCACAGAAGCGAATAGCGAAACCACCATCTCTCCCATCAACGAAGAAAAAAATGATACCTTTAGAAAACCAAGGTAATTTATGGACAAATTTAAAGCAACAAGCAGTACCGATCGCACAACAGTGGCGGGAAAACAAGAACACGAGACGAGAAGGCAGAAGGCGTTAATGGATGGTCAAGAATTGAGATTTCAGACAGCAACAGAGAGAGAGAGAGAGAGAGAGAGAGAGAGAGAGAGGATATGATGGTGTCATGTATAAAGCCGTAAATTTAGGAAGACACCTGCCTTCTTCTCACTAAAACACGTTCACGACGGCGACGAGCGAACAGCCGTCGGATCAGTACGGCCAGCGGATCTTCACTGCTGGCGTCAAGAGGGAAAAGAGAGTGCCTCTGTTGTTTCAAGTACACAGTGGAGAGATCGAAAGAGGTGCTCCGGTTAAGTTTTGACCGCCGTACCAGTTCTATCACCACTCCAATCTGTTCCCCTTCCCTTCCGTCCTTTCTACCTGCTCCCTCTCTCACTGAACTTTCTCGCTCTTCTCTGTCTCTGTTCTCTGTCTGAACGTTTCCCTCCCTCTATTATGACCGCCCCTATTGAACTTCTTTCGTTTTGTAACGCATCGTGCTTTGTTGGGTTTGTTAACGATGATTACGATCTGATTGATAATCTTTCTCTCTCGCGCGCACACACACACACACACACACTATATATATATATATATATATATATATATATATATATATATATATATATATAAATTCTTTTGGCTGCTTCTTCTTTCTAATTGATCTTTGTGTTTGTTGAGTTGTTAATGATGACATGACTCACTCATATGGCCATCTAACTATATTCTTTGAACATCATGATCCATCTGTTTAACTTTATTCACTAACTTCTAATATTCATTAGCTTGATTCATAACCCAATAATTAAGTTTGATCACTGAAATCCTAGTAGTTGAGGTTAAGCTTATGATATGCAAACCACCGGTGACCGATTCAGAAATTGTTTTGGGTGGGGCGGATTTGAGGTTGGGATGTAGTAAGGCTTTAAGAACTTTCAATTTCTTTTAGAAATTTCAAATATGTCAGGTTGTTAAAATGGAGAGGAGGATGCATTATTGTGTGAGAAGAAGATACCATTAAAAGTAAAAAATAAATATTATAGAACAATAATTAGACGTGTCATGTTTTATGGTGACGAGTGTTCCATAATTAATCATTAACATGTACAAAAGATGTCTATCACATAAATGAAGACGTTGAAATAGATGAATGGTCGTAAAAAAAACCGTATACATAATGAGGTTATTAGAAACAAATTGAGACACTAATATAGGATAAAATTAGAGAATATCGTTTAAGATGTTTTGAACCTAAACAAAGATCATCCCTCTCGCCGATAAAAGGTTATAAAAAACTAGATTTTTAAAGTTTTAAAAGAGATAGATGACAACCACAAAAGTGTTGAAAAGAAATAATAAATAATGTTAAATGCTAACATGGCACAGTTCGACACAAACAAAGAATCGATGTAGTCAATCCCGTCTAGTACGAAAAAAGCTCGTTGTTGTCAGGTGAGGTGACGAAGGGTCGAGCATGTTTTGCTAGTGAGATATTATGGGTTATCTTTTGAAGCCTAACAATGCAAGCGTTGGATCTTATAAGCATCCGACTATTAACGATAGGCATTGTGTACCGGGCCAACAATATTCGGGTTTTCCCTGAGCCCAACCCAGAAGTAGGGTAGTACCTGCCCGACTATTGGGTACCCAGGTTGGCCTGGCTGTCCCTATGTGGAACAGTGTGTGCATTGCTTATCAAGTAGTTTTCTTTGGGGTGATCAGGATGACAAAATCAAGACTTGAATGCAAGTCTCTTGAAAACTTTAGCAAAAGAAGACATAGTGTTTTTTTACATAAGCAATACTTCTAGGGCTCAAGTGAAAGGCAATAAGGATGTGCTCTTTTGTATCACATATATGGAAAAATTTGAGGATGATCAGTTTTATTTGTCTAGAAAGGTATCGAAAGGTATGTTTGTTGAGAAGGGTTATCTATATGAGTCTATGTTAAAGTTGAATCTCAATAGCAAAGGTGTTGTTTCTTTAATATTATTTATTTATCAAATTTATGACATTTTCATTTAGGTATATGAATTTTAGAAAATTGTATGAAATAGATAAATCGAATTTTATTCCAAAAATTGACAAGTCAATGCGATAATGTTTTACCTCCATGTGTACCAATATCACTAGATTTCTATTTTCAAGAATTAAAAAAAGTTCCAAAATTATAGATTTAGTTTATTGAGATGTTTGTGATTTGTATGATTGACCAACAATAAGAGAAAAAAATTTGTTTTGTAACTTTTATTAATGATGGCACTAGATTTTGCTATGTATATTTGATGCATAAAAAGGATAAAGTTTTGAAAAAGTTTAAGATTTTTAAAACTCAGGTGAAACTTTAACAAGAAACTTTCATGTATGAGAACCGATACGAAAAGAAAATATTATAATCATAATTATTTTTGACATGTCATATATCAAAAAGGAAAAACTTTACATGTGTAGCTTTTTATTTGAATTTATATACATTCTTCTAATTAATGTGGTATAAATACATTTTTTTATAAAGGATTTGCATATAGCGCAAACAGGAATAGCTCACCTAGTTAAGGTCGAACCACAAGTTGAAAGTCATGAGTTCAATACTCGGGGTATGCATCTGGCTTCGACCTCCCCACAGTATCAAAAATAATTTGCACATAAACCTTAAGCAAGTTGATTAAGGGAATACTTGGCAAAAGGATTTCATGCAAGAATGTTTTTTCTTTTTGGTTACAAGAGGAAGGCGAAGACTAACACACACACACACACGCATGCATCCCCTGAGAGTTGAACTCCACACCAGAAGCTTCAACACCAAGGCGTGCTGTCATCGGTTCATGCCCTGGGTGCGGATTCCATTCCAGAATTTGTTCATGAAAGTTGACCATCTTAATGCCAGTTTTAACAAGGGTATAATATACACCAAACGATACAAGGAATATCATCTCTATCATATAAACCAAAACCTTAATAACAATAAAGGGCCTTTTGCATAAAGGCACTTTTCAGTGGAACTGGCACTTTCGGTACCAGTTTCATGTTGACGCAAACAAAGAACTTGAAGTACCCAAAGTTCCATGTTATATGAAGTCAGGATTTCACATAATATGGAAAAAGTGTCACACCCTCTTTTATTTTTTATAGGTGCTCGTTTAGCTCTCAGGCCAGTTTTTGAACTAAGTGGTACTATTTCCACTTTCAACTAAAAAAAAAAACTTCTAGAACCATGAAGCTTTGTTTCTTAGAGCAACGAGTTCCAGGCCTAAAAGTTCTAAGAGTTTAAAGGAAACTTATCTTAAGTTTTTTTATTAATTAAGAATTTAAAGAAAACACTAAAATTGAAATAATGCAGGATGACCTTTAATTGTTTACTGCAGTAAATTCAGCATACTTCAATTTTTTGGTCACTTTTATGTCTCTCATATAATGAATTGAAACATAATATGTGTTTATGAAATATACCACCCTTTCATCATACTCCAGTACCGAGGACATGCTCGGGGCCTGGCCCGGTTCCAACCAGTCCATGTGCCATCGTAGCCAGGAATTGGGACCAACTGCGTATATGCAACCCAAACACAAGTTTTCTTCTCCTTGAAAAGATCTCAATTCGATATGTTAATAATCTTATGAAAGTTTGTTTCCCATAGTGATGTAAATATCAACAACAAACAATTGTAAAATAAAGACATTTAATCTAAGAACGAACCTAGAAACAATTGTTAAAATTAGTGTTCATTTGGTTTCTCAATGGCATCATCTTATAAGTTGATGATCATGTGAAAGAAAATTTGAGTTCTTCTAATGATATTTTAAATCTCTTTAGGCTTTGACCAGCTATTAACTTAGACATCACTTGCTCAAAACCTAATAAAATGCAGAGTTTTTTGCCTATATCTTAAGTTAGGAATCCGTCCAGTTAATAGTGGTGACAGAGGTTTTAAGGTTGATAAATTATTTGAATAAGGGTGTTCGTATCTGATACACAATCTGCATATTCTTAGATTGATAATCAAAACAAAGGTAGCATCTACAAGGCTTTGTAAAGCCTGAGATGTGGTTCTGTGTAGTCACTATATTTATCAATTTATTTATTTTTGTCTTTGAAAATCTCATCTATCCATCCTTAGAGATGAATTATTGTGTTAAAAAGAAAAAATAAGTACTTAAATAAATAAAGTACAGATGTAAAATATTTATAAGTATGGGTGACCTATTTGTTTTTAGGTTTTAACTTAATCATTCAGCTCTTGAGATAATATAGTTGAGATTTTCAAGAGTATAGAAGTGTATAACATCATAGCATATTAGCTTATATATATATATATATATATATATATATATATATATATATAGAGAGAGAGAGAGAGAGAGAGAGAGAGAGAAAGGGTCCATAACAGGACATCCACCCTAATCATGATTGTCTCATCGTTCAGATGGTTGTGATTAAGGAGTACCTACACAATAAGACCTTAACATTCACACACACACACACACACACATATATATATATATATATATATATATATATATATATATATATATATATATATATATATATGCTAGCTGGTACACCACCATTATTAGATTTGAAAAAAATTAGGTTTGATAAGAAAGTAAATCTAATTTGCAGGATCTGTCCGCTTGGAAATCGATGGCCCCTTTCTTTTGATTCCTTTCTTATTAACATTTTACTATGTGACTGTTAGTAGAACTGAAATCGTCACATGGTTGCATGTCATAAGGCTTATTTCTAATGGCAAGCAACTACTTGTTATATATATATATATAGAGAGAGAGAGAGAGTTGGCCGCTTTCCTTCACTGACAATCTACAGTCTGCTGCTGCACCATGTTTCCTGCTCTCTCTCTCTCTCTCTCTCATGATTCTCATTATTGCATATTCGCTATGAACTGGAAGTCCAAGTTTTTCTCTAGGGAACACATTTCTCATTTAATACCTAAACATAAATATTTCCCAACTGCATGTTATTACTAATATTCTGTTATTATTATTATTCCTGCGGCAATAATCAAGTGGGTATGCATTTACTGTGTTTCTCCTTTATTCTTTTTGCTCCTTTTATTGGTAATTCGGGTTCAGGCCAAGCACCCAACTCTTGACCTTTCACTTGAAAGTTCTTTCGAGGCACCTCCCAAACCAGAGGGTCATGGCTTCTTTGCTCTTAATGCTCACATTCATATTTGATTAGTGAGATTCAGTTTGGAAGAAAGAAGGTTTAATTACGTCTTATTTGAATTTCTTGGTTGTGTTTGAGAGCAAATATGAATCTGAGTCAAGTCTCATAACCTGACCCGTTTACATAAGGACTAGAATCCATTAGTTATCCAGATCTGGCTTTGGATCTGTTTGTTCTTTTTGGATCAAGTCTCCATGATGCACTAAATCTGACTCGGGTCAAATCTTATTGGATCGGGTTTACGATTAGCTTCAGCATTCCTTGCGTTCACAACTTGACATCACATCAATGCAAAGCCTACGACGGAACTGGAACAGAAACGGCTTAAGGGCAATTGAGTAAAATCCATAACAGCGCGAGCCAAGACAAGGCAGGGCGCCGAGTCCCACGCGACAGCGTCGTTATCTCGTAACAACGAGCCATTATTTATTATTAGCACGGAACCCGGTGCGGAGGGCTGATCTCATCGAGCCCGTGTATATTTTCAGTGACGAAATTACCCTCACGTGAACCTAACAATTGATGACGAATGGGATTCCAAGGAACCGGGTTAGGTTTTGGAGCAGCCAAACCATACGCTGGGTCCGGTCTGGGTATGCATTTATATTTTTTACAAGTATAATTAATTATAAATTAACTTATTGTCTTTTGAATTCCAATCACAACCATCCATCTTTTAGATTGAATGGTTGAGATTTGTTTGTCGTATGAAAATGACTGGTATGCCCTAATGCTTTCATGAAATATATATATATATATATATATATATATATATATATATATATATATATAGAGAGAGAGAGAGAGAGAGAGAGAGAGAGAGAGAGAAGAATATAAACCTTATCTCTCTGGGTATTCCTCATTTCACTTTCAGTAAAGCATATTCCAATCATAGGGAAAGAAGCTTTACTTTTTTTTTTCTTTACGTAATGCATTACCTCAACGGTTGAGCTCTGTGAGACCCACTTGCCGGTGGCGAGTTCAATTCATGTGTGTTAGGCTTTGACCTCTCAATTGTAACAAAAAGAAAGAAGTGGACCCACTTCTTATTTTTCTCGTGTTTTTGTATTAGTTAATAATCATATTTCATTTAAAATAAGCGAATTTCAGGAACTTTGATTTTTTTCAAGAGATCCCGTTAATATTTTCACATAATGATTTGAATTTGATCATACATTTTGATCAATCATTCAGATACTTGATGCGTACAGAAAGTAATCACACAATTCGCTCAATCATTAGAAGACAACTATTAATATCCTTATAATAAAATGCATGCGAGCAGGTATTTTTTATATTAAACTTGGTGATCATTATACTAAAATATTAGGATTAGTACATTCCTATTTTGCTAAACAATAGAAATTATGCTGTTTCGACAGTACAGGAATGAAGGGCAGGGCCGTGACAGACGCGATCATTATTTTAATTTTCCTTTTTCAACAGCTTTATTAGTTACACCAACTTTTAAATAAGTACAAATACTTTATTTATAAAATTAAGAAGTAAAAAAGAAGTTTCATAATTCAAGGGCAGGAACCCTAAGTCCTGGTATCCAGTGGGTTTTCATTCTACAAATTCTAAGTTTCCTCGTCTGGCGTCTCATTCAAGAAAAAGAAAATCGAGTCTCGACATGCAAAGTAAATCATGCTTGATCTAACCACCTCTTTTAAACCCTTTTCGTAAGTTTCAATATTATCAACATGGTATCATATACCATAATATCGTACATCAGAAGAAGTTTGTGTATTAAGTGATTATCACATGACACAACACTGAACATATTGATACCACGCATAATATAGAGTCCAACACGATACCTACATCATTGGCTTTTTTACAGCTTCTATGAGCTTTTGCTTATTCATAAGATGCATGCTCACACACACACACACACACATATATCCTTCGTGTATGTGTGTGTGTGTGAGAGAGAGAGAGAGAGAATCAATTCATGCATAAATTGAACCAAGATAAATCACACCGACAGCTAAGAATTTACTCAGTCGACTCCATTAGTATGGAAAAAGGCTTGGTTTTCAAATATGAATTGGTTGGATCAGGTCGAATAGGCATCCGAGAAGGCGTATGACTGGAACTCTATGCAACAAAGGAATTTCATTACTACTTTTTTTTTTTACAATGGCAAACAGACTGGGCCTCTCCTGAGAGTTGAACTCCTCACCAGCAGCTAGGGCGTCAGAGGGCCTGCCAATTAAGCTAACGCTCTGGGTGCATCTCTTAACTAATTTTTTCTGTATTATTGCTCCACGAAATAAGGATCTACCCTAAAATCCAGTATCTAAATGATGTCTACTTTTCTAGGCACCAATTTATGAGGCTCTTCATGTACTTTTGTCTTTCAATTCAAATGAATAAATGGGTGTAGCTTGAGGTCCCTGCAAAGGCTTTGATTCTGCAAAAGGCCATGAAGGAAAGATAGGCAAGCATTTGTTTCGTTCAAATAGGGCTGAAAGATTTAGAAAAGGACACTTGGGGAGGACTATTTTGTCCTGTAGGTGCACCACCCGGAAAAATAATCAATCTCAAACAACAAATATTCTAAAAAATAATAATTAAGCAACTCAAATCAATGAAGAAACAGAACCTTTTCTACCACATTTGATTTTATTGGATCAGGTACTTTGTTTGGCTTAAAATTCTTGAGATTATTGTATTGCCTGCTGCATCAAAGCTGATAAATAATGGGCTCCGATTGTCCCTCTTACCAAAAAAAAGAAGAGAAAATCTGAAAAAATAACTCTCATTTTGAACAGAAACGTTTTGCTAAGAATTCTCCCACAAACCAACAAATGCGCATGCAACTTCATGTTACTTGTTCTTCAATACCATGTGTGATTCTGAACCAATATGCATTAAATTAGTGAATGCAACTATGCATTTCCTAGTAATCTTCATGCTTTTAGTTCTTGTTCGTCAAAGTTGAAGCAGAGTTGGTTCAGAGTTATAATTATCAACATGTCAACAGGGCCTGCAACCAAATGATATGCTTTGACCACACTCTGACACTTGAAATTCAGATGAAAGGACAGTAATAGTAGATCCTTTGTTTTTTAAATTTGCAGGAATATTCATGGTTTACGAACGGAGTCATCAAGAGTGGGATATCTTGTCCGCTAACAAAACAAACAAAAGCATCATTGCAGTCAAGGCATTAATTTACAGTATGCCAGCATAACTGATTGTTGGCTTCAGAGAACCACTTTCTGTTCAGTGTCTCCCATCTCCATGCACGCAACTACAGAGGCTATCATGTGTGTACCCTTTGTGTAGGTAACGATGCCGATAGGATTTAAGTTTTGGATGCCTTTAAAGGACGGTGGAGAAAAGAGTATTCACATATAAATGTGTAGAAAATCTAATATTTTAAGAAAAAGAATTCTGTGGAAAAGATGCGTTCTTGGAAACTACCAAACGTGGAGAGATGGAAACATTTTCTCCATAAGATCTTATTGAATCAACTATGATATAATCCTCCATATTGTTATAGATTTGTCCCCTCCTATCTAGATCTTGTACTTGAAAGAGCTTAATACAGTAAAAAGGAACAGAGGATTGTAAAGTTTTTTGGATGGAGCACTTACCCAATGCGCCAAACCGCATCTACCCTTGTCATCATCTTTTCACCTCGTTGTCTCTAATTTTGTATCAATCTCATATTTCTGGCATTCCGACTGTTAAATATGAGAACATCATAAATTCTCCGGGGTAGCTAGATCGAAAGATAACTGCCAAATCGAAAGCTTTGTAAAGATGGTACCCCCTGATTGTCAGCAACAAGCAGATTTCCCTACTTAACAAGATCTGCAATGTAAACAAGTTGCTAGAAAGACAAGTCATGTCAACTACCTGGGTCCAATAGATATCAGATTTTGTAGTACCAAATTGTGGGAAGACATGAGACAATTTGAAAGATTGTTATATATCTAATAGATAGATATAGAGAGAGGTAACATTTTGGAAGATTGTCATAGATCTGTGAAGGGGTCTGAAGAGGGTTTCAAATGGTCAAACTTGAAGGAGAGGTAACATTTTGGAAGATTGTTATAGATCTGTGAAGGGGTATGCAGAGGGCTTCAAATGGTCAAACTTGAAGGCCAGAGCAATATCCAGCTAACAGCACCACTTCCGCTCTGAATGAGTGCATTGTCTAGCTGTATATTGTCTTTAATTTGTTTGTCAGCAACAGATACGTAAAGCATCTAACCATGACTGTAACTGCCACCATAGATTACTGCATTCAATTGTCTCGCAACTTGTTCACTGAGCAAATATTCGTGACTTATATAACAGATACGTAATCCACTCCCTCCCTCTCTCTCTCTCTCCTGCACACACACACACACACACACACACACACACACACACACAGAGAGAGAGAGAGAGAGAGAGAGAGAGAGACCGTGTGAAATTTATGGTATATTTACCAATCTCCATGTTCCGAATCTGATCTTAGAAACACCAATTTAGACTACTTATTGAAGCACCTTTTCTTTTCATGGATCATGAGCCATTGGTTTTCAAAATAGTTGAAGATTACAATATTAAGTGCATTAATAAACTATTAACACAAATTGGTATGATAGGAGCCAACCTTTGGTAGCTATAATCACGCAGACCAGGACCTGTACCAGGTGATACGTTGGATTCATCATTAAGGTTGGATCCATCATTTGATGACGTTTTAGTGCAATCTTTCTTTCGACTTACGAATTTATAGTATAAGGTGAATCATGAAATGTCAAAAAATTCTGAATGATTTCCCCATGAAATCTGCAGGCCTTCGTCTAATAGCAGGGTGATGATTAGCGTTTCAGGTCTCATTATTATAGTTTTCCGGTTCCAAACTCGAAAATCATCGGGTTGTCTATGCCTTACTGGTACATTCTCCATATTGTTGGCTATATGCAAGATAACATGCGCCTTGTTTGCTACCGTCATCTTCACCGAAGTACATCAAAACTTTCTTTGTGCGAAAGGCAAACATTGGTTAATACAACCCGGGCTTGGCCTTGAATTCCCAAGCTGAAGTAGGATATGGTAGCTATGTATTGTGGGTACTTAATTGTAAGGCTGGGAAGGAAAAAATACTGGCTTCTCTGAGATGTTAAAATTCTATTGAAGTTCGACGAGATTGACACTTGAACTGTGCACAATGTAACGGGTGGGAAATTCAACGTGGTAAAATGGCTCAAAAAGAAACATTTTCTCATCTTCATAAGCTGCTCCGTAGTGTCATTGTCGATGTATTCTATTTATGGCCCACGTTTATATTGACCTTAAATGGAATTGGGAGAACTAGGGCTTTAAACGAACCAGGCTGCTCCTGGTTCAGCTTGGTTTGGCTTGTGAAGAACTTGTTCTTGTTTACTTCACAATCTAAAGTAAGAAAAGACAAGACAAGCTGGGTTACTAAAGCCATATGAACTGAACATGAACAATGATGGGTTCCACTCAGCTATTCTACTGATAAATTTATCTGTAAATTTCACTGAAATAAGAAAGCTTGTATTCCAATTTCCTAATACGATAAGAATCCCATTTCATTCATGTGAATATTGTCTTACATAATGGACGGTGAGAATGGTCATGCAGTCTGCCTAACTATGCCATAATGTTAACCATATTCTGACTCCAGAAAGTGGCCCTTCTTTAGCTGCATCATTTAGTTTCTTTCTGCTTCCAGAGATATTGATGGAGCAGAGGCATTCCCCGAACATCTGAAACCCATAAATCCTGAAGAAACAATGATGTTGTAGTATACGAGGGACTAATCTTATATGCTTAGGGTGCATGACCTTTTAGCCCATGCACGCAGGTCAGAGCTGAAATTTTGCACTGGAACTACCTTAAGTTCGAGGACTCCCAAGTTAGAGAAGGGCCAATCACGTGTACTAAATTTCATGCACAAGTTCACATTCTTCTCCGCTGTCACTCTTACTCATTTTCAGTAGCAATGACGTGCTCAATCTCCACATGACAGTGGATCTACTACCAGTAAAACATCGCAACACCTCGTTAGCTGCATCTTTCAGGTCAAGTTTTTTGGTCTGGCCCGGAATTTCCAACGAATTGGATCCTGATGAACTTGACTATAACTCTGAATTGGTGTTTCTTAACCGCTTCATCTGATAAGTTGGTTGATCATCCTGCTCTTACCACCAAATTTAGCAACCAGCTCTTAGAATTATCGGCTCCTGGACCGCAACCCAGATTTTGAAGCAATATAGCAACTTAGGCACTACAATCTCAGAACTAAAAACAAATCCTCTTTGACAAGAATCTTCAGATACCAGTAGACTCACGCAGATATGAGATCTTCATATACCTGAAGATCCATTCCTGGTGTTGCAAGCTGCAATGAAGAGATGGGAAGTTAAATTAGAAATGAAGACCACATACGATAGCAATTTCAATTTTCAACTGCAAATGACTGCTTGTAGACACTTCTGAAATTGTTCATCAAGCTTTCTTTTGACGCGAACATGTTTCTGCCATGGTAGGTTTCATGAAGAATTCCAAGTACCTTGCATTTTAAAATGGTCATCCTATCAAGGAAGCAATGAGAGGTAAGAGGAAAAGGCTAAAGACAATCGTTACATCTCCGCTGATGAAAACTGGTAGCTATGATTTTGGTGATATTTGAAAATATTATGATTCATTGATATCTTTTAAAATCTTATAGTTCTTCATATTATTTATAACATGAATATTTATTCATATATCTTGTACATGCTAAAACAACTCCGCACATGTAAGGGATCACCCTTGCATTGTTGGTCCCAAGCCCGGATAAAGGAGGAGGGTTGTGTTAGGCTTTCGACAGCCAGCGTAAAACTTCGTCAGATTTTTATAACATGGATTACAAAAATTATGAGTTACATCAAGGATCAACTTTAAGTCCATACTTATTTATAATGGTGATGGATGAGTTAACAAAACATATTCAAGATGAAGTACCTTATGTATGTTATTTGCAGATGACATTGTATTAGTGGAGGAGTCTAAGGAAAAAGTTAATAGAAAATTGGAACTATGGAGAGAAACATTAGAAAGCAAAGGCCTCCGACTTAGTAGAACAAAGACAGAATATATGGAATGTAAGTTTGATCATTTGGCTACTTCAGAGGACATAGAAATTAAAATTGGCACACATTGCATTCCCCATAAGGAAAGTTTTAAGTACCTAGGGTCAATTTTTCAAAGTGATGGAAGAATTGATGGAGATGTTACACATAGAATTAATGCTCGTTGGTTAAAATGGAGAGGAGCATCAGGTATTCTTTGTGATAAGAAGATACCATTAAAATTAAAAGGTAAATATTATAGAGCAGCAATTAGGCCTGCCATGTTTTATGGTTCTGAGTGTTGGGCAGTTAATCATCAACATGTACAAAAGATGTCTGTGACAGAAATGAAGATGTTGAGATGGATGAGTGGTCATACAAGAAAAGACCGTATACATAATGAGGTTATTAGAAACAAATTAGGAGTGGCACCAATAGAGGATAAAATGAGAGAACATCGTTTAAGATGGTTTGGACATATAGAAAGAAGATCAAAAGAAGAACCTATAAGAAGGTTAGAGAAACTAAATTTGGAAAGCATTAAAAGAGGTAGAGGACGACCACAAAAGTGTTGGAAAGAAATAATAAAGAATGATCTAGCTTATAGGGAGTTAACTGCTAACATGGTACACGATAGGAATCTGTGGAAACAAAGAATCCATGTAGCCGACCCCGTCTAGTATGGGAAAAGGCTTAGTTGTTGTTGTTGTTGTTGTTATTGGATTACAAAAATTATGAGCATTGCTTTGGGGCGTCCCTGCCTAGCGACGTGCTGCAGAGCCCGAATACAGTAAGAAGTAAGCAAGGGCCACTACATTTTCGCCCAAATGTAGTGAGGGTTCCCACATCATGGACGGGTGTGGGTAAAGAAGTTAGTCCCGCTACATTGCCGCCCGAATATAGTGAAAAATTTTTAGGGAGGGTCTCCGCATTTTAATTATGGACGGATGCGGGGGGGTAAGGCAACTAGTCCTAGAAAATAAGATTCGTATTGGTTCTTGGAATATCGGAACATTATCGGGTAAGCTAATAGAGGTGGTAGATACTATGATTTGGAGAAAGATTCATATTCTATGTTTACAAGAGACAAAATGGGTTGAGAAAAAGCAAAGGAGATAGAGGATAAGGTTTTAAATTATGGTACTCAGGTAAAGAAAAGGTTCGAAATGAAGTTGGTATTATCATAAATAAAAGTGTAGTAGACATACAACGATATGGTGACCGAATCATGACATTGAAAGTAGTGTTAGGAGTAGAGGTTTTGAATATAGTTTGTGCTTACGCACCCCAAGTAGGACCAGAAGATAGTATAAAGACTGTTTTTTGGGAAGAGTTAGATAAAGTGTTTCAAAAGATTCCAAAAAGGGAGATGATTTGTTTAGGAGGAGATTTAAATGGGCATGTCGGTAAAGAGGCATTAGGATATCAAGGGATTCATGGAAACTTTGGTTTTGGGGATATAAACAAGGAAGGTAGGGAGATTTTAAATTTTGCTATGGCATTTGATCTCTTTATAGTAAATACAATCTTCAAAAAATGAGATGAACATTTAATTACTTATAAGAGTGGCTTATGACAAACACAAATTGATTACTTTATTTGTAGAAAAAAAGATAGAGCGTGTTATAAAGATTGTATAACATTTAATACTATACAATCTGAACATGTTAAGTATGTGCTGCTAAGTGCTTGGTGCAATTGGCTTTTAGTACAGCCACTGCAGTAGTGCCTGCAGGTCTTGCTTTCTTCTTTCCATGTGGAGGTATTGATAAGAAATTCATGTGAATTATAGTCCAAAATGTTATTTGAGAGATATCATGAAGGTAAAAATCTTGCAATATTGTGTAACTCTAGTTCCACCTGAAAAAGATTTCTACTATATTAGCATGTACAAGATAACAACAACAACAACAACAACAACAACAACAACTAAGCCTTTTCCCATACTAGACGGGGTCGGCTACATGGATTCTTTGTTTCCACAGATTCCTATCGTGTACCATGTTAGCAGTTAACTCCCTATAAGCTAGATCATTCTTTATTATTTCTTTCCAACACTTTTGTGGTCGTCCTCTACCTCTTTTAATGCTTTCCAAATTTAGTTTCTCTAACCTTCTTACAGGTTGTTCTTTTGATCTTCTTTCTATATGTCCAAACCATCTTAAACGATGTTCTCTCATTTTATCCTCTATTGGTGCCACTCCTAATTTGTTTCTAATAACCTCATTACGTATACTGTCTTTTCTTGTATGACCACTCATCCATCTCAACATCTTCATTTCTGTCACAGACATCTTTTGTACATGTTGATGATTAACTGCCCAACACTCAGAACCATAAAACATGGCAGGCCTAATTGCTGCTCTATAATATTTACCTTTTAACTTTAATGGTATCTTCTTATCACAAAGAATACCTTATGCTCCTCTCTATTTTAACCAACCAGCATTAATTCTATGTGTAACATCTCCATTAATTCTTCCATCACTCTGAAAAATTGACCATAGGTATTTAAAACTTTCCTTTTGGAGAATGCAATGTGTGCCAATTTTAATTTTCATGTCCTCTGAAGTAACCAAATGATCAAACTTATATTCCATATATTCTGTCTTTGTTCTACTAAGCCAGAGGCCTTTGCTTTCTAATGTTTCTCTCCATAGTTCCAATTTTCTATTAACTTTTTCCTTAGACTCCTCTACTAATACAATATCATCTGCAAATAACATACACCAAGGTACTTTATCTTGAATATGTTTTGTTAACTCATCCATCACCATTATAAATAAGTATGAACTTAAAGTTGATCCTTGATGTAACCCAATATTAACTTCAAAGAAGTTTGTCATTCCTTCATGAGTCCTGACACATGTTTTTACACCATCATACATGTCTCTTATAAGGTTAATATATGTCAATGGGATACCTCTTTTTTCCAAAGTTCTCCAAAGAACCTCCCTCGGTACCCTATCATAAGCTTTTTCTAGATCAATAAATATCATGTGAAGGTCTTTCTTTTTTGCTCTAAAATGTTCCATAAGACGTCTCAAAAGGTGAATCGCTTCAATAGTAGATCTGCCTGGCATGAATCCAAATTGGTTCTCTGATACTTGTCTTAACCTACATTCGACAATTCTTTCCCATAATTTCAGTATGACTCAGTAACTGATACCTCGATAATTCACACAATTTTGAATGTCTCCCTTGTTCTTATATATGGGTATAAGTGTACTTGCTCTCCATTCCTCGGGCATCTTTTGGTTTTTTTATATTTCATTAAATAGTCTTGTGAGCCAAGTGATTCTTATTTCTCCTAGTATTTTCCAAACAAATATAGGAATATTATCTGGTCCTACCGATTTACCACCCTTCATATGTTTAAGAGCCTATTTGACTTCATTCTTTTGAATACATCGGTAGAAATTGTGGTTTATATACTTTTCTGACTTGGCTAAATCTCCTAAACTAATACTAACATCTTTATTTTCATTAAAAAGATTATAAAAATAGTTTTTTCATCTATTTCTTATATCATGATTTGCCACTAGAATTTTTTCCTCCTCGTCTTTTATGCATCTAACATAATTAAGATCTTTAGTTTTCTTATCTCTAGCCCTAGCTATCCTAAAAATATCTCTTTCACCCTCTTTTGAGTTGAGTTTTTTATATAAGTCATCCCAAATCTTAGCTTTTGCTTCACTAACAGCCTTTTTCGCTTCCTTCTTTGCTTTCTTATAAGCTTCTAAAGTTTCACTAGTTTTCTTGACATAATGTAATTTGTAACATGCCCTCTTTGCCTTGATTTTATTTTGCACTACTTCACTCCACTACCAAGCTTCTTTTTGTATCGGTACACCTCCCTTAGATACCCCTAACACATCTTTCGCCACTTTCCTAATATGTATAGCCATATTGTTCCACATATCACAAGGTGTGCCAACATAATTCCAAACATCTCCTTGAAGGACTTTTTGTTTAAATATATATTCTTTCTCGCTTTTGAGGTTCCACCATTTGGTCTGAATAGCTCGATGCACTCTTTTCTTCTTTGTCCACTTTTTTTATTTGTAAATCCATAACTAAAAGTCGATGTTGGGTGGTTAAGCTTTCTTCTGGAATTACCTTACAATCTTTACAACATGCTCTATCTTTTTTTCTATAAATAAAGTAATCAATTTGTGTTTGTCATAAGCCACTCTTATAAGTAATTAAATGTTCATCTCGTATTTTGAAGATTGTATTTACTGTAAAGATATCAAATGCCATAGCAAAATTTAAAATCTCCCTACCTTCCTCGTTTATATCCCCAAAACCAAAGTTTCCATGAATCCCTTGATATCCTAATGCCTCTTTACCAACATGTCCATTTAAATCTCCTCCTAAACAAATCATCTCCCTTTGTGGAATCTTTTGAAACACCTTATCTAACTCTTCCCAAAAAACTGTCTTTATACTATCTTCTAGTCCTACTTGGGGTGCATAAGCATAAACTATATTCAAAACCTCTGCTCCTAACACTAATTTCAACGTCATGATTCGGTCAGCATATCGTTGTATGTCTACTACACTCTCCTTTAAATCTTTATTTATGATAATACCAACTCCGTTTCGAGCCTTTTCTTTACCTGAGTACCATTATTTAAAACTTGTATCCTCTATCTCCTTTGCTTTTTCTCCAACCCATTTTGTCTCTTGTAAACATAGAATATGAATCTTTCTCCGAATCATAGTATCTACCACCTCCATTAGCTTACCGGATAATGTTCCAATATTCTAAGAACCAATATGAATCTTATTATCTAGGACTAGCTTCCTTACCCCCCGCATCCATCCATAATCAAAATGTGGAGACCCTCTCTAAAAATTTTTCACTACATTCGGACGACAATGTAGCAGGACTAACTTCTTTACCCACACCCGTCCATGATGTGGGAACCCTCTCTGCAATTGATTCACTACATTCAGGCAAAAATGTAGTGGCCCTTGGTTACTTCTTACTGCATTCGGGCTCTGCAGCACGTCGCTAGGTGGGGATGCCCCAAAGCAATGCTCATAATTTTTGTAATCCATGTTATAAAAATCCGACGAAGTTTTACGCTGGCTGTCGGAAGCCTAACACAACCCTCCTCCTTTATCCGGTCTTGGGACCAGCAATACAAGGGTGATTCCTTACATAGGCGGAGTTCCACGGTAGATGACTCATTATACAAAAATAAATGGACAACACAGGAATTAAAGCAAAATATACCTATAATCCCATTTCTGTTTGCCAAAGCTGCTATCAGTCATAGTCCCACATATCTCTTTTGTCTCTCTTGACACCAACTTGTGCTCATCATTATTCCGCATAAGCATCCTGGTTCTTCATGTCCAGTCATCAAGAGGAAGACAAAAGTAAAATGTGGCTCTGGCAGTAAAGAAACACCACAGAAAGAAATGTGACATGTGGAGAGTCATGAGCGACCTTCTGTACTATATTTTCATGGAGAAATTTCACAGCCCGAAAATTTCTCTCCAACATTATCATGACTGATAGCACTCGATCGAGTACACTTCAAAACTACAAAGAAATAATCCTTTATGAAAAATGACCACCAACTAAGCATATTTGGAAGAAAGAATACCTGTACAAACCTAAACAATAATAACATGTTATACCATCACTGTCTAACAAATGGTAAAACTACGTGCTCGCGACTTATACTAAAATATGACACAATGAGAAATAATATGAATATGATCCAGTGATTTCATTTTCATGGGTTCCTCCAAGCCATCATTAGTGAATCAAATCCAAGCAAAGCCTAATTTCTTCATTCATCACTTGGTAGGTAATCCTCGGACTTTCCACTCCACACAGTCATTGACACGTCAACTGCCGAATAAATGTAGCTACAACATCCTTGTACTTAAGTTCACATTCAAGACCAAAAGACTTTCTTTTCCACCATAAACAACTTTTGCTTAAGTTCAAACTTAGACATACTTGTCTATGCCGATGTCAAGCAACATGTTACTGATAAGGATTCTTGAAGAACCAGTATTGCAAGCACGCAACCTAAGCCCATGTGAGAAGCAACTCGAATCCACCAATAAGTACAATGTTCAAAAGGCCAGTTTTAACCAACCATAGACAATTAAGTTCAAGGTGCAAAAAAAGCCATGTTATATCAACCATATCCAACTTTCAATAAAACCAATCCGAACTGCACAACCAATTAACTCTAAGATGCAAAAGAGGACATTTTGATCAACCATTGGAAAATTCAAGTAACACCAATCAGAACTCCACAGATTCTTTCATTGGTCCCACAACCTACTTAAGCAATTAGAAACGACCCAATTCATCCACTGAATGCTTATATCCAATGCCGAATTCCCAACGTCTAGAAATCCAATCTTTCAATTAAGAAAGAAAACTATCCGAACCCCATTGATTCAATAAAGAAATCCCACACGCTTCCAACGAATTTAACCACAAAGAGAATAACCTAAAACCCGGAATCCGCACCTTGGTCAGAATCGTCCGTCCAGTCTTCGGAGGGGGAGAGGCAGCCGGAGTTGCAGACGGGCGCAGGGAGGGGAAAATACGGTTTGAGCTGTTAAGAAACCCATCGTTCCACATCTCAAACCATATAAGTGACGACGACGCTGCAGTGGAGGAGGGCGGCGGGTGGAGTGCAGAGCGAACGGGCCTCCTACAGAAATGGGTAGTCCCTTATCATTAGGAACGGCGAGAAATTCTCGGCGGGGAGCCGAGGTGGCTTCGGCTTCGTGGGAGTCTTTAGAGACACAAGGCGAGCAAGGGCATATCTCTCAGAAACGAAGTAATGCCATGGCGTACGTCCAGAGAGAGAAGAAGGAATGACAATGTGTGTGTGTCCCTGTGGAGAGGGCTTCCGTCGGATCCTGTGAGAGTTCCCGTACGGAGTGGAGCAAGGCCATAGCTCAGGGCAAGGGGATTGGCTCTCACATTGTTCAGAAAACCTTGTCCCTGTTCAAAGAGGTTGATCGGGAGTTGAACGGCGGTTTAACGGTAACAACCGAATATATATATATATATATATATATATATATATATATATATATATATATATATATATATATATATATATATATATATATATATATATATATATATATATATACTTTGCTGTAGGCCAAAAAAATATCAACCATTTTGAACTTTCAAAAATAAAGTACACTCGCACTTTTAGTAGTGCAATTAATTAAAAACAACTTATAATTTTTACACACACAAATGTATAGCATTCATGGAAACAATTTTTGATTTTTAAATAAAAATATGAATCAATGGTTAAGATTTGTTTCAATATCTAACACATACACAAAGAGACTTAAAAACTCACTTAAATTAATAAGAGATAATACTACAATAACTAAGCCTTTTTCCATACTAGACGAGGTTTGCTACATGAATTCTTTGTTTCCACATAGCCCTATCATGTGTCATGTTAGTCGTTAACTCACAATAACCTAGATCATTCTTTATTGTTTCTTTTCACACATTTGTAGTATTCTTCTTCCTCTTTTAATACTTTCCAAATTAAGTTTTTCATATCTTCTTAGAGGTTCTTCTTTTGATCTTCTTTCTATATGTCCAAACCATCTTAAACGACATTCTCTAATTTTATCCTCTATTGGTGTCACTCCTAATTTATTTCTAATAACCTCATTATATATATGATCTTTTCTTATATGATCACTCATCCATCTCAACATCTTCATTTCTATCACAAACATCTTTTGTACCTGTTGATAATTAACGAACGGTCTAATTGTTGCTCTATAATATTTACCTTTTAACTTTAATGGTATCTTCTTATCACAAAGAATACCTAATGCTTCTCTCTATTTTAACCAACCACCATTAATTCTACGTGCAACATCTTCATCAATTCTTCCATCATTCTGAAAAATTGACCATAGGTATTTAAAATTTTCCTATTGTGGATGTAATGTGTGCCAATTTTAATTTCTATGTTCTCTCAAGTAACCAAATGATCAAACTTATATTCCATATATTTTGTCTTTGTTCTATTAAGTCGGAGGCCTTTGCTTTCTAATGTTTCTCTCCATAGTTCCAATTTTCTATTAACTTTTTTCTTAGACTCCTCCACTAACACAATGTCATATGCAAATAACATACACCAAGGTACTTCATCTTGAATATGTATTGTTAACTCATTAATCATCATTATAAATAAGTATGGACTTAAAGTTGATCCTTGATGTAACCCAATATTAATTTCAAAGAAGTTTGTTATTCCTTCATTAGTCCTCAAACATGTTTTTGCAATATCGTACATGTCTCTTATAAGGTTATGTCAATGGGAAACCTTTTTTTTCTAAATTTCTCCAAAGAATCTCCCTCGATATCCTATCATAAGTTTTTTCTAGATCAATAAATATCATTTAAATGTCTTTCTTTCTGGATCTAAAATATTCCAAAGACGTCTCAAAAAGTAAATTGTTTCAATAGTAGATCTACGTGGCATGAATCTAAATTAATTCTCTATTATACTCGATACTTGTCTTAATCTATGTTCAATAATTCTTTCCCATAAATTCATTGTATGACTCATTAACTTGATATCCCGATAATTCACATAATTTTGAATGTCTCCCTTGTTCTTATATATCGATATAAATGTACTCGCTCTCCATTCCTTGGACATATTTTGGTTTCTTTATATTTTATTAAATAATCTTATGAGCCAAGTGATTCCTGTTTCTCTTAAGATTTTCCAAACTTCTATAAGAATATTGTCTGGTCTTACCGATTTACTACCCTTCATATGTTTAACAGCCTCTTTGACATAATTCTTTTGAATACATCGATAGAAATTATGGTTTATATACTTTATGATTTGGCTAACTCTCTCAAGCTAATACTAACATCTTTATTTTCATTAAAAAACTTATAAAAATAATTTTCCATCTATTTCTTATATCATCATTTGCCACTAGAATTTTTTCATTCTCGTCTTTGATGCATCTAACAAAATTAAGATCTTTAGCTTTATTATCTCTAGCCCTAACTATCATAAAAATATCCCTTTTACTGTCTTTTGAGTTGATTTTTTTATATAAATCCTCTAAAATTTTAGCTTTTGCTTTACTGATGATCTTTTTCACTTCCTTCTTTACTTTCGTATAAGTCTCTAAAGTTTCTCCAATTTTCTTAACATAATGTAATTTGTAAGATGCCATCTTTTCCTTGATTTTATTTTGCACTACTTCACTCCACTACCAAGCATCTTTTTGCGTCGGTACACCTCCCTTAGATTCACCTAATATCTTTCGCCACTTTCCTAATATTTATAGCTACATTGTTCTACATATTACATGGTATACCAACATAATTCTAAGAATCTCCTTGAAGGACTTTCTATTTAAATATATCTTCGTTATCATTTTTGAGGTTCCACCATTTAGTATGAATAACTCTATGCACTCTTTTCTTCTTTGTCTATTTTTTTATTTGTAAATCTATAACTAAAAGTTGATGTTGGGTGGTTAAGCTTTCTCTTGTAATTACCTTGCAATCTTTACAACATACTTTATCTTTTTTTCTACAAATAAAGAAATCAATTTATGTTTGTGATAATTTACACATAATAAAGAAATCAATTTATGTTTGTGATAATTTACACATCTATTCATATTGAAAATGCAGAGATCCTCTTTGTAAATTATTCACTACATTCGGGCGACAATGTAGCAGGACTAACTTCTTTACCCACACCTGTCCATGATGTGGGAATCCTCTTTGCAATTGATTCACTACATTTGAGCGAAAATGTAGTGACCCTTACTAACTTACTTATCACTGCATCCGGGCTCTATAGCGCATCGTTAGGCGGGGACGCCCCAAAGCAATGCTCATAATTTGTGTAATTCATGTTATAAATTATTCACTACATTGTAAATTATTCACTACATTCGGGCGACAATGTAGCGTGACTAACTTCTTTACCCACATCTGTCCATAATGTGGGAACCCTCTCTGCGATTGATTCACTACATTCGAGCGAAAATGTAGTGACCCTTACTTACTTATCACTGCATTCAGACTCTATAGCGCATCGCTAGGCGGGGACGCCCCAAAGCAATGCTCATAATTTGTGTAATCCATGTTATAAAAATCCGACAAAATTTTACGCTAGTCGTCGGAAGCCTAAAACAACCCTCCTTTATTTGGGCTTGAGACCAGCAATGCAAGAATGATCCCTAACATGAGAGGAGTTAAATTAATAAGAGATAATAATTTTTTTTAAAAAAAATAAAAAATACCAAAAATAATTGACCCATGGACAAATTGATTCAACATGTTTACCAAACTAGACCATGACCGGGTTCCAATTCAACCAGCCAATCCCTTCTGGTGTCACAATTTATGCTCTCACAAGTTGAGTACAATGTAAAGCGAAGTTTAGTTTGATCGGACAGTCCATTAGAGATGTGTACATCGAGTTCGTGAAAACCTTAAGACCTCAGTTGTACACGGACGTCTACCCGAACCCACCCTGTTATGGTCTAGGTCCGGTATGGGTATAAAACCCAATTTTGCCCCATACCCTCTACGTATTTGTTGAAAAAAAGAGAACCCGAACTCATACCTGTCCCATTATGGTTTTGGTGGGGTCTAGGGACACATATCTCGATTTTGCCCCATATTTGTTGAGGAAATGAGAACCCGAACCCACACGCACGCCTTTAAGATTTGGATCGGGTATGGGTATAGGTCTGTCCGTCCCCTGCCCGATGCATTGCCGTATCCTTAGCGTGGGTTAGGTCATGAGTTCAATACCTGGTGTATGCACAAGCTTGGTCGTCCACATTAAAAATAACTATAATTTATTGAATTTCATGGACAAAAGATATTTGATTTTTAAAATAATGAATGATAATCACTTCATAATTTCTGAAGATATAGACACATTAAAATAACACAATTTTAATATTTAATCTATGTTTAATATATCCAATAAACAAAACTATGTTTAATATATGAGAATAACAAACAAATGGTGATGAACAGTATCCACGTTAGATTTTGCATCTTCCAGTTGAGTATGTAATTAAAAAAAACTTGGTTGACAAAATCAACAAAGTTGAATGTTCAGTACACCACATGCTAATAATGCAATCTTGATGCATTTGGCCAGTTAGGTATGTCACAGGACCGTTCTAGGTGACCGATAACCAGCCTTCGATACAAACCCAACACACTCATGCATGCACAAGATAGATAGATAGGATTTTTCACCAAAATAAAAAGCCCAATTTTTTTTTTTCAGTAATCAGTGGTCGAGGAGTCCATGCAACAATACAACGGCGCTACTCGGCGGCGAAATCCGCTTAGTGTCCGGGCTCTATCCTCCAAGGATGAAGATGTAGGAGATGATCAAAAAGAGTGTCCCCAACTCCCACCTTGCTATTGTTCTTTCCTCTCTCAAGGTCTCACACATGGATCCCACTCTCATTATTGGACTCGATCATACACTACTTGCATATAATAGATCCTAAATAAAAGACTAGATCCTAATATACTCCGGTGCCAACTCGCGTATTCAAGGAGATCTCAAACCGCACAAGATCATTCACAACCAATTGCTTGAGTCGGGTCCGAGCTTCCTCCTCAACCACAAACCTCCCAAGCGCTAGCGCCGGCTCCTTCTCCATTAGTCTGCCTCTCAACCAATTGCTCTTCAAAATTAAATTCTTATTGTTGATGATGATGTTGCATGCGGAGCTCAATTCGCAACAGATAACTTAAGTTAATGCTAGATTTGTTCATTTGTGGTTAGAAAATTTTGAAATCAATAGTTGATGGCCTTGATTATCTTAACTTCTAGTCTAACATCAACAAAGGGAAACCACATACTGTGGGATGGATTTCGACTTTAATTTCTTCCAAGGGAGACTACAACTGTTCTCATCTTTTCCCTTATTGCCTATACCCTGCCTGCTCTTTGGATAGAAATTTCCACAAAAATCAGCCTTTTATATGGATTCAGGATATTCTCTTTAAAGAAAATTGTACAAGCACTCTAATTGACTAAAAATTGAATTCGAATTTTGAAGATCGAAACAATTTTGGAAATATAAGGTCCTGCCTCTTCTTGGATGTGTAATTAGATATAACTTAAGCTTAAGCAGTCCACTAAGGTGGTTCTTCATCCAGCAAAAATTACTCCATTGCTGTAGATCTTGTAAACTGGATTATTTGTGCATAAAAAATTTCTATAAAAATCCCTCCTCATCACGTACATTCCCATCAATTACTTTTCAGTGGCATGAATATAAGTTATAAAGTTTTAAGGTTTTTTTAAAATATAGTAGGATACTCCTAAAATTAAAGGTTGAGCATGAGTAAACAAATTTTAAGGTAGGTAGGATCCATTCACTTACATATATATATAGGAGGGGTAGTGGTATATGTTACATGCTTAAATCAGTTCAAATATCTTCATCACTTTATTGATATGATCAATAATAAAGATTTAAATTAAAAGTACCATTATACTTTATATTTAATACACCATATCATTATATACTTTTTTTTTTATCACCTCAATTATCCGTTTCAAATATTGAAGAGTTAAAATGACAAGATAAATTTGAATATGAATACAGTTTGAACATTTACAACTATCCCCCTCCTCTGTCTCTGTCTCTCTCTCTCTCTCTCTCTATATATATATATATATATAACACTACCTGCAATTAAAAAGTTATGCTAAAAAAGATTTATATATATATATATATATATATATAACACTACCTGCAATTAAAAAGTTATGCTAAAAAAGATTTTGATCCAACGTTCAAGTCATTGAATTTCTGGTATAGAATAGACTACAACAACTTCTTGGTCCTCAAGCACCAACTTGCACATAAATATGTCAATTAAAAAGATATACTCAGGATTTCCATCCACCTTTAAGTCATGAATTCTTGAGTAGAATATATTACAACTGCTTCGTCCTCATCCACCAAGTTGCACATAAATATGCGAAGAAAACCATACAATACGAAAGACCCGCCTTGCTAAACTCTAAAATAATAGAGTCCGGAGTAGAGAAGGAAATGCAAATTCAATGCCCACACTTAATAAATAGACGCATCTAAAATTTTTAGTACGATGAAACTAAAGAAAGACTCATCACGTTCCTCCTTAACTCTTTAATTTTTCTCGAGAAAATTTTATCACAATTGAAGTAAAGAAAGACAAGAACTGAATCAACCTGTCCACCAAGAATGAAGCAATATATACATTTTCTAAACCGTGTGCATGGTTGGTACGCTATGTGCGTCCAAACATTTCCATACATACACGCGCTTGCATACGTACAATACGTGAAAAATTCAAATTGAAAGATAATATGCACAGGTTATTATCAAAATAAAATTATGTATATGTAATTATATAAAATAAAATTCATATATATATGAATCTATCGCTGTATAAAACTAAAGATGATGGCACAACGTAAAAGTTATTAAATTGACACATAAGTATAACATATAACTCTAATCACAAACATGATATCTCATCACGAGAGTATATGACAGTCTCAATATCATAGCATGTAGCTTGAACATACAAAAATAGTACTATTGGTTTTAGAATCAAGTTGGATATAATAATGTAAATGGACTTTACCCATTCATAAATTTTTGAAACTCATGGTTATTGTTGCTAATAAATTTTTTTGAAAAACTTATAAGTTATGTTTTTCAATACGTGCATCAGATTTTTTTTAAAATCTCATACCCAAGTTTATTCAGGGGTTATACATGTATTGGTACCGGGTACAGGTCTTCTGTCTAAACTACCACCGTAGACGGGGGTATATAGTTGGTACACGCATAGATAGATACTAGTAATGAAAACGCACATGCATACGCAAAAAAAAAAAAAATTCCAAATCGAAAAACAGAATCACATGATCCCATTGATCAGCTCATGTGCAAGAAAATTGTACAAGCAGTCTAATTGACTAAAAACAGAATCCACATGAACACGCACATGCATACATAAGGCCCTGCCTCTTCTTGGATTATCTGTAACAGACCTAACACTCTAAAAGATTTAGATGACCTTAAGCTTAAGTAGTCCATTAAGATTATTTGTGCCTAACCCCATTCTCTTTATTAAATAAAAGAAGTATCATGAAAATTCAAATCCTGCACATCACTAACATTACTATCCATTACTTTTCAGTGACATGAATGTAAGTTAAAAAGTTTTAAAGGGTTTTGAAAATGTACATAACATAACACTCATACTCCTAAAGTAAAGGTCAAACACAAGTAAACAAAATTTATGGTGGGTAGGATACATTCACTTGTATATATATAGAGAGAAAGGGTAGTGGTATATGTTCAAGCCCCATATGCTTAAATCTTTTCAAATATCTTCATCATTTTATTCATATGATCAACGATACAACAACAAGAATTAAGAATTTTCTCATACTAGACGGGGTCGGCTACATAGATTCTTTGTTTTCACAGAGCCCTATCATATGTCATGTTATCAATTAACTCATAATAAGCTAGATCATTCTTTATTATTTCTTTCCAACACTTTTATGGTCGTCCTCTACCTCTTTTAATACTTTTAAAATCTAGTTTTTCATACCTTCTTATATGTTCTTCTTTTGATCTTCTTTCTATATGTCCAAACCACCTTAAACAATATTCTCTCATTTTATCCTCTATTGGTGACACACAATTTATTTCTAATAACCTCATTATGTATATGGTCTTTTCTTATGTGACCACTCATCCATCTCAATATTTTCATTTCTGTTAAAAACCTCTTTTGTACATGTTGATGATTAATTGCCCAACACTCAAAACCATAAACCATGATAGGTCTAATTGTTGCTCTATAATATTTAATTTTTAACTTTAATGATATCTTCTTATCACAAAAAATACCTTATGCTCCTCTCCATTTTAGCCAACCAACATTTATTCTATGCGTAACATCTCAATCAATTCTTCTATCACTCTGAAAAATTGATTCTAGATATTTAAAACTTTCCTTTGAGGGGATGCAATGTGTGCCAATTTTAATTTATATGTCCTCTGAAGTAACCAAATGATCAAACTTACATTCCATATATTCTGTCTTTATTCTACTAAGTCGGAGGTCTTTGCTTTCTAATGCTTCTCTTTATAGTTCCAATTTTCTATTAACTTTTTCCTTAGACTCCTCCACAAACACAATGTCAAGCAAATAATATACACCAAGGTACATCTTGAATATGTTTTGTTAACTCATCAATCACAATTATAAATAAGTATGGATTTAGAGTTGATCCTTGATGTAACCCAATATTAACTTTAACGAAGTCTATCATTCCTTCTTGAGTCCTCACATATATTTTTGCACCATCGTACATTCTCATATAAGGTTTATGTATGTCAATGAGATACCTCTTTTTCCTAAGGTTCTCTAAAAAATCTCTCTCGGTATCGTATCATAAACTTTTTCTAGATCAATAAATATCATGTGAATGCCTTTCTTTTTTACTCTAAAATATTTCATAAGACGTCTCAAAAGGTGAATCGCTTCAATAGTAGATCTGCTTGGCATGAATCTAAATTAATTATCTGTTATACTTGATACTTTTCTTAATCTATGTTCGATAATTCTTTCTCATAATTTCATAGTATGACTCATTAACTTGATATCCCGATAATTCACATAATTTTGAATGTCTCATTTGTTCTTATATATGGGTATAAATGTACTCACTGTCCATTCTTTTAAAATCTTTTGGTTTCTTTATATTTTATTAAATAGTTTTATAAGCTAAGTGATTATTGTTTCTCTTAAGATTTTTCAAACTTCTATAAGAATATTGTCTGGTCCTATCGATTTATCACCCTTCATATGTTTAAGGGCCTCTTTGACATTATTATTTTGAATATGTCGGTAAAAATTATGGTTTATATATTTTTATGATTTGGCTAACTCTCTTAAGCTAATACTGACATCTTTATTTTCTTTGAAAAGCTTATAAAAATAGTTTCCCCATCTATTTCTTATATCATCATTTGCCAATAGAATTTTTTCATTCTCGTCTTTGTTGCATTTAACAAAATTAAGATATTTAGGTTTCTTATATCTAGCCATAGCTATCATAAAAATATCTCTTTCCCCGCCTTTTGAGTTGAGTTTTTTATATGAACCAAATTTTAGTTTTTGCTTTACTGATAACATTTTTCACTTCCTTCTTTACTTTTTTATACGCCTCTAAAGTTTTTCCAATTTTTTTAACATAATGTAATTTGTAAGATGTCCTCTTTGCCCAGATTTTATTTTGCACTACTTCACTCCACCATCAAGCTTCTTTTTGTGTCGGTACACCTCCCTTATATTCACCCAATACATCTTTCACCACTTTCCTAACATTTATAGACATATTGTTCTACGTATCACAAGGTATACCAACATAATTCCAAGCATCTCCTTGAAGGACTTTCTGATTAAATATATCTTCTTTATCGCTTTTGAGGTTCTACCATTTAGTTTGAATAGCTCGATGTACTCTTTTCTTCTTTGTTCATTTTTTTAATTTGTAAATCCATAACTAAAAGTCGATGTTGTGTGGTTAAGCTTTCTCTTATAATTACTTTGCAATCTTTACAACATACTCTATCTTTCTTTTTCTACAAATAAAGTAATCAATTTGTGTTTGTGATAAGTCACTCTTATAAGTAATTAAATGTTCATCTCATTTTTTGAAGATTGTATTGATTATAAAGAGATCAAATACCATAGCAAAACTTAGAATCCTCCTACCTTTCTCATTTATATCCCCAAAACCAAAGTTTCTATGAATACCTTGATATCCTAATGCCTCTTTACCTACATGTCCATTTAGGCCTCCTTCTAAATAAATCATTTCCTTTTATGGAATTCTTTGAATCACCTTATCTAACTCTTCCCAAAAAGCCGTCTTTATACTATCTTCTAGTCCTACTTGGGGTGTGTAAGTACAAACAATATTCAAAACCTTTACTCCTAACACTAATTTCAATGTCATGATTCATTGTATGTCTACTATACTATCCTTTAAATATTTATTTATGATAATCCCAACTCCGTTTTGAGTCTTTTCTTTACTTGAGTGCCATAATTTAAAACTTATATCATCAATCTCCTTTGTTTTTTCTCTAACTCATTTTGTCTCTTGTAAACATAAAATATGAATATTTTTCTGAATCATAGTATCTACCACCTCCATTAGCCTACCGAACAATGTTCCGATATTCTAAGAACCAATACAAATCTTATTATCTAAGACTAATTTCCTTACCCTTCGCATCAGATCATATTGAAAATGCGAGTACCCTCTCTATAATTTATTCACTACATTCGGAAGACATTGTAGTGGGACTAATTTATTTAGTCACACTCGTTCATGATGTGGGAACCCTCTATGCAATTGATTCACTATATTCGAGTAAAAATGTAGTGGTCATTCCTTACTTTTCACTACATTCGGGCTCTACAGCATGTCGCTAGGCAGGGATACTCTCAAAGTAATGCTCATAATTTGTCTAATCTATTGTTTAAAATCCAACAACGTTTTATGCTAGTTGTTGGAAGCCTAACACAACCGAGCTTGAGACCGTTCATGCAAGGGTGATCCCTTATATGGGCGGAGTTTGATATAATCAATGTTAAAGATTTAAATTAAAAGTATTATTATATTTATATTTAGTACATTGTATGCTTTATATACTTTTTGTTTTATCACCTCAATTATCCGTATCAAAGATCGAAGAGTTGAAATGATAAGATAATTTTGAATATGAATACAGTTTGAACATTTACCACTATCCCCCTCCTCCCTCTCTCTCTCATTCTATATAAAACACTACCTGCAATTAAAAAGTTATGCTAAAATAGATTTTGATCCAACGTTCAAGCCATTGAATTTCTAGTATAGAATAGACTACAACAACTTCTTTGTCCTCAAGCACCAACTTGCACATAAAATATGTCAATTAAAAAAATATACTAAGGATTTCCATCCACCTTTAAGTCATGATTTCTTGAGTAGAATAGATTACAACTGCTTCATCCTCATCCACCAAGTTGCACATAAATATGCGAAGAAAACCATACAATACGAAAGACCCGCCTTGCTAAACTCTAAAATAATAGAGTCCGGAGTAGAGAAGAAAATGCAAATTCAATGCCCACACTTAATAAATAGACGCGTCTAAAACTTTTAGTACGATGAAACTAAAGAAAGACTCATCACGTTCCTCCATAACTCTTTAATTTTTCTCGAGAAAATTTTATCACAATTGAAGTAAAGAAAGACAAGAACGGAATCAACCTGCCACCAAGAATGAACCAATATATACATTTTCTAAACTGGTGGCAAGTTCATTTCCCTCACGAAATCTAACTTGGTACTAGTTGATATGTTTTGCCATTACATTTTAAATACAATAACCTAAACTAAATTGAAATTGGAACCAGACTGTAAGGAGAACCAAACCAGAACCGGCACCACCACCAAGCCGGATCCGGAACCACCATGAAACCGTGGTTCGAAGAACTATATATACATATATCCGGATCCGTACAAGTCTGCGTCAATGCTTGTCGTTCAAAATCCAAGGTTTCCATTGAATTGATATCTAACTATATATATATACACCATTTACCGACTCTAACTATATATATACACCATTTACTGACTCTAGCTATATATATACACCATTTACCGACTCTAACTATATATATATATATATATATATATACACACCATTTGTATGAGATATTGAAATCCATCCCCCCCCCCCCCAACTCTCTTATATATATATATATATATATACACCATTTTTCTCACCATTTGTATAGGAAAATGTGAATGGTGAGACAAGGATTAGAATTGGGCATCCATTTTAATCCAAACCATTTCACTTTCGAAAGTAACTAGTTCGATAAAAACAAAAGATGCTGAGATAGACCCGAAAGTGCACTTACCTGAAAATGTTTTTTTTTTTAATATCTAGAGGAAAAAGAAAATCATATGGTTTAGTTCACAGTTTGAATGTTCATACCAAATTATTAGAAGTAAACTAAATCAATATTTTTTTAATAGACACACATCTATCTATATATGCCCACAAACAGACGTATCATTTGGCTCTGTTGGTTTCTAATGAGTGGTGGGTGACTTGAGGGGCCCTAATTTGAGTCGGATCATGTTGAATCTATTAGGTGTCTTAATTTAAGTACCGGTCCTTGGGCTTTGAGAGAGACTTTGAGACAAAGTGTGTGATGAAAGGTGGGAGCCCAAGACCCAGTTGTTTTCTCCATTAGGCTGCCTCTCCTAAGCTGGTAACATGGTAGGGGATCATTGTTACATGAACGAGGCCAAAACTAGTTAAAGGAGGAGGTTTGTGTGTTTGGTAGCCAATAGCCAACGTAAGTTTTTTTTCTTTTTAATACATCATATCCATTATATACATTTTTTTATCACCTCAATCATTGGTATCAAAGATCAAAGAGTTGAAATGATAAGATAAGAGTTTGAACATTTACTACTATTCTCCCCCCCTCTCTCTCTACATATAGACACACTACCTGCAATTAAAAAGTTGCGCTAAAAAGGATTTTGATCCAACGTTCAAGGCATTGAAATGATCAACTTCTTTGTCATCAACCACCAACGTGTACATAAATATGTCAATTAAGGACTTCCATCCACCTTTAAGGCATGATTTCATCAGTAGAATAGATTACAACTGCTTCGTCCTCATCCACCAAGTTGCACATAAATATGAGAAAAAAACTATACAATACGAAAGAGAGTGGAGTAGAGAAGGAAATGCGAATTCAATGCCCACACTTGAATAAATAAATGCGTCTAAATTTTTTGGTAAAACTAAAGAAAGACTCATCACGTTCCTCCATAACTCTTTAATTTTTCGGAGAAAATTTTATCACAATTGAAGTAAAGAAAGATAAGAACGGAATCAACCTGCCACCAAGAAGGAAGCAATATATACATTTTCCAAACTGCTGGCAAGTTCCATGCAAGGTGCATGATTGGTATACCATGTGCGTCCAAAGATTTCCATACATACACTCTTGGTTTTGGAATCAAGTTGGATATAATAATGTAAATGGACTTTACCCATTCATAAATTTTTTAAAACTCATGGTTATTGTTGCTAATAAATTTTTTTGAAAAACTTATAAGTTATGTTTTTCAATATGCGTATCAGATTCTTTTTAAAAACTCATATCCAAGTTTATTCAGCGGTTATACGTGTATTGGTACCGGGTACAGGTCTTCCGTCTAAACTACTACAGAAATCTATCGATACTAGTAACGAACACGCACATGCATACGCAAAAAAATTTATCGAAATCTGAAAACAGAATCCACATGATGAAGAGTGAACGCTAATTAGGAAAAAGTCAACGGAGTTATCCCCTCAAGAACAACTATATACATAATTCTTAGCATGCTCTACCTCTTCATCCATTTCAATTTGCCGAGAGTGGGAACTAAGAACAGCATACTCGATCAAAATCGTTGCCGGTTCACCATCCAAATTTCGTTACAAAAGGAACAAGGTTACTGTAACCGTCGTCTTCGGATTGGTCACGCTTGCTTGGTTTCTGAGGAAGCGTTTCAACAAAAAGAGACGACGAAGAACCCGGCAGCAGAGGAACCACCCAGCCCATTCTCACCATCTTCTTCGCAGATACCTTCAATGGACAAAAATCAAGCCTTTGATTTTGATGTGTTCCTCAGTTTTCGAGGTAAAGATACTCGAAGTGGTTTCACCAGCCATCTCCATCAAAAATTGAAGGAGCGCGGCATACGAGCCTTCAAGGACGATGAAGATTTGAAGAAGGGAGAGAGGATCCATACGCTGATACAATACATTGAGAGATCGAATATCTTCATACCCGTCTTGTCTCAGCGCTATGCAGAGTCTCGATGGTGTCTGATGGAGATCGCCAAGATCGTTCAATGCGAAAGGCACATCATTCCCGTATTCTATCATGTTGACCCTTCAGATGTTCGGCATCAGAAAAGGCTATTCGGGAGGTTATTTGCCCACCACCAAAAGAAGGAAGTGGAAGAGTGGAAGGAAGTGGAAGAGTGGAAGGAAGCGCTATCCCAAGTTGGAGCAATGAATGGTTACGTACTCAGCGCAAGAACTATTGAGTATATCTCTCTCGTTCTGAATTTTTGTAATCATCTAGCACAGGTGTTCTCTAGCGTTTGCAGCATATTCATATGCTTCTTTTTTGAGATCAGCCTACTAGAAAAATGAAAAAACTTTACACTTTTAGGAAACAGAGTATAATTCACTAATACAACATATTTACAATATAACGAGCAGAGAAGATGGCATACGAACCAGGTAGTGGTTTGTAATTTGGTCGCAAGTGGTGTGTTTGTATATCTTTTGTTTGATTTTAGAGTGTTGTACTGTTTTAGATCTCAATTTTAATAGATAAGAAGCTAGAATCCGGCGGTCATGATTTGCTTTCTGATCTTATCATCTTGAAAATCTCAAAGGCATGGACTACATAACCTTGAATTGTGCCATTATTATTGTTGGCAAGCGAGAAATTTCTTTTAGCACTCCTTGCGAAGCTAACTTTGTTTTCTAGGGATTATGCCTAAATACCCCATCACCATGCTTTCTGTCTTGAGTGAATATGGCTACTTGCGGGATGGCTGCCAAAGCTGTTTGACACTTATTGTGCAAGCATGATATGGAAAAAGCTTATGATAGGGTACCGAGGGAGGTTGTTTAGAGAACTTTGAAAAAAAGAGGTATCCTATTGACATACATTAACGTTATTAGAGACATGTACGATGGTACAAAAACATGTGTGAGGACTCATGAAGGAATGACAAACTTCTTTGAAATTAATATTGGGTTTCATCAATGATCAACTTTAAGTCCATACTTGTTTATAATGGTGATTGATGAGTTAACAAACATATTCAAGATGAAGTACCTCGGTGTATGTTATTTGCAGTTGACATTGTGTTAGTGGAGGAGTCTAAAGAAAAAGTTAATAGAAAAATGAAACTATGGAGATAAACTTTAGAAAGCAAAGGCCTATGACTTAGTAGAACAAAGACAAAATATATGGAATGTAGGTTTGATCATTTGGTTACTTAACATAGAAATTAAAATTGGCACACATTACATCCCAAAAGAAAATATTTAAATACCTATGGTCAATTTTTTAGAATGATTAAAGAATTGATTGAGATGTTACACGTAAAATTAATGTTGATCTGTTAAAATGGAGAAGAGCATTAGGTATTCTTTGTGATAAGAAGATACCATTAAAATTAAAAGGTAAATATTATAGAGCAGCAATTAGGCCTGCCATGTTTTATTGTTTTGAGTATTGAGTAGTTAATCATCAACATGTACAAAAGATGTCTATGAAAAAAATTAAGATATTGAGATGGATGAGTGGTCATAGAAGAAAAGATCAGATACATAATGAGGTTATTAGAAACAAGTTAGGAGTGACACCAATAGAGGACATATAAAAAGGAAGATCAAAAGAAGAACATGTAAGGTATAAAAAACTAAAAAGTATTAAAAGAGGTAGAAGACGAGCACAAAAGTGTTGGAAAAAAACAATAAAGAATGATCTAGCTTATTGTGAGTTTACCTGCTAACATGGCACAAGATAGTGATGTGTGGGGGAAACAAAGAATCCATGTAGCTGACCCCATCTAGTGTGGGAAAAGATTTAGTTGTTGTTGTGTTAGAGACCTGTTGGTAGCTTCATAATGTTTTCCTTTTGTTGAAGAGGACTTCATGTGTTTGTTCGTGTTTTTCCTTTTGTAAGATCCAAATTAGCTCGATTACCTGGCAAATTTTCAGGCCAGTTAGGAGAAAACCAAAACACTTTCTAACCCCAAGTATCATTATTTTGTTAGGAACGAAGCATACATAATCAATGTGATACTTAAGGATGTGCAAAGTAAATTAAGCAAGATTCCAATGGAAGTTGCAAGGCACCCCGTTGGAATCCAGTCACGCGTTGATCATATGATGAAGTTGCTGGACCTGAACAACAACGATGTTCGCATGGTTGGGATCCATGGTGAGGGTGGGTTAGGGAAGACCACCATTTCCAAGGCTGTTTACAATGAATTGCATCAGAGATTCGAAGGCAGTTGCTTCCTTCTTAATGTCAGAGAAAGATCAAATCAGCGTAATTGTGGACTTGTGTCACTACAGAAGCAGCTCTTGAAAGACATATTAAAAGAAAATAAGCCATCCATTAATGACGTTGAGCATGGAATCTCTGTCATTAAGCGAAGGATCATATCAAAGAGAATTCTTCTTGTCCTAGATGATGTCGACTCTAGGGAGCAACTTAACAAGCTAGCTGGTGACAGGAAATGGTTTGGAGCTGGAAGTAGGATCATTGTTTCAACTAGAGACGAGGGGCTCTTGGATGAGCATCGGGTGGTTCTCAAATATCAACCAAAAGAACTTGACTCGGAGCAATCACTTCAATTGTTCAGCCGTCACGCATTCGAGAGTGATCAACCACTTCCTGACTACGTCGAGTTATCAAAAAATGTCGTAGAATATGCAGGGGGGATGCCTTTGGCTCTAGAAGTATTTGGTCCAATCTTTTTCCCTATAAGGAAAAACGAAGAGTGGATGGATATGTTGGGAAAGTTGAAGGATGTTCAACGTGAAGATCTGTCCAAGAGACTGAGAATAAGTTATGAAGCACTGAATCCGGAAGAGAAGTGCATATTCTTGGACATTGCTTGTTGCTCCTTTTGGTGTGGAGCAGAGGCTCCGCAGTATATGTGGAAGGGCATGCGCTTTCATCCAAGTGTAACCATTAGAGCTCTCAAACAAAAGTCTCTTGTCAAAAGTGAAGATGGTTACTACTTCGAAATGCATGATCAAATTAGGGATATGGGGAGAAACCTTGTGAAAGAGGAAGCCTTTCATGACCCCGGACAGCGTAGCAGGTTGTGGGTTGAGAGTGAAATATTGCCACAACTGGAAGTACTCCCTCTCTCTCTCTCTCTCTCTCTCTCTCTCTCTCTTATGGTAATGTTGGCCCCGCCAAATCAAACCAGAATAGGGCCGGCATTGCCCTATTTGACTCGGTTCAAGTATGAAGCGGGGAACATGTGATTATCTTTGATGGGATCCGAGGCTGTGTCGACGATGCATCGGACAATAACTCTCTGTTATATGTTGGTACTAGCAAATCCAAACAGATCATGGTTTAGATTTAAATTTAGAAAACAAAAAATATCCACTTGAATTAACTATAACTAAGTACACGTGTATTTTTTTCTTTTTTATTTAAATTAAAACTATCCACTGTCAAAAGTATTTTATTATCACCTAAGTTTGCTATTGTATACTAGTTTTCTATCTCTCTCTTTATATGTATAAATAAAGCGAAAGAGACGGAGGTAGTAGTGAACGCATAATGTCTTTTTATTTATAATCTTGTATATAAATATTTTTACCGTTTGATTCATGTAGAGATTTGAATTAAAAGTATTGATGTAAAGACACATTAAATGTTCTTTGGACATTATGTATAGAGAGATAGCGGTAAATGCATAATGTTATGTAAACATTTCAATCACTTGATGCATCATCAACAGTCAAGATTTAACTTACAAAACTATTGTACTTTGCATTCACATGTTTTTTGTTTTATCATCAACAGTCAGAGACGTATGATTTTGTTCTCTTGGTTCCTAAAGGAAATATTTTAATTTATTTGTTAAATTTTTTTGCTCATTCATACCGGAATGTGATTTTTGGTGCTCTCGGTGTTTCCTTAGCAACCAAGAGAAAACCTCGAAGTCATCATTCTGGAATGCGATTTGCAGCTGGTGAGCGGTGCAGCATTTGCAGGAATGCGCAAGCTTAGATTTCTCCATGCAGAAAATGTCACGTTTATAGACGAGGTTTTGCAGTTCGCACCGGGGATCAAAGTCTTGCAGCTCCGGCGATGTAAGTCGAAGGTACTAGCATTTGAGACAAGTGGTCTTCAAGAACTTGCTGTACTTGATCTGTCTTTCTGCGAGTTCTCCCAAATATCGTGGAATCCTGCAAAATTAAGGAAGAGGAAAGCGGAAGCCAGCGTCCCGGCGTTGTGGAGAGTGGTCAGTAACTATCGTTAACAAATACAGTTCATGTGATCTATTCAAAACATTAAAATTTCATTTCCAAATGTGAACGTGCTTTTTGATATCCACTTAAATCTTCATTGGCTCATCTGACCTATTCAAAACATTTAAATATTATTTTCAGATGCCGAATCTAAAGGTTCTCAAACTTTATTGGTGTTCGAGTCTCACTGTGACTCCAGACTTTTGTGGTTTTCCGAGGTTAGAGAAGCTGACGCTTGATATCTGCAAGAGTTTGACTGGAATTGATGATTCAATTGGTCAGCTCAAGAACCTTACCCATCTCAGCATGAAATACTGTGATAAACTAAAGCATTTGCCAGACAGTATATGTGAGTTGAAGAATCTTGAGACCCTCGACCTCTATCATTGTCGTGGCATATGTGAGTTGCCAGAGAGGTTGGGTGAGTTGGAATCACTCAACAGGCTCAACCTGAGCTTTACTGGAATAAGAGAGCTGCCTACTTCTACCACGCAATTGACTAAACTCGCGATCCTTAATCTACGTGACAGCCAACTAATGAAACTGCCGGAAGAGATTGGAAGGTTAAAGTCATTGAAAAGTCTGGATGCTCATTATTCTCGGTTGGAAAGAATTCCCGATTCCATTGGGAAGGTAGCGAAACTATCTCCACTTTGCGTTTATTTCTTTTTTTTTGTTCTTAAATATTGCAAACAAATTTCTTTATGTTCTCATGAACGCAAAAACAGAGCACATTTATAATCTTACTTGTGGGCTTCTCGGTTTTGTCTTACAGAACATTTTCAAGAAACTTTCAATTTAAAGTTTGTAGTGATTTAGGCTTGGCAAATAATTTCTTAATGTGCTTCTTCTTGATTCCAGTCATCATTTCTCAACGGGAGAAGTACCCATTATTAATCTCTCTCCCCATATGCACTTGAATTGTGTATGTGCTCACATTGATTTATTATTTTCAGATGTCGAACCTGTCACTTCTCAACCTCAGTGGCTGCAGAGGCATTCATGAATTGCCAGAAACATTAGGTTGTTTGGAACTACTCGAAGAACTCGACCTCAGATGGACTAATGTGAGAAAGTTGCCCACTTCAACCATAAAACTAACTAGATTGTCCACGCTTTATCTATGGTGTACCAACAGAGAGGAACTGCCAGATTGCTCTCACTTGGAAAAGCTACTGGATACCATTGGAGGATTGAAATCTTTGGAAAGACTCCACTTGAGCGGAATACCATTGAGAGTGGTACCAGATTGCATTAACAGTTTGTCTTCTTTACAAGTCCTAGGTCTATGTGCAACTAACATAAAAAAGATCACTGTGGCTTCAATCATACAATTAACTAGATTGTCGAAGCTTGACCTATCTAGTACCAAACTAGAGGAACTGCCAGAAGACATTGGAAAGTTAGAGTCTTTGGAAGAACTAGGGCTTTACCGGACTCTTTTGAAAAGGATTCCCCATTCTATCGGAAAACTGGTGAACCTCCACACTCTATGTTTATCGGATTGCTCTCAGTTGGAAACGCTACCGGATACCATCGGAGGATTGAAATCTTTAGAAAGGCTCCAGTTGAGGGGAACAAATTTGCGAGTGGTACCAGACTGCATTAATAGTTTGTCTTCTTTGAAAGTGCTAGACCTAAGTGGAACTAAAATCACAAAGATCACTGTGGCTTCAATCATACAGTTAACTAGATTATCGGAGCTTCATCTATCTGAAACGAAACTAGAGGAACTGCCAGAAGATATTGGAATGTTAGAGTCTTTGGAAGAACTATGGCTTGACGGGACTCCTTTGAAAAGTATTCCCCATTCTATCGGAGAACTGGTGAACCTCCACACTCTATCGTTATCGGATTGCTCTCACTTGAAAAAGCTACCGGATACCGTTAAAGGATTGAAATCTTTAGAAACACTGGATTTGGAGGGAACATCATTGGAAGTGGTACCAGATTGCATTGACAGTTTGACTGATGATATTTTTGATGGAGAATTAGATGAAGAAGAAGAAGACGAGAACGATGATACTTTTGATGGAGAAATAGAAGAAGATGAATACGAAGATGAAAACGTGAATGATGATAGCGACTTTTAACTGTTAGCCAATATCAGGTTCTTCGTTCTTTCCCTGGTCGATCCAAAAGAAAAAAAAGAAAAATCGATATCTCCGGCGACGTCTGCATTGTCAAGGAGCTTGGCGGAAAACTCAACGACATCGAACTCTTCACGGCCTTCTTCTACTTGATCCTAAGGCAACACACTTTGCGAGTGGCCCGATAACAATGGAAAATCCAAAGGTCGCAGCTATTCACTTCCAAGTTTCCCTTTCCTGCACTATTTGGGTGTGCAGTTCGGTCACCAGCAGCCGCATGATTCTTACTCACAAATTCTGTGTTACCTTGGTAATGCTTCTTTCACATTCCCTTTTTACGTTTATCAGCACCCAGCCTAGCAGTCCGTCCTCAGAATAAAAGAGTTTGTCAACTGCGCTCTGCACCTCTAAGTTTCCCTTCAAAAATCAATATCGATCGAACAGAGCTTTGTCATCTCTGATTTTTATGCAGATGGATCGCATCCTCGAGAAGGAGGCAATCGGATGCCAATCACCATGAGATCGAGATCGAGTCCTTGATGAAGACTTTGAATTGCCTCCCGGTTGCCAACATTGGGCGTTTTCTGTGCTTAGAATCTATTGGAGGATGTTGCCGTAGGCTGAAGATAGTGAAGATCATTCAACAGGGTAAGACTGCTTCTGTACTAGTTCTGATTTGGGTGTAAAGCTACTTTTCCTCTCACTTTGTGATTTTTTTTTTTTTTATTTTTGTCAAGGTCTTCCCGAATACTGATAAAATTTTCAGTGTCATAGTTTGTGTTGAAATGCATTGTTGTAAGCTTCTTGTGATAAACGGCCATTTGTGTTCTAACTAATTGTTGGATGTTCATCTCTTCTTATTGCTCCCTCCTCTGTTCTGCACAGAGTTTAGAATCCTTGGTTGGGGAATATTTGTTCTGGGATCCACTTGAGCTATCTATAACTTAGTCCTGTACCCAAAAGCCGTGACTCATTTTCTCTCGCATCAAGTGTGGCTGGCTACATGGATTATTAATGACCATTCAGATTCTTACATTTCTTTTGCATCACAAAGTTTCAATTTAATAACAATTCTTTATGTCCCGTTTCTTAATAGCTGGCTTCAAGAGAGGTAGGTACCTTTTTCTGGTGATTCTCGCTGATAATGGTGGTGAGTGCAACTCTTTTACAAGCCACACTAACGAAACATCTCTTTCTCGGCCAAGTTCAGCCACGTCATGGCATTGCAAACACTTTACAATCAATCTTACATTCCAGTTCTGGCTTTAGAAAAGTAGAGTACTGCGAGAAGACAATGGAAAGTCAGAGGCATTGAAAAACTCATTCTCAGCAGGACTCTTTTGAAAAGGATTCCCGACTCCATTGGAGGATTGAAGTATTTGAAAAAACTCGACTTGAGCAGAACACCATTGGGAGTGTTACCAGATTCCATTAACAGTTTGTCTTCTTTAAAAGTGCTAGACCTAATTGGAACTAACCTCACAAAGATCACTAAGGCTTCAATCATACAATTAACTACTGTCCAAGCTTGACCTATCTGATACCAAACTAGAGGAACTGCCAGAAGACATTGGAAAGTTAGAGGCATTGGAAAGTTTCACGACTCTTCTGAAATGGATTCCCAATTGTCAGATTCCATTAACAGTTTTTCTTCTTTAAGAGCGCTAGACCTAAGTGGAACCAACACCATAAACATAAGTGACTCCAAAGATCGAAGGCCTATCTTCTCTAGAGCACCTCTTTCTAAAGGGATGCCAGCATCTCACCTCACTTCCTCCGCTTCCTTCTTCTCTTAGATGTGTCAGAGCTCAAGATTGCACTGCTTTGGAAAGGATGGCAGATGTATCAACTTGACGAACGTTCAGGAAATGAACTTGATCGATTTCGGGAAGCTCATTGACATTCCTGGCCTTGAAACCTTGAAATCCTTGCATCAGTGCAACTTTTATGGAGAACTAAATGAAGATGTAGAAAAAGACGTGAATGATGATAGTTCTGATGTCTGTGTCACCTAGTTTGCATTATAACACTGTGTCCGCGCTCTTATGTTCACCAATATTCAAAACCCATTTCATTTTTTGAGATTATATATAAATGTTGGTAGAAAATTCCTGAAAAAAGAAATACATACCTACTACTTTATAGGAAGCTTAAAACTGGACGTAATTAACTGTAGAATGTAGAATACGCTACAGGAAAGTGAGGCATTCTAGAGCAAAATGATGAAATCAACAGAAAAAAAAACTAAACTTAATTTGCTTAGAGGGTAGGCTTCTTCTGATGGATGTTTATGATAAGTTTCACTGTTTTGTGGGTGGAACTTGTGGAGTGAAGCGAGTTATCTTAGATGCTCATGTTATATTCTGTTTTCCTGTTGAGTGAGATGAATTTGTTCATTTGTAATTTGACTCTTGCTTTTAGTGAAATCTAAATCTCCTTGATCCTAATTTTTACATCAATTTCTTGGAGGGTTTTCCACGTTAAGCCTGTGTTGTGTGCTTCATTTCTCAGTTCAGATTGAAATCTGCCTTCTGTACATTTTCGTTCTATTCTTGATGCTTTAGCAGAAGTGAAGTGTGCTTGTAAGTTTACACATCAACACCACAGAGAAACCTAACCATAGTACGAAAGACCCGCATGCTAAACTCTAAAGGATTTTGATCCAACGTTCAAGGCTTTGAATTTCTGGTGTAGAATAGACTACATCAACTTCTTTGTCATCAACCACCAACTTGCACATATTTAATTAAGGATTTCTTGAGTAGAATAGATTACAACAACAGCTTCATCCTCATCCACCAAGTTGGACATAAATATGCGAAAAAAAACTACAATACGAAAGACCCTCCATGCTAAACTCTAAAATAATAGAGTCCGGAGTAGAGAAGGAAATGCTAATTCAATGCCTACACTTGAATAAATAGATGGATCTAAAATTTTTTGGTAAGATGAAACTAAAGAAAGACTCATCACGTTCCTTCATAACTCTTTAATTTTTGGGAGAAAATTTTGTCGGACTGACATGTCCACATTTCACTCGGATCCGGACCCGCATCAACATGCTTAATAATGCACCGCTATTGCTTTAATTAACAAAGAAGATGATCTCCCTCTTGCACCCACGGTGTGCCCCACGAAGGTTCTGGCTTGTGCATTATATTAATTGGCCTTTTGATAGTACATGGTATATGTTAATAGTTGGTAACTAGAACGTGTAGTAAAAGTGTCCTTAGTTAATGTTATAAAAATCATCTTAGTACTTGAATCGAATAATTTGGGTACAGGTATTGCACAAGATAATGTATTATCCAAATGTGCAGAAATCACAATGTTCTACATCCACTAATGTTCAGAAATCTCAAATGTTTTAGGCTACCCTTTCTCTCTAAAAATCTCAAATTTATTCAGCATCCACTAATGTTCAGAAATCTCAAGTTTCAAAAGAAGGCCCATGAGTGATTCCATTATTTCCTATACCCTGCCCGCTCTTTGGATGGAAATGGCCACAAAAATCAGCCTTTTATGTGGATTCAGGATATTCTCTTTAAAGAAAATTTTGAATATAGTTTGAACATTTACCACTATCCCCACCCCCCTCTCTCTCTCTCTCGCTCTCGCTCTCTCTCTCTCTCTCTATCTATCTATCTATCTATATATATATATACACACACACTACCTGCAATTAAAAAGTTATGCTAAAAAGGATTTTGATCCAACATTCTGTGTCCTCAACCACGAACTTGCACATAAATATATCAATTAAAAAGATATACTAAGGATTTCCATCCACCTTTATGGCATGATTTCTTTAGTAGAATAGATTACAACAACTGCTTCATCCTCATCCACCAAGTTGAACATAAATATGCGAAAAAAACTATACAATACGAAAGACCCGCCATGCTAAACTCTAAAATAATAGAGTCCGGAGTAGAGAAGAAAATGCAAATTCAATGCCCACACTTGAATAAATAGATGCCTCCATGATGAAACTAAAGAAAGACTCATCACGTTCCTCCATAACTCTTTAATTTTCTGAAGAAAATTTTATCGCAATTGAAGTAAAGAAAGATAAGAACGGAATCAACCTGTGCACCAAGAATGAAGCAATATATACATTTTGTAAACTGGTGGCAAGTTCCATGCAAGGTGCATGACTGGTATGCTATGTGCGTCCAGAGATTTCCATACATACACGTGCTTGCATACGTACAATACGTGAAAAATTCAAATTGAAAGATAATATGCACAGGTTATTATCAAAATAAAAAAAAATATATATATATATAAAATTCATATAATATATATATATATATATATATATATATATATATATATATATATATGAATCTAACATTGTATAAAACTAAAGATGATGGCACAACGTAAAAGTTATTAAATTGAAACACATAAATATAACTCTATTAACAACATGATATCTCATCACGAGAGTATAGGACAGTCTCAATATCATAGCATGTAGCTTGAACATACAAAAATAATACTCTTGGTTTTGGAATCAAGTTGGATATAATAATGTAAATGGACTTTACCCATTCATAAATTTTTTAAAACTCATGGTTATTGTTGCTAATAAATTTTTTTGAAAAACTTATAAGTTATGTTTTTCAATATGCGTATGAGAATTTTTTAAAAAACTCATACCCAAGTTTATTCAGCGGTTATACATGTAGTAGTTTTAACTAATAAGTCAATTGAGTCGAACAAACATGGTTGTCTTCATCTTGTAAAGAAACAGCTCATAAAGCACACAGACCTTAAAGAGACAGTTCTTAAGCGTAGAGACGAGCTACGGAAACAAAACCAAGCTGATCATGGGCTTGGTCAGTTTGTTCACTATCACTACTTTGGACGATGTCCATATATGTGACCGAAATTATGTGCCTCAACAACTTTAGTTAATTGTATACTTAATCAAGATAAGGGAGAAAAGGCCAATCGACCAAACTTGCATATAATTCGAAGAACATCTTCATCACACACACAAAGTATATGTGTGTATAAAGTAATTGGATCCTACCAATAATTGATGTTGTTTATTCACGTTCAACTATTGCTTTTCACTAAGCAAGTATACATCATTTTTTAAATATTCTTATAACTTTCGAAATTACACTGATATCTCTAAAATAGAATGATTGGGTATGATTAGACAATATTAGAAGTGTGCAAGAGCTCGTTTTCTTATATATATATATATATATATATATATATATATATATGTGTGTGTGTGTGTGTGTGTGAATGGTAATGAACTACTACCGTAAACGGGGGTATACAGTTGGTACACGCATAGATAGTTACTAGTAATGAACACGCACATGCATACGCAAAAAAAAATTATCGAAATCGAAAAACAGAATTCACGTGATGAAGAGTTAAAACTAATTAGGAAAAATCAACGGAGTTATCCCTTCGAGAGCATTTGAGGGGAAGACTAAGAATCAAGAACTACAACAATAACAACTAAGCCTTTTCCCATACTAGACGGGGTCAGCTACATGGATTCTTTGTTTCCACAGATCTCTATCGTGTGCCATGTTAGCAGTTAACTCCTAATAAGCTAGATCATTCTTTATTGTTTCTTTCCAACACTTTTGTGGTCGTCCTCTACCTCTTTTAATACTTTTCAAATTTAGTTTTTCTAACCTTCTTACAGGTTCTTCTTTTGATCTTCTTTCTATATGTCCAAACCATCTTAAACGATGTTCTCTCATTTTATCCTCTATTGGTGTCACTCCTAATTTGTTTCTAATAACCTCATTATGTATACGGTTTTTTCTTGTATGACCACTCATCCATCTCAACATCTTCATTTCTGTCACAGACATCTTTTGTACATGTTGATGATTAACTGCCCAACACTCAGAACCATAAAACATGGCAGGCCTAACTGCTGCTCTATAATATTTACCTTTTAATTTTAATGGTATCTTCTTATCACAAAGAATACCTGATGCTCCTCTCCTCCATTTTAACCAACCAGCATTAATTCTATGTGTAACATCTCCATCAATTCTTTCATCACTTTGAAAAATTGACCCTAGGTATTTAAAACTTTCCTTTTGGGGAATGCAATATGTGCCAATTTTAATTTTTATGTCCTCTGAAGTAGCCAAATGATCAAACTTACATTCCATATATTCTGTCTTTGTTCTACTAAGTTGGAGGCCTTTGTTTTCTAATGTTTCTCTCCATAGTTCTAATTTTCTATTAGCTTTTTCCTTAGACTCCTCCACTAATACAATGTCATCTGCAAATAACATACACCAAGGTACTTCATCTTGAATATGTTTTGTTAACTCATCCATCACCATTATAAACAAGTATGGACTTAAAGTTGATCCTTGATGTAACCCAATATTAACTTCAAAGAAGTATGTCGTTCCTTCATGAGTCCTCACACATGTTTTTGCACCCTAAGAATCAAGAACTATATAAATAATTCTTAGCATGCTCTACCTCTTCTCCCATTTCAATTTGCCGAGAGTGGGAACTGAGAACAGCATACTCGATCAAAATGGTTGCCTTTTCACCATCCAAATTTCGTTACAAAATGAACAAGGTTACTGTAACTGTCGTCTTCGGATTGGTGACGCTTGCTTGGTTTCTGAGGAAGCGTTTCAACAAAAAAGAGACGACGAAGAACCCGGCAGCAGAGGAACCACCCAGCTCATTCTCAACATCTTCTTCACAGATACCTTCAGTGGACAAAAATCAAGCATTTGACTTTGATGTGTTCCTGAGCTTTCGAGGTGATACTCGAAGTGGTTTCACCAGCCATCTCCATCGAAAATTAGACCAACGCGGGATACGGACCTTCATAGATGAGAAGGATTTGAAGAAGGGAGAAAAAATCACTAAGCTGATTAAATGTATTTAGGGATCGAATATCTTCATACCGATCTTGTCTAAGGGCTACGCGGAGTCCCACTGGTGTCTTATGGAGATAGCCAAGATTGTTGACCCTTCAGATGTTCGGCGTCAGAAAGGGCCATTCGAGAGGGCATTTGCCCACCACCAAAAGAAGGAAGAGGGAGAGAAAGTGAAAGAGTGGAGGAAAGCGCTATCCGAAGTTGGAGCAATGAATGGCTACTTCCTCAGCGTAAAAACTATTCTCTCTCTCTCGTTCTGAATTTTTGTAATCATCTAGCACAGGTGTGCTCTAGCGTTTGCAGCATATTCATATGTTTCTTTTTGAGATCAGCCTACTAGAAAAATGAAAAAACTTGACACTTTTAGGAAACACAGAATAATTCACTAATACAACATATTTACAATATCACGAGCAGAGAAGATGGCTTACGAACCAGGTAGTGGTTTTTAATTTGGTCGTAAGTGATGTGTTTGTATATGTTTTGTTTGATTGTAGAGTCGAACTCCCCAACAACGTTGAGGGCGTCTGAGCGCTGTGCCGTTGAGTTACCACTATCGGTTTGATTTTCCTCAATTTTAGAGACCTGTTGGCAGCTTCATAATGTTTTCCTTTTGTTGAAGAGGATTTCATGTGTTTGTTCTTGTTATTTCTTTTGTAAGATCCAAATTAGCTCGATTACTTGTCAATTTTTCAGGCCAGTTAGGAGAAAAACAAAACACTTTCTAACCCCAAGTACCATTATCTTGTTAGGAACGAAGCAAACCTAATCAATGTGATACTTAAGGATGTGGAAAGTGCATTAAGCAAGATTCCAATGGAAGTTGCAAGGCACCCCGTTGGAATCCAGTCACGCGTTGATCATATCATTCGCATATTTTCTATGAAACCTTTATCTTATCAGGAACGAAGCAAAGCTACTAGATGTGATACTTAGGGATGTGCAACTTGTACTGAGCAAGGTTCCAATGGAAGTCGCATCGCACCCTGTAGGGATTGATTCGCCTGTTGGTGATATGCTGAAGCTGCTGGACCTACATGCCTCAAACGATGTGCGCATGGTTGGGATCTATGACGAGGGTGGGTTAGGGAAGACTACCATTTCAAAGGCTGTCTATAATGCATTGCAACAAAGATTCCATGGCAGTTGCTTCCTTCTTGACGTCAGAGCGAGGTCAAACCTACCTAACGGACTTGCCTCTCTACAAACCCAGCTCATTAAAGACATACTAGAACAAAAGCATGTCTCCGTTAACGATGTCGAGCATGGGATTGCCATTATCAAGCAAAGGATCAAATCAAAGAAAATTCTTCTCGTTCTCGATGATGTTGACTCTAGAGAACAACTTGACAAACTTATTGGCGACCCAGAATGGTTTGGTCCTGGCAATAGGATCATTATTTCAACAAGAGATATGTATCCGTACCTAACACACACACACACACACACACACACGAAAGGGGCGGGGATAACATGATGTTGCCAGGTTTGGGGTCAGGGTGGAGAAAATCTGAATATCTTTAATCGAGAATCGGCCACTTACAGTATAAGTACCTAACACACACACACATACATACATATACACATATATATATATATGTATATATCTTTAATCGAGAATCGGCCACTTACAGTATAAGTACCTAACACACACACACATACATACATATACACATATATATATATATATATATATATATATATATATATGTATATATATATATACATATATATATATATGTATGTATATATATATATATATATGTATGTATGTATGTATCCGTGTGTCTTAGTTCCCCGTAGTTGCATCCCTTGACTGACTATTTTGATCCTTGAGTTATGTATCCGTACCTAACACACACACACACACACACACACACGAAAGGGGCGGGGATAACATGATGTTGCCAGGTTTGGGGTCAGGGTGGAGAAAATCTGAATATCTTTAATCGAGAATCGGCCACTTACAGTATAAGTACCTAACACACACACACATACATACATATACACATATATATATATATGTATATATATATGTATGTATATATATATATATGTATGTATATATATATATATATATATATATATATGTATGTATGTATGTATCCGTGTGTCTTAGTTCCCCGTAGTTGCATCCCTTGACTGACTATTTTGATCCTTGAGTTTTGGTGCTTTCTATGCTTTTCCTTGTGCAGGAACCAACACAAAATATGGAAGTCATCATTCTGGAATATGAGTACAAGTCCAAGCAATCTGAGGAGAAGGTGAGCGGTAGAGCATTTGCAGAAATGCCCAAACTTAGATTTCTACGTACAAAACATGCCACGTTTGGAGATGAGATTCTTCAGTTCCCTCGGAGGATTAAATGCTTGCAGCTGACAGATGGTTGGTCGAAGACACTAATATTTGACACCAGTTGCCTTCAAGAACTTGCTGTACTTGATCTGTCAAACAACGAATTAATCTCCCAAATATCATGGAATCACCAAACCGTGGAAGCAAATTCGAACAAGAGACAAGAGCAAAGAATGAGGTCAGCAACTATCCTTAATTACAATACAGTTTAACTACGTGCATATATAATAATGAAGAGAAGGCTAGAAATTTTTGATCATTTTGTCTTTTTTCTTAAGACGTAAGATCAACATATATGGACCCTTTTTTCTGTTTACAGCTATCTTTACTTAACCATTACTGTTTAGCAACTTATTCTCATCTCTTAATTTTGATATATATATATATATATATATATATATATACATCGTCAATCTCAAAGATCGAAGTGAAAATATTTGTTCAAGATTATACACCAAAAAAACGTTATGCGTTATGTAGCTAAGATGATTTATATATATACATATATGAAGTTCTAAATGCATAATATTTTCTACATAATCTTACATCATCATTTTTACCACTCAATTTTTAAGATCAACAAAAAAAAAAGAATTAAAAGTACAATAGCTCATAGGTCAAATGATGAAAGTGTTTATGCAACACTAACCTCCCTCTCTCTCTCTTTATATATAACACTTGGGCTGACTATTTTACATTGAGATTATCATAATATAAGGTACAATTGATTATATATATTTATATAAACAATTCATATTCTGCCTTTTTATGTCCAGTTATACCGTAATGTGTGTTTTCACTCCCTTCTATTGTGTCGGGGTTGATTATCCTCACCTAACCAGCTAGAACATTTATTTATTATTTTCAGATGTCAAATCTGTCTGATCTCATACTCAACGAGTGCAACAATCTCACAGCGACTCCAGACTTTTGTGGTTGTTCAGAAATACGCGAACTGAAACTTTATGACTGTGATAGTTTGATTCACAGAGAATCAATCGGTGAGCTCAAGAACCTGATCTACCTGGCTATAGAGTCTCCAGAATTAAAGCATCTGCCTGACAGTATATTTAAGTTGAAGGATCTTGACGTCCTTGGCCTCTTGGGTTGTGATGGCATTTCTGAATTGCCAGAAACGTTGGGTTGTTTGGCATCACTCAAAAAGTTATACTTAACGTGGACAAATGTGAGAAAGCTGCCCACTTCAACATTACAATTGACGAGACTCTCCGAGCTAAACATGACTGGGACCAAATTGGAGGAACTGCCAGAAGACATTGGAAAGTTAGAGTCATTGAAAAGTCTGATCCTTATCAAGACTCCTTTGAGAAGAATTCTGGATTCCATCGGAAAACTGGTGAACCTCCGCATTCTATCGTTGTCGGATTGCTCTCACTTGGAAAAGCTACCGGATACCATTGGAGGATTGAAGTCTTTAGAGGAACTCAAATTGGATAAAACACCACTGGGAGCGCTACCGGATTTCGTCAACAGTTTGTCTTCTTTGAAGGAGCTAAACCTTAGCAGGACTAACATCACAAAAATCACGGAGACTTCAACCATACAGTTAACTGGACTCTCCAAGCTTGACCTGACTTATAGCAAACTAGAGGAACTCCCCGAGGAAATTGGGAATTTAGAATCATTGGAATCTCTCTTACTTGTGGGGACTCTTTTGAAAAGAATCTCTCATTCCATCGGGAAGTTGGTTAACCTCCAGACTCTAAGGTGTTCTAAATGCTCTCATTTGGAAAAGCTACCGGCTACCATTGGAGGATTGAAGTGTTTAAAAGAACTCAAATTGCACGAAACACCATTGGGAGCGGTGCCGGATTCTCTCAACAGTTTGTCGTCATTGGAGACGCTAGACCTAAGTGAAACTAACATCACAAATATCATCGAGACCTCGAACATCGAAGGACTTTCCTCTTTAGAGGACCTTCGTGTGAATAAATGCCAGAATCTCTCCTCTTCCTCGACTTCCTTGTTCTCTGGAATTTCTCCGCGCCCGAGATTGCACAGCTTTGGAGAGGATGGAAGATATATCGAGCTTGAAGAAGCTTAGGTTATTGGACTTGACCAATTGCAAGAAGCTCATCGACGTTCCTGGCCTTGATACATTGTTTCCCTTAAGGTACCCTCTCCTTGTGTATATCGCGGTTAAGAAAAAAGGAGAAGAAAAAGAGCTCCACGATGATACTGGGAAGTTGAGATAGCAAATGGATAATGATTGATGGAGATAACGATACGATGGTATTGCTTGAATGATATGAAAGGGTGGATTTAATGTTAATTAAGTTGGGTTAATTAAATTCATGTGCATTAATAATATTTTATTTATTTAGTATTTCTAAATATTAAATTGATGTATTATTGATAAAAGTTAAAGTTTAAAAGTCAAATGTGAGGGATTTGTGCATGTCATGATTAAGAAGACAAAGTTTAGTACCATATTGAAAGATGAGACAAACTCACTGTCTTTTTATTTAGTTGATAGTTTAGGAAGCTTAGTGAGTTTGAAAATTATTGTTGCTTTATCCTATTGTATACTTTCTTCTCTCACTTGAGCTGTGTGTGCCTTTCATCTTAAAAAAAAAGCACAGATGCCCACAATTATGGTGGGTTTATCCTTTGTACACTCTCTCTCCTCCCACTTGAGTAAAGAGACCTAAAAGCATCCCAATTAATAATAACAATGCAATGTTAAAGTGCCACTTTGGTACCATACAAATATTCTTTCACTTTTTTTCTTTTTCTTGGCAATAGAACGAGCATCAGCTTCATAATCTGCGTTGGGCAGTTGTTAGCTTTGTGATCCGAATCAAACCAATAGCTGCCTCCACTTTTATGAGGAACACTCTTCCAACACATTGGTACTGAAATATGCTTAACTGGCACGTCTGCATCAGAACTGTGTCCGTGCTCTTATCATCGATGACTTTGTCAGTAGTGTACCTTTCTTATGTTCACCAATATCTTCATTATCTGAAGCTTATCAACAGCAGAATGTAGAATCATCTACAGAAAAACAGGACACAGTGACAGTGCGGCCTTCTAGAGCAAAATGATGAAATCCACAGAGGAAAAACAAACTTAATATGTCATTTACGACGGACATGAAACACTCCGAAAGAGAAGTGGTAAAACTCCAGAGAGAAGAACACCATCCGTTATAAATTCTGAATGTAAAAATTCACACCCATTCATTTCAAATTCAGGTGCTATCAACCATAATCCAAAATCTGTAATTTTGTTATGAAACCGAATAACGTTATCAATTATGGCGGGTATAAGCATTCAAGTGATACCACCGATATTCGCAAAAGTGTGGAGATCAAGGTGGCGAAATATGCCTAGGCTTGGTTGCCTGGCACCTTTCGTAATCCTGCCACCAGTGGCTCAGCTCGCCTCCCCCTTCTCAGTCCGGCTGCTTGTGGTTTAGCTTCATTCAGCCAATTACCTATTCCCACACAAGCACACTGTACAAAAAGGGCAGCTTTCAGCTCGCGTCGGCTCAGACTCATCTAGTTGGGTCAATGTGAGATTTATGAATAATAACTAAAGAAAGGCATAATAGCTTTAACTTCTAGGTTGGTTGCTCCTTAACTAGACAAGTACAAACTTTATTTTTTATATAAATTTCTTGAACCTTTTAGAGTAAGAGTTTTATTACCAAAACTTTATGAAGGCATAATAGCCATGTTTGGTCTGGTTTGCCAGGAGTTTGTACAAACTTAATCAAGTAATTCGCAATCACCTTTGTCTGTGGAAAGCTGAGAAGAGTAAAACCCTTTTGAATGACCTTATGCTTCCATTGGCTAAGAAAGAAAGGGAAATGAGAGAATTTTGTAAAGTATTTGGCTTGTTCTATGGAGAGTAGTGGCTCCGAACTTGCATTGTGGGCAATAACCAACTTCAGTAAATTTATTTATTTTTTTATATCCACCAATCTTAGGATTATCATAGTTAATGTAATGCTTACATCTTTTATATAACAAGCCAAATACAAGTTGGTATTCGCTTTAAAATGAGCAGTGTCCAACTAATGTGTATACCATTAGGAGTGCAATCGAGTTCAAGTAATGTGTACCATACAACCCGAAGAAGATGCAATGGTTTATCAATGATTTGTTGAAGTAGGCCACAATTATTACTACAACTAGAACTAAGCCTTTTCCATACTAAATGGGGTCGGCTATATGAATTCTTTATTTTTTTAGAATCCATGTAAGTTCGATAAAGTTTTATACTGGTTATGGGAAGCCTCACGCAACCCTCTTCTTTTGTCCGGGTTTGGATAAACCATGCAAAGGTGATTACTTACATGAGGAGAGTTTGGCAGTAGGCCATAAGTTCTAGCAAAATCAATTATTTGCATTCACAATTCCAATAATTTCCTATCACTCGATCGGTGCATGATGCTGACTTCCGAAGTATAAATACCGAGCTCACATGCATTCAACAGAACCAAATTAATATCTGGTTTAGCGTGGCGCACTGTTAAATGGATCTCATCCGAGTCCCTCATGATGGTATTATCTGACTTTATGGTATATGAAATAATAAAACTTTAAAAACAATAGCTTATGTTTTTACTGCAGCATTATCAAACCAACTTTAGGTAAAGTAGAGTTAGGCCCCATTCTAAATTAATTTATCCTTAAATACACAATTTCAATGGTAACACCCCCCGCAAGCCTCTGAATGTGAAAAAGGTGTAGCAAAATTATTTGGGGAATCTATTCTGAAATTTTTGGAATTTCAAAATCAAATATAAAGAAAATTAGCATTTTGCATCCTTAAAAAGCACTTAGAACATAATATCAAATAGCAAGCGTATTTGTCCGAGTATGATAGAAGATGGGTAGAAAAAAGAAATTAATCTGATACTTGTACCTTAGTAGAATTTTAAAAAATATATTGTGAAATAAATGCATTAGATTTAAAGACAGGAAAACCGTTAAGACCCACAAACTTTTAACCATTTGTATTTGACCACAAAAGGTAAATTTCTGAATCTTTAGAATTTTATTTTTTGACTAATTTAGTAAACGAGTACTTGCTTATTTGTATGTAAAATCTTAAGTGAATACAAAATAAAAAATACTCAAGAGCATTTATTGAAAATATATTACGTCATAAATAAGGAGCCTATATAATTGATAGACACTGACCTTTTTTACCATCTACACATCTGTTTTTTACCATCGACATTGTTTTGATTTTGCTCTTTTTAAAATCTAAAAATTACCATGATACTCTTAATATGATACTCTTAATGTCTTAAAATCTCTCTCTCTTCTCTTACCTTCTCTTTTCTCTCTTGGCCGATTTTTGTTTACTGTTGACCGGTTCATACCACCATTTCTGGCAAAAATCGTGTTATGAAGACACTGTAATTAAATGGGGTTTCAAAAATATCAAAGACTTTATAACTTCACATACCACAAAAAATTATTCATAAATCCAAGATTCGATTACAGTGGACGTAAAAGCAAAAACATTGTCTCGTCGTACATGCTCCTCCTGATCGTATCTCCTTTATAACTTCAGATAGCACAAAAAATTATTCATACATATCCTTATCACATCAATACGAGATTCGATTCCTGTAGACGTAAAAGCAAAAGCATTGTCTGGTCAGAGAAATGCCGATAAACTGCGAGACATGCTTTCGGAAAAATTATCCCATTTTTCTACGAAAATCAATCGGTTTCAAAAATATCCAACTTCAGATACCACAAAAAATGATTCATAGATATCCTTATCACATCAATCCGAGATTCGATTCCTGTAGACGCAAATGCATTATCTGGTCAGAGAAATGCCGAGAAACTGCGAGACATCTTTGGGAAAATTGATTCCATTTTGCTACGAAAATTGATGGGTTTCAAAAATATCTAAGACTTTATAACTTCACATACCACAAAAAATAATTCATAAATCCAAGATTCGATTACAATGGACGTAAAAGCAAAAGCATTGTCTCGTCGTACATGCTCCTCCTGATCATATCTCCTTCATGGATGTTAAGAAAACTAGATAGCAAGAAGATCCGTATTTTACAGAGAAGAAGAGGTGAAGGATATCCACATCTGAAACTGCGGCTGCAATCATACCATTCGTAAAATGAAGGAAGTGATCCTAACCTTCATCTTCTGTTTCATTACACTTGTTTGGTTTGCAAGGAAGCAATTGAGCAAAAAAGACACAACTAACAACTCAGCAGCAGAGGAGCAGTCCCACTCATCATCGTCCTCTTTGCAGGTATCTTCAGCGTTTGAAAATCAAGCCTTTGATTTTGATGTGTTTCTGAGTTTTCGAGGTGAAGATACTCGAAGTGGGTTCACCAGCCATCTCCATCAAAAATTGAAGGAGCGCGGCATACGAGCCAAGATTTGAAGAAGGGAGAGAGGATCAATACGCTGATACAATACATTGAGAGATCGAATATCTTCATACCCGTATTGTCTAAGCGTTATGCAGAGTCTCGATGGTGTCTCTTGGAGATCGCCAAGATCGTTCAATGCAAAAGGCACATCATTCCCGTATTCTATGATGCCGAACCTTCGGACGTAAGGAATCTAAAAGGATCGGTTGGGAAGGGATTTGCCAAACACCAAAAGAAGGAAGACGCGGAGAAAGTGAAGGAATGGAGGCAAGCACTAAGCCAAGTTGGGGAGATGTCTGGCTACGACCTCACCGCCAAAGCTATTGGGTAATCCCCCCTGTCCTCTCTCTCTCTCTGAAGGAAAATCGTTAAAAGTCCAATACGAAGGGCAAGCATTTTGTTTTCTTTTGTCTTTTTAGTTGCAATGGGAGGCCCAAGCCATGCACCTCACAGGAGTCGACCTCCCTAACAGCGTTGAGGGCGTCTGAGCGCTGTGCCGTTGAGTTACCACTACCGGTGCGGACATGTTTGATTTTCCTCAATTTTAGAGACCTGTTGGCAGCTTCATAATGTTTTCCTTTCGTTGAAGAGCATTTCATGTGTTTGTTCTTGTTTTTTCTTTTGTAAAATCCAAATTAGTTGGCAATTTTTCAGGACAGTTAGGAGAAAACCAAAACACTTCCTAACCCCAAGTACCATTATCTTGTTAGGAACGAAGCAAACCTAATCAATGTGATACTTAAGGATGTGGAAAGTGCATTAAGCAAGATTCCAATGGAAGTTGCAAGGCACCCCGTTGGAATCCAGTCACGCGTTGATCATATGATGAAGCTGTTGGACCTGAACAACAACGATGTTCGCATGGTTGGGATCCATGGTGAGGGTGGGTTAGGGAAGACCATCATTTCCAAGGCTGTTTACAATGAATTGCATCAGAGATTCGAAGGCAGTTGCTTCCTTCTTAATGTCAGAGAAAGATCAAATCATCCTAATTGTGGACTTGTGTCACTACAGAAGCAGCTCATGAAAGACATATTAAAAGAAAATGAGCCATCCATTAATGACGTTGAGCATGGAATCTCCGTCATTAAGCGAAGGATCAAATCAAAGAGAATTCTTCTTGTCCTAGATGATGTCGACTCTAGGGAGCAACTTAACAAGCTAGCTGGTGACAGGGCATGGTTTGGTGCTGGCAGTAGGATCATTATTTCAGCTAGAGATGGAGGGCTCTTGGATGAGCATCGGGTGGTTCTCAAATATCAACCAAAAGAACTTGACTCGGAGCAATCACTTCAATTGTTCAGCCGTCACGCATTCGAGAGTGATCAACCACTTCCTGACTACGTTGAGTTATCAAAAAGTGTCGTAGAATATGCTGGGGGGATGCCTTTGGCTCTAGAAGTATTTGGTCCAATCTTTTTCTCTATAAGGAAAAACGAAGAGTGGTTGGATATGTTGGGAAAGTTGAAGGATGTTCAAGATAGAGATCTGTCCGAGAGACTGAGAATAAGTTATGAAGCACTGAATCCGGAAGAGAAGTGCATATTCTTGGACATTGCTTGTTGCTCCTTTTGGAGAACAGCGGATCCGCAGTATATGTGGAAGGGCATGCGCTTTCATCCAAGTGTAACCATTAAAGCTCTCAAACAAAAGTCTCTTGTCAAAAGTGACGATGGTCGCTTCGCAATGCATGATCAAATTAGGGATATGGGGAGAAACCTTGTGAAAGAGGAAGCCTTTCATGACCCCGGAAAGCGTAGCAGGTTGTGGGTTGAAAGTGAAATATTGCCACAACTGGAAGTACTCTCTCTCTCTCTCTCTCTCTCTCTCTCTCTCTCTCTCTCTCAATGTTGGCCCCGTCCAATCAAACCAGAATAGAGCAGGCATTAGCCTATGTATTTGACTCGGTAAGTATGAAGCGGGGAACATGTGATTATCTTTGATGGGATACGAGGCTGTGTCCACGATGCATCGGACGATAACTCTATGGTACATGTTGGTGCTAGCAAATTCAAACAGATCATGGTTTAAATTTAATTTTAGAAAATAAAAACTATCCATTTGAAATAAGTATAACATGATTGCAAAAGTGCACGTGTATTTTTTCTTTTTTGATTGAAATTTACACTATCCACTATCAAAAGAACGGTTCATATTTGTTTGAATTTTGTTATCACCTAAGTTTGCTATTGTAACTAGTTTTCTATCTCTCTATTTATATAATATAAATAAAGTGAAAGAGAATGAGAGAATGTTCATAAACATTTTGTAGTGAATGCATAATGTCTTTTTATTTATAATTTTATATATAAACATTTTTACCGTTTGATTGATGTAGAGATTTGAATTAAAAGTATTGATGTAAAGACATTAAATGTTCTTTGTTTTATTACATGTTCATCTCAAACATTGAACGGTACATCAAAAGACATTATGTATGGAAAGCGAGATAGCGGTAAATGCATAATGTATGTAAACATTCCAATCACTTGATGCACCATCAACAGTCAAGATTTAACTTAAAAAAACTATTGTACTTTGCATTCACATGTTTTTTGTTTTATCATCAACAGTAAGAGACGTATGATTCTGTTCTCTTGGTTCCTAAAGGAAATATTTTAATTTATTTGTCAAATTTTTTTGCTCATTCATACTGGAATTCGATTTTTTATTCCTGGTGCTTTTGGTGTTTCCTTAGCAACCAAGAGATAATCTCCAATTCATCATTCTGGAATGCGATTTGGAGCTGGCTCTCGGGGTGAGCGGTGCAGCATTTGCAGGAATGCGCAATCTTAGATTTCTCTACGTTTGAAGACGAGGTTCTGCAGTTCGCACGCGGGATCAAAGTCTTGCATCTGCAGGGATGTAAGTCGGAGGCACTAGCATTTGAGACAAGTGGTCTTCAAGAACTTGCTGTACTTGATCTGTCTTGGGGCAAGTTCTCCCAAATATCATGGAATCATGAAGCTGCAAAGTTAAGCAAGAGGAATGCAAGCAATAAGGTCAGCAACTATCGTTAACAATTACAGTTCATCTGATCTACTTTGAAAATCACCTAACATTAAACGAAAACATGTAAAGGTATGTAAAACTAAATTTAAAAAGTATTAAAAGAGGTAGAGGACGATCACAAAAATATTGAAAAGAAACAATAAAGAATGATCTAACTTATTGTGAGTTAACTGCTAACATGGCACATGATAGAGCTGTGTGTCAAAAAAAAATCCATGTAACCAACCTCGTCTAATTTGAGAAAAGGCTTAGTTGTTGTTGTTGTTGATTAAACGAAAGCATGTGAACATAAAAAAAAAAGGAAAAGCCCCTAACTTTTACGGTTTTGGCTTAAAATTTCATTTCCAAATGTGAACGTGTCCAATTAAATCTTCATTGGCTCATCTGACCTATTCAAAACTTTTAAATATTATCTCGAACTTTATTGGTGTCCGAGCCTCACTGTGACTCCAGACTTTTGTAGTTTTCCGAGGTTAGAGAAGCTGATTCTTGATTATTGTATTAGTTTGACTAGAATTGATGATTCCATTGGTCAGCTCACGAACCTGACCCATCTCAGCATGGTCTACGGTGATAAACTAAAGCATTTGCCCGACAGTATATGTGAGTTGAAGAATCTTGAGACCCTCGACCTCTATCATTGTTATGGCATATGTGAGTTGCCAGAGAGGTTGGGTGTGTTGGAATCACTCAACATGCTCAACCTGAACTCTACTCGAATAAGAGAGCTGCCTGCTTCTACCACGCAATTGACTAGACTCGCTATCCTTAATCTAAGTTACAGCCAATTAATGGAACTGCCGGAACAGATTGGAAGGTTAAAGTCATTGAAAAGTCTGGATGTTCGTCATTCTCGGTTGGAAAGAATTCCCGATTCCATTGGGAAGGTAGCGAAACTATCTCCACTTTGCGTTTATTTATATTCTTTTTTGTTCTTAAATATTGCAAACAAATTTCTTTATGTTCTCATGAACGCAAAACAGAATACATTTATAATCTTACCTGTGGGCTTCACGGTTTTGTCTTACAGAACATTTTGCATCATAAGCTTAGCATACTTCAATATTATTTACCGAGATTTTCAAGAAACTTTCAATTTAAAGTTTGTAGTGATTTAGGCTTGGCAAATAATTTCTTAAAGTGCTTCTTCTTGATTACAGTTATCATTTCTCAACGAGAGAAGTACCCACTATTAATCTCTCTCTCCATATGCACTTGAATTGTGTATGTGCTCACATTGATTTATTATTTTCAGATGTCGAACCTGTCACTTCTCAACCTCAGTGGCTGCAGCGGCATTCATGAGTTGCCAGAAACATTAGGTTGTTTGGAATTACTCGAAAAACTCGACCTCAGATGGACTAATGTGAGAAAGTTGCCCACTTCAACCATAAAGTTAACTAGATTGTCCACGCTTTTTCTATGGGGTACCAACATAGAGGAACGGCCAGAATACACTTTACAAGTGATAGAGCTAAGTGCTAGAAATATTGTTCTTAAACAGTGTGCTAGAGCTAAGTAAAACTAACATCACAAAGATCACTGTGGCTTCAATCATACAATTAACTAGATTGTCGATGCTTGACCTATCTGGTACCAAATTAGAGGAACTGCCAGAAGACATTGGAAAGTTAGAGTCTTTGAAAGAACTAATGCTTAACCGGACTCTTTTGAAAGGGATTCCCAATTCAATCGGAAAACTGGTGAACCTCCACGCTCTATGGTTATCGTATTGCTCTCACTTGGAAACGCTGCCAGATTCCATTAACAGTTTGTCTTCTTTAAAAGTGCTAGACCTAAGTGGAACTAACATCACAAAGATCACTGTGGCTTCAATCATACAGTTAACTAGATTGTCGAAGCTTGATCTATCTCATACCAAACTAGAGGAGCTGCCAGAAGACATTGGAAAGTTTGAGTCTTTGGAAGAACTATGGCTTGACAGGACTCTTTTGAAAAGGATTCCCCATTCTATCGGAAAACTGGTGAACCTCCACACTCTATCGTTATCAGATTGCTCTCACTTGGAAAGGCTACCGGATACCATTGGAGGATTGAAATCTTTAGAAACACTCGACTTGAAGGGAACATCATTGGGAGTGGCACCAGATTTCATTAACAGTTTGTCTTCTTTAAAAGTGCTTGATCTAAGTGGAACTAACATCACAAAGATCACTGTGGCTTCAATCATACAATTAACTAGATTGTCGAAGCTTGACCTATCTGGTACCAAACTAGAGGAACTGCCAGAAGACATTGGAAAGTTAGAGTCTTTGGAAGCACTATGGCTTGACGGGACTCTTTTGAAAAGGATTCCCCATTCTATCGGAAAACTGGTGAACCTCCACACTCTATCGTTATCGGATTGCTCCGTTATCGGATTGCTCTCACTTGGAAAAGCTACAGGATACCATTGGAGGATTGAAATATTTAGAAAGACTCTACTTGGATGGAACACCATTGGCAGTGGTACCAGATTCCATTAGCAGTTTGTCTTCTTTAAGAGTGTGATAGACCTAAGTGGAACTAACATCACAAACATAAGTGAGACTCCAAATATCGAAGGCCTTTCTTCTCAAGAGCACCTCTTTCTAGAGGGATGCCAGCGTCTCACCTCACTTCATCCACTTCCTTCTTCTCTAACATGTGTCAGAGCTCAAGATTGCACCGCTTTGGAAAGGATGGCAGATGTATCGAACTTGACGAACGTTCAGGAAATGAACTTGGCCGATTGAGGGAAGCTAATTGACATTCCTGGCCTTGAAACCTTGAAATCCTTGCATCAGTTCAACTTTTATAGAGAACTAAAAGATGTAGAAGAAGACGTGAACGATGATATTTTTGATGGAGAAATAGAAGAAGATGAAAACGTGAATGATGATAGCGACTTTTAACTGTTAGCCAATATGTGGCTCTTCGTTCTTTCCGTGGTCGATCCAAAAGAAAAAAAAGAAAAACCGATCATCTCCGGCGACGCCCGCATTGTCAAGGAGCTTGGCGGCAAACTCAACGACATCGAGCTCTTCACGGCCTTCTTGTACTTGATCCTAAGGCAACCCACGCTGCTAATGGCCCGATGACAGTGGAAAATCCAAAGGTCGCAGCTATTCACTTCCAAGTTTCCCTTTCCAACACTATTTGGGTGTGCAGTTCGGTCACCAGTAGCCGCATGATTCTTACTCACAAATTCTGTGTTACCTTGGTAATGCTTCTTTCACTTTCCCTTTTTATGTTTATCAGCACCCAGTCTAGCAGTCCGTCCTTAGAATAAAAGAGTTTGTCAACTTCGCTCTGCACCTCTAAGTTTCCCTTCAAAAACCAATATCCATCGAGCAGAGCTTTGTCATCTCTGTTTTTTATGCAGATGGATCGCATCCTCGAGAAGGAGGCAATCGGATGCAACATGTTGCAACACCGTCACAGATCTCTCTCTCTCTCTCTCCACTATCTTGCTAAAGCTAGGATTTTGGTTGTGAAGGACGTCAATCACCATGAGATCGAGATCGAGATCGAGTCCTTGATGAAGACTTTGAATTGCCTCCCGGTTGCCAACATTGAGCGTTTCTGTGCTGAGAATCTATTGAAGGAGGTTGCCGTAGGCTATGGGAAGATAGTGAAGATCATTGAACAGGGTAAGACTGCTTCTATACTAGTTCTGATTTGGGTGTAAAGCTACTCTTCCTCTCGCTTTGTGATTTTCTTTTTTTTTTGGTTTTTGTCAAGGTCTTCCCGAATACTGATAAATTTTTCAGTGTCATAGTTTGTATTGAAATGCATTGTTGTTAGGTTCTTGTGATAAACGGCCATTTGTGTTCTAACTAATTGTTGGATGTTCATCTCTTCTTATTGCTCCCTCCTCTGTTCTGCACAGAGTTTAGATTCCTTGGTTGGGGAATATTTGTTCTGGGATCCACTTGAGCTATCTATAACTTAGTCCTGTACCCAAAAGCCATGACTCATTTTCTCTGGCATCAAGTGTGGCTGGATACATGGATTCTTAATGACCATTCAGATTCTTACATTTCTTTTGCATCATAAAGTTTCAGTTTAATATCAATTCTTTATGTCCCGTTTCTTAATAACTGGCTTCAAGAGAGGTAGGTACCTTTTTCTGGTGATTCTCGCTGATAATGGTGGTGAGTGCAACTCTTTTACAAGCCACACTAACGAAACAACTCTCTCTCTCTCTCTTGGCCAAGTTCAGCCAGGTCATGGCATTGCAAACACTTTACAATCAATCTTACATTCTAGTTCTGGCTTTAGAAAAGTAGAGTACTGCGAGAAGACATTGGAAAGTCAGAGGCATTGAAAAAACTCATTCTCAGCAGGACTCTTTTGAAAAGGATTCCCGATCCCATTGGAGGATTGAAGTATTTGAAAAAACTCGACTTGAGCAGAACATCATTGGGAGTGTTACCAGATTCCATTAATAGTTTGTCTTCTTTAAAATTGCTAGACCTAAGTGGAACTAATATCACAAAGATCACTAAGGCTTCAATCATACAATTAACTAGACTGTCCAAGCTTGACCTATCTGATACCAAACTAGAGGAACTGCCAGAAGACATTGGAAAGTTAGAGGCATTGGAATGTCTCATGACTCTTTTGAAAAGGATTCCCAATACAATTGGAGGATTGAAATCTTTAGAAGAACTCCACTTGAACGGAACACCATTGGAGTTGCTTCCTTCTTAATGTCAGAGAAAGATCAAATCAGCCTAATTGTGGACTTGTGTCACTACAGAAGCACCTCATGAAATATTAAAAGAAAATGAGCCATCCATTAATGACGTTGAGCATGGAATCTCCGTCATTAAGCAAAGGATCAAATCAAAGAGAATTCTTCTTGTCCTAGATGATGTCGACTGTAGGGAGCAACTTAACAAGCTAGCTGATGACAGGGCATGGCTTGGTGCTGGCAGTAGAATCATTATTTCAACTAGAGATGAAGGGCTCTTGGATGAGCATCGGGTGGTTCTCAAATATCAACCAAAAGAACTTGACTCGGAGCAATCACTTCAATTGTTCAGCCGTCACGCATTCGAGAGTGATCAGCCACTTCCTGACTACGTTGAGTTATCAAAGAGTGTCGTCGAATATGCAGAGGGGATGCCTTTGGCTCTAGAAGTATTTGGTCCAATCTTTCTCCCTATACGGAAAAGCGAAGAGTGGTTGGATATGTTGGGAAAGTTGAAGGATGTGATAGCGATCTGTCCAAGAGACTGAGTTAGTTATGAAGCACTGAATCCGGAAGAGAAGTGCATATTCTTGGACATTGCTTGTTGCTTCCTTTGGTGTAGAACAGGGGATCCGCAGTATATGTGGAAGGGCATGCTCTTTCATCAAGTGTAACTATTAAAGCTCTCAAACAAAAGTCTCGTCATTTGTTGGATTAAAATCTCTAGAAGTACTCAGCTTGAGCGGAACACCATTGGCATTGGGAGTGGTACCATATTCCATTAAATGTTTGTTTCTTTACAAGTTGTAAACACCGTAAATAATTTTTTGTAAAAACTCTCAATTTCGAAAGCTAGTTTGTTTTAAAACCTTTGCTTTAAAATAAAGATTTAAAGATAAAGATGTTCAAATTAAAGCTAAAGGGATAAGGCCCAAAAGATTTAAACAAATCAAGCGGAGATCGGGGCGATGGTTGAGTAAAACCCACTTCGAGACTGATCAAGATAGAGAAAGTCAAGTCATGGAGCGAGGGAATGGATCAAACCAAGTTAAGGCACATCTTCATCAAATCAAGAAATTGGCTTCATGAAGACATGGCTTGAGTACACAGGGATAACTGGGCCAAGCTCGACTCAATGGGTTCAAAGACCATAACACATCATGGTGTGAAGATTATGGGTAGCACTAGGTTTGTGAGTTGCACCAAGGAAAGGCTAGGACGCCCCACATTGATGAGCCAAATCAAGAATCAAGTCAAGCAAAGTAAGAAGCTAAGATGGGACGAGCCACAAGGAAACTCAATCAAGGCATCCCGTTTAGTAAAAGTTTAGCCGGTTGCACTTGGAGGCACCTAGGCTAAATAGACCAAGCCTAAGTGCACATGGTTTGAACCAAGAACCAGCCCACATGGGACTGGTCCAGCTATGGAGGAAGGGGATCACATGATCACATGAAGATCCTTGGGGCTGGGTTTGAGTCGTGGATTACCCGTCCCAAGGAAGGGCCTAGAAGAGGCCCCCCTTAGCCTCTAAATAGAGGCCAAGGGGGGGATGGATTCCATCATCTAGACATCTTTGAGTTGGAGAGTGGTTTTACCTTGAAGCTTTGGGGCATCTTGGGCTGCATCTTGAGAAGTCGTGGGTTGCTAGGGAAGGTCTTAGAGAGAGAAGAGAGTATAGGAATTAGGCTAAGTGCTGCCAATCAAGATAGAGTGAAAGTGAGAAAAAGAGAGTAAAAAAAGGGTAAGGTGAGGGCCGTGCAACACCATTTGGGAGCCGATCCTTGGGAATCCGTGTAAGTATCCCTCTTCTTTTATTCATCTCCATATTCAATTCAAAAGGGGTTGTATTAATGGAGCTTTGTCTCCCCCAATGATGTAATAAGAAGTAGATGTGCTGGAATTTCCATTTCTTGTTTATGCACTCTATATGTTTGTGTTCTTGATTCTACTTCTCTATATATTATAAACATTCCATATCTTCTAATTCCCTCTATGCTTAAGCAAATAGATATATTTTCATTCCTTTTCTTTCAGTAATTTATTTTGGGACGTTGTGTTGTTGCATTTTAATTTGGGTGAGTTTGCATCACGTATGTTCTAAAAATGAAATTATAGATTTCGGTATTTCTGCATATGTTGATTGCTTTATTTTTCATTGTTAAACTGCTACTTTGATCACTGTAAAATTTGGCACACTGTATCTACACACAAGTCTACTTGTAATAAAATTTTCAAAAATTTTAAAGTCGTACATCCACGTATTAAAAGTTGTGTAAGAACAGAAAATTTTTAGAAACTCTCTGTCCATCCTATTTTCCTACAATAGAACATGTGTAATCATCGCATAACTCTGTCTGTAATTGTCCAAATTATGTGAAACTTAGTTCATTAGAAATTTGATATTCATATCTTTCCAATAAGACCAAGTGCACTACAATCGAAGCTCTGAGCACCGAGATATAGACCTATCTTTGGGTCTCTATATTTCTATGACAGAACAGTTTCGAGTGTCTGAGCATAAGCACTTTTTTTATTTAATTTTGTATCATCCAAGTCCCGAATTTTAAAATAAAAAGTTTGCTAGAGTTTTCATATTCCAGGATATGTTCTGTAAAATTTTCATGAATTTTGGAGGTTTGTAGGTTACTCAAAAAATTTAGAAAACAAGCTTTGAAAATAGAACCAGTTTCTATTTTTCCGAACTTTTTGATTTTAAACTTAAAATCAAAGTCCACGAATTTGTTATGACAATACCTCATTTTCAACTTGGATTGGAAACTTCACTTGTACATTTGAAATCCTCAAAGCGCTTAGGCTGACCCTTGAGTATCGGTTTAAGAAGGCCTAAAGCGAAAAGATCCCGCTTAGCCACAATCGCCAAGTCAGATTTAAAACTTTTGCTAGTTTTTGAAAACTAACTGGCATGCTCGCGCACGAAGTAGCTTTGAAAAGATTACTTCAAGTCTCTACATAGGCTTGGAGTGAAATTTTCACATCTAGACCTAAGTCGAACTAATATCACAAAGATAACTGAGGCTTCAACCATACAATTAACTAAACTGTTGTGGCTTGACCTATCCGATACTAAACTAGAGGAACTGCCAGAAGACTTTGGAATGTTTTGAGGCATTGGAAATTCTTTTGAAAAGAATTTCGGATTCCATTGGAGGATTGAAATCTTTAAATGGACTCTACTTGGTTATACGCCACTGGAGTGCACTACCCGATTCAATTGGAGGATTGAAATCTTTAGAAGTACTCAACTTGAACGGAACACCATTGGGAATGGTACCAGATTCCATTAACAGTTTGTGTTCTTTAAAACTGCTACTCCTAAGTGGAATTAACATCACAAAGATAACTGAGACTCTAGATATCGAAGGCCTTTTTTCTTTAGAGCACCTCTTTCTGAAGGGATGCCAGAATCTCACCTCACTTCCTCAACTTCCTTCTTCTCTTAAGGTTCTCGTTCGAGGTTGCACTGCTTTGGAAAGGATGGCAGATGTATCGAACTTGACCAACCTTGAGAAATTGGTCATCACCAATTGCAAGAATCTCATTGACATTCCTGGCCTTAAAATCTTGAAATCCTTGCATCGGTTCATTTTATGGAGTGCTAGAAGAAGAAGAAGAAGAAGAAGAAGACGTTGAATGATAGTTTGATGGAGAACTAGAAGAAGATGAAGACGTGAATGATGATATTCTTGATGGAGAACTAGTCGAAGATGAAGAACAAGATTTGAATGATAATGAGAACGAAAAAGAAGGGAACCTCAACGAGTGTCATAGTCTGTTGAAATGCACCATTGTCAGCTTCTTGTGATAAACCGCCAGCTGTGTTCTAACTAATTGTTGGATGTATCTCTTCTTATTGCTCCCTCTTTGTTCTGCACAGAGTTTTGATTCCTTCCTTGGGGAATATTTGTTCTGGGATCCATTTGAGCTCTATAACTTTGTCCATTACCCAAAAGCCATGACTCATTTTCTCGCGCATCAAATGTGGTTAGCTACATGGATTCTTAATGACCATTCAGATTCTCAACTCAAAAAGACATGGTCATGATTTATTCACTTCTTCCAACAGTTTAGAGTCCCTCTTCTCCCTCTTCCAACAGCTGAGGCCAGTGTCATTTAGGCCTTAAGAAAGTTTGCTGTGTTTATAAGACAAACACATAAATAGTTGATTTTCAGGTTTCTTTTGCATCACAAAGTTTCAGTTTAATATCAATTCTTTGTCTCGTTTCTTAATGGCTGGCTTCAAGAGAGGTAGATAACTTTTCTGGTGATGCTCGCTGATGCATGGTGGTGAGTGCATTTCTTTTACATGCGACACTAACATCTCTCTCTCTCTCTCTCTCAAATTCTGCATCTTCATGGCATGCAAACACTTTAGAATCATTCTTATTCAGGTTTAGGTCAGATTCAAATAGCATATGGCTTTGAATTCAACCAATTGGCATCAACAAGTAATGTTGAAAATCTTAGAATCTGGAATCGTTGGACCCTCAAATGTACGGTCGATGTCCAGTTTATATTTGACAGAAACTTTTCTGTAGCAGCAGTGCATGGGAGACACCGTTTTCATGGTTCTCTGTTCCCAAACAATGTTGCAAGTAGTATTTGCTTCTTAAAATGGGTAATCATGACCGTACTGCTCCGGGTTGCAACCCGAACCACCAACAGCACAATACATCATTTAAGAAAAATCGATAATTGAACAATAGAAAAGTTGCTTCTTTGCAAAAGATTTGTCATAAAAAATACTCGGTTTTGAAAATTTAGCTACTCTATCTTGTTAGTCTTTGAGAGCTTAAAATTCTTTGTTCAGATAAAAGATATACTTGTTCAAAGATTCTTTTTGAGCTAGCCTTGGCCATTACTAGTTATTAGCAACCAATTCCATGAAATTGCCACTGATTACAAACCGTCACTTTTGGATTGGAGCTTCTAATTCCACCCAACTCCCACTGATTCCATCCAATATGTAAGGACAGTTCATTTTCAGACAATTATAGCATCATGTAAACACCATGAAAGTTGAAAGCTATTGCACCTTACGACTTCCCAATCAGTTTGGTTGAGAATCGAGACCTCTAAGTTTCATTATTCACTGGAACTACTTTTGACTCAAATAGCTGTTAGTGTTTTAACCATCTGAGACTAAACGAGAGGTACACAGGTCGTCATGGTTCTCTTTCTCTGTTCACGTGCAGGAAGGATGGTGCTAGTGATCAATGCCATTGAACTGCTGAGAAACGCTTTCATAAAGGATTCCCTAGACCAGTTACATTGAATTTATCAAACATAAAGCTTGTGAGAAAGAAATAACTAATACTGGATCCAGTAACATCTAAATCAAACTATTGTATATATTGTGACCTAAATTTAAAACCAACACAGGAAGATGGTTCCCAAATTCGGAGAATTCCCTAACTGATTCTCAATTAGGATAACATTTGCGACATGATCAAACTACAGTGACAACAAAAAATTATATAATATTAATAAATATGCAAAAATGTTTATATTATTTCCAATGGTTTTACACCCCCAGATTTGATACTTAAAACTGCCAGAAATATCATCCAACCATTTTCGATGGTTTTGCAACAATCAGTAAAGTATGCAAAGGTTGATTTCGGCAATTGTTTTCCTGTTACCCTCGGAATTGTTTTCCAAGAGATTCTGGAGGTTTGAACCGCAACAATGGTTCTGTTATTGGTCGCCAGAAGTCAAATTTGTACCAATGCTGAACCATCCGATATCGATATGATAGGTAGCTCCATTTCAAGCAATGTTTCGCCCATAATCACACGTAAAACAGCAGGACTAGTATCAAGGACATGTTTACAAAACATGTATCAATAAGAAAACCAATCATGTGATGAACCAAACATGTATAAAGCACATTCGCAACACATGCATATTTATAGCACGTAAAGCAACTCCTACCATGCTCCTACTGAAAGAGAGAGTATTCCCTACCTTACCGGCATCAAGGTCCATGTCCAAGCAACATGATCCATATATAACATCTCCCTTTTACAACTACATATTTACGAGGAAAGTGGGAGGACCACTATTCCACCAAAATGGCATTGAAATATACCTAACTGGCCGGGCTTGGGTCGGCTACATGGATTCTTTGTTTCCACATAACCCTATCATGAGTCATGCTATCAGTTAACTCATGGATTCTTTCTATGGATGCAACGTAAATGAACAAATTCAGACAAATTGAAACGTCAAAAAGTCAAGATGGACATCAGAACAAGACTTCAACTTAAATGTTAGAGAGTAAAATATAGAAGTATCTTGTACTAAACCAAGATACACAAGTAATCGCAGGAAAAATCTGAAAGGGCTTCTTCTGTATGAAGTAAAACCATTTGGAGATGATATCAAACAGTTAGGCCCCATTCTAAATCAATTTATCCTTAAAGATTCCCAATTTCAACGGTAGCACCACAAGCCTCTGAATGCACAAAAAAGCGTAACAAGATTCTTGGTAAGCTGCAAAATAGTCTGAAACACAGCTGCTGATGAGCTTTTGAATTGCTTAGTGCAAGAACTGGAAAGCTGATACACATAAAATGAGCAGGATCAACAAAAAGAAGTTTGGAAATAGCAAATACTAGTTCCCACCAAGCGGGCCTCTTTAATCTGAAGGATCAGGCTTTTCCTCTTTAGGTGTAGCCCACTGCTGGCTGGCGCGCGACCTCGACCAAGGATCCAAGGCAGGTCTCTGAGGGGGTTGGGGTGTAGCTGGTTTTGATTGTCGCAGTTCATTCTCTCGGTCAATAAACCTGCAGTAAGTCCAAGAATCAAATGAATAACACAAAGGATAAAATATCTGCAGATTTGAATTCTCACAAGATCAACCATCCTTCAAAAAATAAAGGACAGCATTGCTGGTAACCTGTTCTGTACAGACGAACAAAGTTCCTGAGCATATGGTATCACCTAGAAAGGATCTACAGCATATTTGCAGGTGACCGAAAAGGAAAAAGTTCAAAGACTTCCAATACTCTGCAGACAGTTGTTGTCAACTGTTCTTGTACCCGATTCCAGTATGAGTATGCCAAGATTGATAGTTTTTGGTTAGTTTATCCTCTAAAGACCTTTATACGAAGAGAAGCAAATTAGTAACATATTTTTGTAAGTAATTCACATGAAATGAACAATTAAGCAAATGAGTGGCGGTTTTAGCCATGCAACCTCCCCGTCCATGCCTGTCTAGTTCCAGTTTCAGTATAAAATGGTCAATCTCATAACAGAAAATTCAAAATCACCATCTAATGATCGTGTTTTACCCCCGAAGAATATTGCCCTATGGATTTTGGTGTCTCTCTCTATGTTATTATATGGTGTGGGTTCAATATGGATGAAGTAATTTTAAGAAGGAAATTTTAAGTTTGATAAATGAGTTTACGGATGACTGCCTGAAATTCTGGACTTTTGGACGGGCATCTACTTCTTCAAAACTTTAGGTACTGAAAAGAAGAAAAGGAAATGAACTCCATATAGCAACCCTTCTAGATTTCACATGAATAACTGCATATCAAAAAGGCCCAACGCAAGGAAAAAAAAGGAATAATCCTTCAGCTTCTGATTTAACATAGAAAAGAAAGCTGTCGCCAGAGGTCAAAGCCTCTCACAAGAGAAAGTCAAAAACAGTAGTCCGTAGACATCCTTAGGAGGCTTTGTTCGGATTCCATGACACATTATAACGCAAGAATATCGCAATTACCTAAAGGTGTCATTCATATAGATAGTCTTCTAATCAAACTGGCTCAGCCATAATAATATATAGAAAAGGTATTAAATATGATTATACAGACCTTACTCCAGAGGACTGAATTGTTTCCATATTACATCCAATAAAAGGCAAACATGTATCGCATGGATAGTCAATTTTGACTTCCGTAATTCATAGCATAACACGTCACATGGAAGGGTCTTTGAAGGAGAAGCTTAAAACACCGTTCTCCAATAATCCCCCAACTGAAACAATCCATAGAGGTGCATCTTCACAGTGCAACCTCTGTATTTTCCATTTATATCCATATTGAAACAATCCATAAAAGATGCACATCTCAAGTAGAAAAATAGTGTCCTCCCTAGGCTGGCTATTTTTTTTTCCTTATTCTTTCGTAAAGTGAGGTGTGTGCCAACAGCCTACCAATTAGCAGAATGAAAGGAAGAAATATTTTCATAAACATTTCATAAAATTGTTCTACCGACCTAACTGTTACGATATCTACTTGATGCAGAGGTCAGCAAGCTGATGAACAGCAAACAAAAGATCACACTTGCTGGAAGATATGGTTTCTATGCTTGTAAGATTATCGTGTTCCCGCCAAACTATTTTTATGTGAGAGGTCTCTATGACATATCCTTCTACTATTTGCAAGATAGTAAAATGACCCAAATCCTGCAAGTTGGGAAGATCTTCAATAGAAGTGGATTGCCAACTCAATCTTGTGGAACTCTAGTAGAAACATCTAAAAATTGCAACATTCAGGTCTTCAGTAGTACAAAATCTTGCCAGATCTCTTTTCCTAAGATTTGGCTGGAATATTTGGGATGTCCACACACACACACACACACACACACAGAGAGAGAGAGAGAGAGAGAGAGAGAGAGAGAGAGAGAGAGAGAGAGATTACTCAATATACGCCATAGGTGCAGCATCTCCAACTCGTATTCGTGTCCGAAGTACTCTTGTATATCCACCAGCTCTGTCTCTGTTTACCAATAGTGGCATGAATGCAAAGATTTAAGGAACCAACTGAATGACTTCTAGTGAAGATTAAGAATACATACTTGTAATGATATGCGAGCTCAGTAAAGAGCTTATGAATCACATCATCTCCTCGAACAAATGCAGCCGCTCGCCGTGCTGCAGAAAGAGTACCCTGAGATACAAAAATCCGTGGGGATATCAGGATGATGAACATATGTACAGTATACGGCTTTGTAAGTCTAGTTTAAATTTTGGAAAAGCTTAAAAACTTGATCTTGGTATGTTAGTGGAAAACTAGAAGATTATTATAACCAAGAAACGATATTTTAAAAAACTTAAGTCAGCATATTGGCGAAAAATGAAGACACTGAGTTAGATATATGGTCACACAAGGAAAGATCCTAATGAAACTGTTAAGGAGATGCTTGGCATGAAACCAATAAAAAATAAAATGAAGAAAACACTGTGAAGATGGTTTGGCATCTAGGGCACCGGCCGAAAGCTAACGTGGAAAGGTGGAAGAAGTTAGATCTTGATGTGTTGAGTACTAACAAGCAGGTTGAGGAAGGGCTACAAAGCAGTGTTGTCTGACGCGTATCGTATCATGTATCGCTGGGCTCCACGATACGGGCGTATCGTATTGTATCGTACTTTAATATTAAAATAATGCAAAAATTAATTAAAAATCAATAAAAATTAGTAAAAATCGAAAAAATTAGAAAAAATTAAGAAAAATCTGGTAATTGCTTTAAATTCATATATTGTAAGTTTAGTACAGATTGAGCATTCAACATTGAACAATTGCATCTCAATTTACATATTTTGAATTCAAAAAATGAAATACACATTACAGACACTATTACATTTTACAAATTGTAATCAAGATCATCAACTAAATAATCTTAATCTTCTCCTTGTTGCAGATCCTCATCATCATCATCAACGACACCTTCTTCTTGAAAATCAAATTCTTCATCTCCTTGATATTGTTGTTGCGCTCCTTCCAAATTAATCCAAGCAACGTCTTCTTCAGTTAGGAGGGCATTTTCTTCAGTGTCTTCCATAACCCAATCTTCTAATATATCAAAATTATCCAAACTTATTGGATCGAAGTGACTTTCTTCTCTATTTACTTTTTTTAATTGCCTACGACAAACAAAGATAAACAATTAGTAAATAATATTAACAATTGAAGACTGAAGTTAAACTATATTGAATTGAAAATTTGAAAGTAATACAACATTACCTTTCATGAAGGCGCATGTTACAACGAATATAAATTAAATCATTTAGTCTTTTGTGTTCCAACCTGTTGTGCTTCTTTGTATGGATGTGTTAAAAAACACTCCAATTTCTTTCACAACCTGTTGCACTACAGGTTTGGCTTAAGACTCTCATTGCAAAATCTTTAAGGTTTGGACAATCAGTTCCAAACCTGTTCCACCAAACATCTGTAGAAAAAGACAAACATTATAGATATAATCCACAGTAATGTAAGATGAAACTTAAATATGAAAATAAACAATTTACCTGGACGCATCGTACTGCAGTTGCGAATTGCAACAGGCAAACCCATCAAGTGAAGAGCATTATCATATATCTCCATCTCTCGATGTATCGCATCTGCTATGCTCTCATCAGGGACTAATGTGTCGATGCATTCAATGATTCCTCGATTAACCTCACTGTCCCTTTTGAAGGTTGTTGAGTACCTCAATGATAGGTTTAGATAGTAGGTTGCTCCATGAATAGGCTGATACAATTGTTTATTCTATCTACTATCAATTATTTTCCACACGGGCACATAATCTCTTTTTTTTCTATTAAAGTTATTTCTCATTGCTTCTTTTGCCCTGTCCATGGCTTCATAAAGGTAGCCCATAGATGGTTTCTCCTCGCTGTCAATCAATCTCAAAACTTTCACTAAAGGACAATTAATTTTCAATAAGATGATATATGCATTCCAAAATGAACTTCTAAAAACCTTTTCTGCAATCTCATTCAACTTTCTGTTCCTTCTGTTTTGAGACGACTCTGCAAATTGTTGCCACTCATCTGAGGATAACATTCTCTTTAAAGCTTGCTTCTGTCTCACAATACTCTGTACAGATAAGAAGTTTGTTGCGAACCGAATTGCAGCTGTGCGAAGAAGCTCTGCACCTTTTGTGTATCTCCTCATCATACACAAAACAAATGCATGGTTGTAAATGAATTTTGTAATATCTTGGCAACACTCAGTTGCTGCCTTTATTTCATCCATCTCACCAATGTCCTCGAGGATGAGATCTAAACAATGAGCTGCACATGGTGTCCAGTAGAAAGTCCCATAAATATCAGCTAACTCCTTTCTAGCTGCTTTGTAGTTAGCTGCATTATCTGTAATCAATTGGACTACATTTTCTAGCCCAACCTCCTGTATAACCTTATCAAATTTCTCTTGTAGGATCTCTGCAATGTGCCTCTCCACTGACATATCTAGAGATCTAAAAAACATGAGTCCTTTAGGACAATATACAAGAAAGTTTAGCAATGTCCTTCCTCGCCTATCGGTTCATCCATTTGCCATGATAGTGCATCCTGTTTCCTTCCACGATTGTCTCAAAGTCGAACAATATTGTTGCACTTCAATGACGGTCTGATCTAATATCTTCCCTCTCAACTTCTGATAAGAGGGCATCCTGTATCCTGGACCAATGTTAGCAATTGCATCTGTCATTGCTTGAAAATGAAAACTTTTTGCTGTATTAAATGGAATGCATGCATCATAAAACCATCTGCCCACTACAAGGTCTGCTTGATCATGCAATTGTTCTGAAGTCATAGCAGCACGAATTCCTAGCTGAGCACTAGGTGTAGTGGAAGGAGGAAAGAATGAATGTATGCTAGAAGAAGAAGCTCTTCCTCTACTCCTTCCTAAACTTCCTCTTCTGCCACCTCCAAAGTCTTCAGCTGCAACCCTCTTTTCCCTGCTAGGTGCTCGCGAACTGCTACTACCAATATCTGTTCTAGCATCTGAAGGCAAACTATTAGTGAATCCAACTCCAATGACAGTAGCATCATCAGCTTCTTCACACATATGAAAATCATCCTTTTGTTGTCTCCTTTCCGCTCTCAATCATCTGCAAGCATTGCCATTTAATACCTTCTGGCACACTTCTAACTCTACCCGTGCATGGAGCAACTTCTTTCCTGGTTCCTGCTACGTGGTGTTTCAACCTTAAAATTCTACCACTAACCACCTTTTCACAAAATAAGCATCTGATTTTTAACCTTGAACCCTCAACTGGTATACCCCACTGCCATGCTGGATCATCACACTTTGAATGAGAGTCTCTACCACCCCTTCCTCTGTAAAACAATAAATAAATCTAAGCATGTGTATTTGACTTACCACAAATAGTTAAACCGATTAACTTTTGGGACCTCACCTGAGGAAATCAAGACGTAATAAGCACACACATAAAAAGTCAGGCTGACACAGTCAGACCCAACCGCTCCTGCCGGCATGGCACCGAGAATTTATGACCCTTGCACCGGCAATGAACATCTGTACCACCACGGCCGTGAAAAATGTGTGTGTGTGGAAGATGAGCACCACCAAAGTTGCCCTTAATTACTTTATAGTCAATACTATCTTAAAAAAATGAGATGAACGTTTAATTACTAATAAGAGTGGCTTATCACAAACACAAATTGGTTACTTTATTTGTAGAAAAAAAGATAGAGAGTGTTGTAAAGATTGCAAGGTAATTCTGGGAGAAAGCTTAACCACTCAACATCGACTTTTAGTTATTAATTTACAAATAAAAAAATAGACAAAGAAGAAAAGAGTGCATCGAGCTATTCAGATTAAACGGTGGAACCTCAAAAGAAAGAAAGAAAATATTTTAAAATAGAAAGTCCTTCAAGGAGATGCTTGAAATTATGTTGGTACACCTTGTGATTTGTAAAATAATATGACTATACATATTAGGAAAGTGGCGAAAGATGTGTTAGGTGAATCTAAGGGAGGCGTACCGGCACAAAAAAAAGCTTGGTGGTGGAGTGAAGTAGTGCAAAATAAAATCAAGGCAAAGAGTGCATGTTACAAATTTCATTATGCTTTAATTCAAATAAAAACCTGAAAATAAAAGCACTTCGTAAATCCCCCAATCTTCAAATAACAATCAAATCGAGTGTCTCCCACTTCATGAATGCAATAAAAATCGTATACACACACTTAATAACTTCATATTTTGTCATTAAAAAAAAAACGAAATAACACAAAAAAAACAATAAATATAAAAGAAAAAAATGGAAAAAACATTAAAAATATACCAAAATCCGAGTTTGGAGGCTTGCACGAACACCGTAGGGCACGATTTTGGAGCTTTGAACACTAAGGAGGCGAAAATCGGCTCTTAGGGAGCTTGAGGAACCCAAGAGGAGAGAGGAAACCCGCAAAAAATTACTGGTTTCAGTCGGCCCGGGACCCTTTATAAGGGTCCCAAGGCGTATCGCCCGTATCATACGATACGGGTGATACGCACCGTATCGTGCGATACGCCCGCACCTGCGATACGGGCCCCCGTATCGTATCGTGGGCGTATCGCCCGTATCATACGATACGTACGAACAACACTACAAAGTATTGAAATGGAGCTAAATACATGTATCATGTATGATAGATGTCAATGGTGACAAAAGAGTCCACACAGCCTACCCCACTTAGCATGAGAAAGGCTTGTTGGGTTTATGTAAGCAAATGGCTGTGAAAAGCATAGGAACTTCACATATAGGTAGAGTCTCGAGCTAAAGTTTTTAGTGCATGAAGACTCTCCTTTATGTCTGTTTTTTTTCACAGGAGATCCATAACAAAAATCTAAATAAGAACGATATGATCCATCAGCATATGTTAAAAAGTGATACTGAATATTGAGTGCAATTACTCTCAAACACCAGATGCCTCCATTAAGCACAATTACTGTATGCCCAAATGACACCTTAGTAGAAGAAAAAAAGGAGACAATATTTTCCAAAAGCTGCATTAAGAATATCTAAACACTGGTTACTCGTGAATGGTAATGTAATGGTCGCTTACCCAATTCATAAGATGACAACATTATATACTTATTCTTGACATCTTGAACTGTTGAGTCTTGTGCATGGACAAGGTAGGTAACATTTTCTAGTCAAAAATTTCAAATGACAACCAAAAAATTGTGAATATAATTGATGTTTTGAAGACCAAAACATGAATATGGTATTAGAAAATCACCAATCTATAAGAAAATGAATAGCAGTTAACCTTACATATATCCACTGATAACTTGTGCAATGTGTTCTAAGGATGTTTGTGATCACTCCACTATTGAAAACAAAATGCTTGCAACAATTTAAAATGCATAGACTTCACATCCGGAAAGCACAAAAGAATACCACAAGCTCCTGAAAATATATGCCACAATCATCACAAGGCCACTAATATACCTTATAGTTCATCCGACAATGGTGAAAAAACAACCATTCTTCTCCCTATTAACCACAACCACATTCACTCAATTGAGAGTGGCGTGCTAAACGGCAACGCGAAAACAAGTCCCATACATTCAGATCGAATACAAAAAACAAAAGAAAAAAGTCACACACTAATAAAAGCTTAGTTCCATTGAGAAGAAAAGGCAAAAGAGAACCATGCTAACCTCCTTCCCCAGTTGCACCATGTTATCTGCCAAGCGTCGGACCTCCTTAGCCTCATGGGACCAAAGACGAGGAAATAACAAACAATCAGAACCACGAACCATGTAATTCATTCACAGGAAAATCACTTCAAACGAGCAATCCACCAAACAAAAGAAACGAACCGTCCGCAATCAAACCAACCAAAAAAGAGAGAAAAATCCAGACACACTAATAAAGTCAAAAAGAACATAAATCATTCGCCAATCAATCACGAGGACCAAACTAAAAAGAAAAAAATGAAAAATTCACCTTGGCAACCGTCGTTTCTATGCGTTCGTGTTTCACCAACTGCGAAACCATCGTCCTGTGATCAAAGAACCGAGAATGAGTGAGACAAATTATCAGGATCACATTATTCTCGGATAAGGGGAAAGAGCTAGACGATTAGCAAGAAATCATTGATTCAAATAAGGAAAAGAGCAATAAGAAAGGGGAGAAATGAAGAAAAAGGTGTTCTATGAAGAACCTAAGCATCGACATTCTGTGGGCGGTGTGACGGCCGAGCTTGCGAAACTTGGTCATGACGGAAACAGGAGAGTGCGAAGCGGATGAAGTAAAGATTAAATCTTTCTCTTTTCTGCTCTTCCTTCGTTTCTCTGATTCTAGTTCAGCAGGATTTTCTGCCTGATTGGTACACCGGCGGTCTTTACGTTTAGGGGGCGACGGGGTTTTGGGTTTTTGTTGTGGAAGGGTGAGTAAATGGGACTGGGCTTCGAGCACCGAATCGACCCGATCCAATCTCATACGATTTTCTTTCTCTTTTTGAAGTTTGAACTACGACTGCAACTTAGATCCGAACATAGGCAAACGCTCTCAAGACACGGCCGGTTCCATTTAACTGAACCATCCCGGGCCAGTTTCCGTTATGGATCGAGAACCGTTCACTTCGGTTCCAAAACCACCTTTTTTCAACTTGAATTTAAAAAGAAATATAAGCCTAATAATATTTGGTATTACTGCACAACCTTTTTACTATTCACACACATTTTTTTTAAAATATCAAAATTACCTTCATACAAATACTCTCCCTCCTCTCACACTCGATTCTAGCATTTTTCTCTCCTCTCTCACCTAATTTCATCATGAGTCATGTGATCGGATCTCTTTGCTCCACCTAAAGGTGTTTCATTTAGCGATATTGTCTTTTTCTAAAATAAAAATACATATTCTTATGAATCTCATTGAAAAAAACTAATAAAGGATGAAAAGCACATTGGTGTGGTTTCATCTAATATTTGGTTGCAAGACCCATAAGATACCGCCACATGGTCTCATCATTCCCGATCTCAAATGATTTCCTCTATAATCTTAGAGCTAAATTAAGCTAAAAGTAGGGTTTAATTTCATGGTTTGACCTTGGCAAACGTTATATTTAGGTCCATGCGTGTATGCACCAATGATCAATTCTAGACTCCCATTCTCACCCCTTTTCCAGCTACGAACCGCATCTCACATGCTTCCCATTTGATCTGTGGCTCAGTGGAAGAGGCAGACAGCCACAATTCAACACTGATGAAGCCAACTTGAGAACTTGAGTCATCCTTATTTTCCCCTTCAAGGTGAAAAAGGAATTGCTGAATTGAAAGATTGAAAAGATTGTCTCTTTGAACGGATCACGTCATATTTTGTTATTGTTACCACAACTTGATCATTGGAGATGTCAATCGACTACTCACAAGATTGCCAATGGCTCCGGAACACTATCAGATTCGTTTCACTGAATGAAATCCAGTGCAATAAGCAGTTATATTACCATTTGGCTCAAAAATCAAATTTAATATTACATAAAGATGAGGATGTTCATGACTTCATTGCAGCTTGTGGACGTGTTTTTGTTACTTTCTTTGGATAACTTGTATATCTCAGGGAAGCTAGCTTCCAAGTGGATTAATGGCCAGGGCCTTTCCCTTCAAAAGCTAAGCTAGCGCTTGAGTTGCATAAAGGCTAGCAGCAAGCTAGCTACATGATTGGGATCTAGGGTGTCTGATAGGAGAAATGTAAAGCTGCGGGATGCATAAGAAGGTCTACGGCTACGGTTCTCTTGGTTACTGGTTGACTCGAAGAACTTCCAAGTTCTTTCACTTGGTACCCACAACGTGCACGTAAAGGTGTGCCATCTCTAGCTCGCCTGCAAAAAGAGAGATTAACGTGAAAGCCTGATCTTCTAGCTCTTTTGAAAAGCTGGAGGTTCTCTCTCTCTCTCTCACACACACGCACACACACAGATCGAATGGTATATATACATGATGGACCCCTTGTCATAAAGTTGTAATTACACGAATCTGCTAATGTTTTACAGTATGATTCCTTGGGGTTGTACATAGAAAGTGATCTTGTCCAATCAGAGATGGTAGGTGAGTAATGTTACAGCAACTTTATCGAGACGAATATATAAGATTAAGAAAAATAAAACAAAGTTTTCAACTATACTAAGTTCTTTCTCATAAAAAGAAGTGGGTCAGCTACATTGTTCTCTGTCGCCATGACTTATTTTGGCTAAGATCCGCATTCAACACCGAAAGGTATTGCACAATTTACATTATGGTTCTTTCGAATATGAATCCTTCCTCGACTTTTTCTTTAATGGTGCTACAAGACAGTAATACATGAGAAACTATTCTGCAAGACGATCAATGAAATTCATAGAAGCCATCTTTTATGCAGCAGCGGTTTGTGATGGCGTTGCATCTCTCTGCCTCGCGGTGGTCAAGCAGTGCATATCATTTTGTCAAAGAAGTAGTATTTAGTCTTGGACAAACAAAGTCAGATTCTAACCTAAAATTTGCTCGACACTTTTCTTATGTATCCATTTCATTTCAGGTTCAGAATCAAGGGTAGATGACCGAGTAGAAACGATTCGGGAACCATCGTAGAGGTAGTAGCAACTTCATACACAGGTTGATGCTTAGCAATAGGCCCTAAGATTGAGTCTTCTGTGTTTCCCCAAGTTCGTTAAAAAAGATTTCATTTCGAACGTTAGAGAGAGATGCTTGTACATGATAATGGATCCACTTGATGGCGTTGGCGATTTCAGATCCGACCTGAACCTGATCACGAAAATCTAGGTCTAGGTCGTTCAGCAGTCACACCGAAATGGGTCTGGCTTTGAAAAATGACCCGCTAAACAAAAGGCTGGGTCTCGCTCGACCCGGTTTTGACCAGACAACAAGTGACGAGCTGTCCAGTCGATTTACCATCCTACTGGTTGTAAGCTTATCTTTTAATGCAAAGCCACCACATAATTTGCTGCAAATGAGTGTTGGGCTTATGGTGTTTGAGCTTAATTTTGCCATTTCATGGAAGTGGTTTTTAAAAGTAGTTTAATTATCAATATCACTTCACAATAGTTTGTGTCAAGCACATTTATTGCCAACTCAACAACAACTAAGCCTTTTCCCATACTAGACGGGGTCGGTTACATGGATTCTTCGTTTCCGCATAGCCCTATCATGTGTCATGTTAGCAGTTAACTACAACACTTTCATGGTCGTCCTCTACCTCTTTTAATACTCTCCAAAATTTAGTTTTTCGTACATTCTTATAGGTTCTTCTTTTCATGTTCTTTTTATATGTCCAAACAATATTGAATAATATTCTCTCATTTTATCCAATATTGGTGTCACTCCTAATTTGTTTCTAATAACCTCATTACGTATCTTCTAATTCCACTCATCCATCTCAATATCTTCATTTTTGTCACAGATATATTTTGTACATATTGATGATTAACAGCTCAACCCTCAGAACCATTAAACATGACAGGTCTAATTGTTGCTCTATAATATTTACTTTTTAACTTTAATGGTATCTTCTTATCATAAATAATATATGATGCTCCTCTCCATTTTAACCAACCAGCATTAATTTTATGCGTAACATCTCCATTAATTCTTCCAACACTCTAAAAAATTGACCCTAGGTATTTAAAACTTTCCTTTTGGGGCATGCAATGCATGCCAATTTTAATTTTTATGTCCTCTGAAGTAACTAAATGATCAAACTTGCATTCCATATTTATGTCTTTGTTCTACTAAGTCAGAGGCCTTTGCTTTCTCATGTTTCTTTCATGTTTCTCTCCATAGTTCCAATGTTTCTCTCAATTCATAAAATTCAGAAATCATCAATCCATGAATAGATTCGTATTTAGTAGAATAGGGAAATGTTAGAAATCTTCAAACCTAGCCTAGGTTTGAGACAAAGAGACCCCATCTCCTTATCTCTTCAAGTTATGTATGGAGGAGTTCTCTCTCATTATACAAGAAAGACTTGATTTCGGGAGTTGGATTCCCATTGAGATTTCAAGAGCAGGACATTTCACTCATCTTTTTTTGCGGATGAAATTCTCCTATTTTGTAAAGGTAGGAGCTCCCAAGTGAGGACAGTAATGCAGACGCTTCAATTATTCTCCGAAGCTTCTAGTCTTGAGAGCAATCTTGGCAAATCTAAGGGTATGTGCACATCTAAATACCAGGGAGAAAGAAGCAAGATTTTAGTAGTATACTTCAATATATATATTGTCAGCTTCTCTCCAGTATATATATTCTCTCCAGTATATATATATATATATATATACATATATATATATATATATATATATACATATATATATCTTCTTTTCTACCTTTAAATCAGCCTCGGCTACCTTCACCCACACTTTCCTCTATATTATTTGTTTCCCTCCAACACCAATTGTGGTCGAAATGATACCCACTGAGACCACATACACACATAATTTGTGTATGCCAAGAGGGGGTTCCTCATGATGGCAATATCTTGACCACATCTCACATCATAAAGTAGGAGGAGGATGGGAGAAGATGGGTTAGGTGAGAGAGCATCTCAAACCATAGAGAGCGTGAAAAGGTGCAATGCAGATTGACTCACAACCATATAATTTTGAACATCTCATAAAGAAGACGTATAATCTTCTAAAGCTTAGGAGCATGTCAAATACAAGTGAATTTGCATATTGTAGTTAGATTATATGTGAAAGTTTTGTTTTATCAACTAGGGTATATGTTATATCCCAATATGTCTAGAGATAGAGTGTCAACAATGCTCATAAATTTGCTAGCATATAATGTTTAGAGAGTTCACACTTATGTGTGAGGTGTAACGTTAACCTATTTGAACAGACAATTAGGTAAGAAGGTGTACTGTTATTCCTTACTATATATATCATCTAGTTGTGTTATTATATGTACTTGTTAAATTTTAAAAAGTAACTATATACGTTTTTATATATACTCGTACTCGTATCTTATGTATTATCTATTCCTTACTATATTATGTGTGAAAGTTTTGTATACATTAAATTTCACATACAATCATCATTTATATATATAATTTGGTAAGAAGACGTATAATCTTTTAGACATGGATTAATGAGTATTTCTCATCTTTTAAAGTTAGCATGTAACTATAATGGTTGGATGGAGAAATATGTGTAGGTTGATGCATAGAAAATGTATGTCACAAACAATCACCTATTAATCAACTTATTTAATACATTAAACAATTAGATTTAATGATGACAGGACATGTGTTGTACAAATTTTCAACCATGTTCTTAAGTTTTTAATTAAACACAACCTTATATGTTATATATTCTAACTTGTTATTTTATGCAATGGATATTGACTCATAACCATATTCTTTAGAAAATTTTGGAAAAAAGAGGTATCCCATTGACATATATAAACCTTATAAGAGACATATATGATAGTGCAAAAATATTTTTGAGGGCTCATGAAGGAACAACATGCTTCTTTGAAATTAATATTAGGTTACATCAAGGAACAACTTTAAGTTCATACGTATTTACAATGGTAATTGATGAATTAACAAAATATATTCAAGATTAAGTACCTTGGTGTATGTTATTTATAGATGACGTTGTGTTAGTGGAGGAGTCTAAGGAAAATAAAGGTTTCCGACTTAATAGAACAAAGACAAAATATGTGGAATGTAAGTTTGATCATTTGACTATTTTAGAGGACATAAAAATTAAAATTGACACACATTGTATCCTCCAAAATCAAGGTTTTAAATACTAAGGGTCAATTTTTTAAAGTGATGAAAGAATTGATGGAGATGTTTCATACAGAATTAATGTAGGTTTATTAAAATAGAGAGAACCATCATGTATTTTTTGTGACAAGAAGATGCAAGTTAAAAGGTAAATATTAGAGAGCAACAATTAAACTTGCTATGTTTTATAGTTCTGAGTTTTGCACAGTTAATTATCAACATTTGCAAAAAATGACTTGTGGGAGAAATGAAGATATTGAGATGGATGAGTGATCATATAAGGAAAGATTGTATACATAATGAGGTTATTAGAAACAAATTGGGAGTGACACAAATAAAGAATAAAATGAGATAATATCGTTTAACATGGTTTTGATATATCAAAAGAAGCGTTTCTAAGAAAGTATGAAAAACTATATTTTGGAAGTATTAAAAGAGGTAGAGGATGACGACAAAAGTATTAAAAAGAAACAATAAAGAATTATCTAACTTATGTTGAGTTAATTACTGACATGACACATGATAGAGCTTTGTGGATACAAAGAATCCATCTTGTTGACTCTGTCTAGTATGAGAAAAGGCTTAGCTATTATTGCTATATATATATATATATATATGAGAGCTTTGTTCATGCCACACTCATCTGTACTTTAAAATATAAAAAATTAAAAATACCAAAAATAAATGTACTTGTAAAAGTATTGAATTTTAAATTACAATAATTGATCTTTAAAATAAAATAATTGAGATCTTAAAACTTTTTAAATATCTAACCATGTGAGCATATACTAATTTCTCTCTCTCCATTATATATACATATATCGAGATGATACCCATTGCAAACACACACACACACACATATATATATATATATATGTATATAATATATATATGTATATAATATATACACTTCTTTTCTGCCCTTAAATCACCATTCACTACCTTCAGCCACACCTTCCTCCACATTGTTTTGCTTATCTCCAACAACGATTATGATCAAAATGATACCCACTGCGACCACACACATATATGTCCAGGGGTTCCAGGTGGTGGCAACCATCTTTACCACTTCTGGCATTAGAAAGTAGTACGAGGATGGAGGAAGATATGTGAGGTGAGAGAGCATCTTAAACCACAGAAAGAGGCAAAAGGTGGTGAGGCGTGAAACTTAATGCACATACTCTCTCTCTCTCTCTCTCTCTCTCTATATATATATATATATATGTGTGTGTGTGTGTGTGACTGATTCTGGTGTAAAAGATAAGGAATGTGGAGCCTACACCCATCAACATCAACATTTATTTATCCTCGTGAATGGAACATGCTCGAAGGGGATTGTATACTGCTCCGTGGAGCCCCCTTTACTTCTATCTTTTGGTGAAAAAAATATCATATTCTAATGGAATATTAAATGAAAGAAAGAAATGAACAATCGCCAAAAGAAGAAAGAAAACGGAAAATCAATTAGAAAGAATATCATACTATACACATCATGAGAGCTGACATCTACAACCCTTAAATGAGCAAGGGCCGTTCGTGTTCCATTATGAACAGTGTGAAAGATAACCCCACCCAATTCTCTAGCTCAACACTACGTAGTTCATCGCGAAGGAGTTGCAGTATATCTCAAGTAGCCGGACCTTAATTTTCCTCCTGCTTTACGGCAAAGACCAGTCGACAAAATGGCATCATAGTGTTGAATCCCTTTTGATTTAACCATGTTGAGAGATGTTTTCATCAAATACGACTCGAGAGCAGACTCATCGTGTTTAGATTACTCGAAGATCTGCTTGTAGATCATCCACCTGTTTGTTATTTCTCTTTCAGCAAGCAAAAATAATCCCCATCTGCAAAAACATTAGTATATGAGAATCAGTTGCCCACAGATTGATTCATATTAAATACATCATCCTGAACCCTTGCCTGTGGTTATGTTCAACCCTAATGTCACGCAGCAATTGTAAAATGAAAAGGACCACTCACTGTAAGGTCCCAGTTTCCGGTTTATGCACCTTTGCCTAAGAGAAGACCCTCTTAGAACGTAAAGTTTCGAGTGCCTTGTTGGATATAGGCAAGGTGAGGTCAGGCATAGTCCTAAGGTACGTTTGATTCGTGATGCCTAAGTCCCTTGTACTAGAATGGCAAGTCTAGACCCACATGAACTTGTAATCATTGTAACCCTGATTACGAGAAACCATACTTCTATCTTGGATTCCTCAATCAAACTAAAGCTTGGATTTTCTTGCAAGAAAGGATAGAAAAGAAGATGCTTGGATTTTCATGCGAATCTCATGTCTCGAACTGATTTTTTTTACTTAAATTAGACGTATAAAACCATAGTTTCACACCAACAAAAGATTCTATGTTTGATGCGCAGCGCAGCTGCGAGCACAAAAAATTGAGGTCGAATTCTCTAAAAGTCATGAATCAGGCACACCCTTACAGAGCAAGTTTATGCAAAACTCTACAAATCGAACTCACGACCATTTACTTGAAGGTTGTTCTATGGTAGACATTCTAGCTAGTCACAAGAGCTGTAGCTTCATGTGCCAAGAAAATGCAGAAATTCAAGGCCTGCACCCCCACAATACTTCTACAGTTCTTCCCAGTTCCATGATAGAAAATGCACCCAATTCAAACTGCTTTGTTGATGTAAAATAATAGGAGAAGTGATTTGGGAAACAAATTCCATACACCCTCTTTAAGATGAATCGATGCGAAAAATGAAGTGAAGAAGTTGGTCTCTTTAAGTATTTGTGCTGGAATCGAAGTATTATTGCCGAAAGGTAATGCAATCGATGAAATGAAACATCCCTATTTAATAGGCTTTCTTCATTTTTATTGATAACTTCGACAAAAGGTGAGAAAGGGCAACGCAACAAAGTTGCTCACACATTGGAGTCAGGAGGCATTAACTGATCTGTAGTAAAATATCTTACAGCAGTGGCTTGTCTCGCAAGAATTATAATATAATAGTAAGGTAGTTTATCGAATCTAAGAAGCACCCTGACTTTCAGAGTCTTGCTACCCTTGATCTACTTGCACTTGCTGGCTGATGGATTTATATATTTCTTTCTTCGCTTTGGGTGGAAATGGATTTACACGCCAATTACTGCTAAAAATACAGAATCAAAAGAAAAGAAGCATTACCTTGGACTACTCATAGGATTTTGAGGCTAGGACCCCACGCTCGTCTTACCAACGAGATGAAAGTGCTACAGGAGCAAGTGGCCAAAGTTATGAGTTTCGTAATTTATCTCTTTGCGATGATTGCGTTGCTAGCAGAACACCCAACACAAAGTAAAGATGCGTGCACATGGATGTGGGGGGATTTATGAACACAACCATTAGAGATTTTTCTTCTTAAGAGGAACTGTACAAAAGAAGTAAAGGCCAGCAGTAACTAAGCATATAATGCATGGAGGTAGCAAGGTCGACAGAGAGAATCAGATCGATGGCAGACATGGCACCGCAAAAGGGTATGGAAGACCTGCAGCGCTGTAGGAGCCGTAAAATTAGCTGTTTCTTCTCATCTCATTAGTCAATAGAGGCAAACTGAACTCATAGTTAGACGAACCGCAAGCCGATGAGCCGATACAAGCAAATTAAACTTAAAAAACTTATGAATTTCGCTTAACTTCTGTTGAGAATCGAGTCTGATGCTCAAGTTGACAATTAGTATTTTGCTGCACTATTTAAGAACATTCTTTTTCCTTTTTCCTGGCATAAGAAGACCATACTTAATCCATTGAGACAACTTGCAATTTTGGCCCTTGTTGTTTACACGTTCGATCTTAAGTCCAGATAAAAGAGAAGAGTTGTTCTAGTTTACAAGTTATTTGAGCTGGTTTTCAAGGGGCGTAATCTTTCTAGCAATGATGTAACGGATGAGGTGGAATTGTAAGTTGAGCGTGCTTAATAGCATAAGATCATATGGCCTCCTATGGTGTCCTTGTCTTGCACACTCCAACCAAACCCAACTAACATTATATAAGACTTTGTTAAGGTTAAAGATTAAGATAATATTTTCTTTTTCTTAAGGTTAAAGATTAAGATAAGACTTTGTTAAGGTTAAAGATTAAGATAAACCCGTTTTACATTTTCTTTCTAAAGTTCTTTATATGTGTTCCTTTCTGTATTACAGGTTGAGGTCTGTATAAAAAAAAGATAATATGTATATATAAATATGACGCACACTCTACCACTCAAGACCACCAAAAAAAGCCAGCCATTTTTATGTGCTTATCCCACCAAACACCACCAAAGAATCTTGTCATGAGCCCGATATGAGCCAAACGATGAGCAGCTCAGTCTCTGACCCTGGGCCAGTATATTGAGGGTTGAGACCATGACAGTCAAGGGGTGGCTGGCCTAGCTACAACACTCTCTGACCCTTTCCAAGAACTAGCAGGCAATAGCCCCACAACCAAACCTGGACATGTAGCGGTTCCAATCAGAATCAAACTGGCTTAAAAACTAGTTGGAATTGGATCTCAAATCATAAAAGACCTGGTTCGGTTTTGGTTCCAAATTTTATGGGATCAAAATCGTGCTGAAACTGGAACCGATTGTTTAAAACAGTTGGTTTTTTGTTTTTAATATTTTTTATCTAATTTTTTTAATGATTTAGGACCTCAATCAGGACTGACGGTTTCATACCGAAACTGATCCGATCTCGATTTGGTTTCAGTTCTTGATTTCAGGTAATCAAGTTCTTGGTTTCAGACAAGATGGGACCGGCGATTTGAAACCGCCAGTTCATCTAGCCTAACCAATGGGCGGACTACTTCATTTGTGAGCTAATCAAGTTTAAAAAACCATATTACTTTTTAATCGAAAATATTATAATAATAATAATGGGTATTATGTCAGACATATAAAACAGGTTTTGCCCCGAGGGATATCATTATTCCCAGAAAAGATCAGAAAGTAAAAGTTGGAATGAAAGGGATTAAAAAGGAAAAGAAGCAATGATCATCAGTTCCTATGGGTGCACTTCACGACGCTGCAGAAACTGGTTTTCCGTCATCCATACAACGTCACCCACCGTCGATTCTGCCAATGGTTTATCATTCACCTCCTGATATTTTGTCGAATAGTAAAAAGTTAGAAAATGAATAGAAATTTATTTAAAAACAAATTCAAATCGAAGAATCTGTGTGCAGAAAGTATCGTCATCCAGTGTCGTTTCTGCACGTCGTTTACTTTTCTTCGCTCTCACACGAAATGAAAGGTTGCTATCGCCAAATGAAATCTGTGTACCGAAGAGAACTGTTCTTTATGAACAATGATACCTCCTTTCTTTAGTTATTTCTCGATGCCTGCCTATCTTTTCGATAATCATCGAAATCTTTTCAGAACCGTTTTAAGGAATCCAATCAAGCTCGTTCAAGTTTGGATGTGAACATTTTAAACTCATGTCATGATACATTCACTCAATTCGACATCAAAATGTTATGCAAGAGCAATTCAGAAGAACTCAGTCACATGAATTCGTTTATAAAATGTAAAGAAGAAATCGCACAAGGTTTAGGCAATTCGATCACAGTTATGAGCATTTCTAGTGAAAAGATTTTCACTACGACGAACAGGAGTGGCACCCACTTAACCCTAGCTCTTGCACATCCTTTTTATGTGCGATATCAGCAAGTGATAGACATAAAAGGAAGTTTCTCTATAATATAGCCAACATAAATTAGTAGTTTTAGTTTAATTTCATGTGGAATTCATCGCACCACAAGCTTTTCTGGAGATCGCAGTCCTTGTCTATCACAAATCCGTCATTTCCCCACCAACACTGGATTCGAGCATTTTCAATGGCTTTTTATATTTTAATCATACAGTACGCACTTGATTTTATGAAAATGTATTCTCGGATTGCCATGAAAGGCTAAGGTGGAATTCTTACTTTCTAGATCAATGTCAGGAGCATAATAACTTGGTATCGGGTCTATCAACTATTATATAGATCCCAAATCAAGGTTCTTAATCCTTTTCTCCCAAGTATAACATAGTCTTCCATTGACAAGTCAATGAAGTCCCCACAAATACTACTTACATAAGATCTAAACTTCAAAAATTGAAATTTCTGCATTTCTGGCTTGTAAAATCACTGTTACTTATCGAATTGTCGTAATTTGATGCTCACAAGACTAAGTGAGCAGTGGTTTTGTATGGCAAACATAGTCATTTACTTTGATTATCATTTATTGGAAAGAAAAAACAGGGAGTGTCGTGGTCCATCTCATACTTTAGCCTGATCATCTCCCGGACTACCAAAATGATTTATGTCTGAGAATCAAATATGCTTTTGGAATAAGTCAGAAAAGAAGAACAGATCTCAAAATCGTTAGAAGTCACGAATCGATTTGGAAAGATATCTCATATCCAAAATATCACACTACCCATAGTAAATGCAGACTGCCCGCCCGCTCTCTCCAGCTACAAAACCCAGAGAAGCGGGTCTGCCGAGTTCTCACTCTCTCTCTTACACACACAGATTTGGGGTCGGAATCCTGCGAGTGGAAATGGGTGTGACGATCATATCGGACACGGTGACGGAGGTGTTCATCCCGGCGGCAGCTGTGGTGGGCATCGTGTACGCGCTACTACAGTGGTACTTGGTATCGCGAGTTAAGATGACGCCGGAGTCCGGCGCCGCCAAGTACTCCAAGAATGGTCTCACCGACCACCTCGTGGAGGAAGAGGACGGCCTCAACGAACATGGCGTCGTCGCAAAGTGCGCCGAAATTCAGAATGCTATCTCCGAAGGTATTATCGCCTCTCCCCATCTCTCCCTCTCTCATATAAACATGCATACATATAATCTTTAAATTCCTTTCTTCTTTGTTATATTTCTTTGATTTGTCCGTAAATCAAAGAATACCACCACGGTAGGCTCATGCATGTTTGTATTTGTATGTACAACCGCAGTATTAAAGACAATGTTCGATATTTACTTCCGTTCTTCTTTGCTCTGCTTCTTTCTGTTGTCTTTAAATTCCTTTCTTCTTATTTGTTCTCTTTCGTTGATTTGTCTGTAATATATACAAACACAGTGTTCGTATTTGCCTGTAAATATTAACCAATCAGATCATATTCGGGCTCATTTAGATCACGAACTGAACATCAACCAACACCACTATTCTCTTTAGTATTTAATTTGACCGATGTCATATCCGGTTCAGCTTCGTCCGAAGCGACTACCATGCTTCCACTGTACTTTTTTAATGGCCGAAATGATGTGTCGAATTATAGCTCATCCGCGTTAAGTGCAGGCTTTCTATTTTGAGCCAAACATCAGTCCAAACGAGATATGGGGGATTGTTGTCAGGTGTTATACTCATCGTCTAGGGTGGCGCATGGCGTCCATTGAGCCTAAGGTGCAAGTATATCCTTGATGGGCTCAGCTGGTGTGACCTCCCGAGCCTAGTTTTGGCATTGTGGCCCTCTGGTTCGAGATCGATGTATCCCCTCTTGTAGTTGCAGTGAATATTTCAACTTGTGGCGACCGTTGTTCTAAAGTTTGTTTCTCTTTTCCTCAAACCTATCAGTTGGCCATTGACACGGTATCGGTGTCAGATATGGTCGGAGAAATAAAAGAGACACGATGAGACAACGATCTGTATGTATAACACATCTACATGCCTTTAAGGATTTACTACTTATGGAAAGACATTAGTGATGCAAAGTTGGATCTAGCCTTGGTAAAATATGATTTTGGTTCCGCCGTTAGGTATCATGATCCGGAGCCTGAAACACGTTGGATTCTTAATATAGATATGTATGAATATGTGTGTTTGTGTGTGTGTGGATTGGTATGTTAAGAAGATATGGTGAACAAAAATGCGAACTGAAAGTGTTGGACAGTTGGTATCAGACGTAGATGTCTCAAGTCAGGGTCACTTTGTCTTGCTAGAAGTGTCTAGGGAGCACTGTTTGATAGCCATTTCTATTATTGGCAGCGCTGAGTCAAGACATTCATCGTTCCTGACCTTTGATTTGAGTCGTTTACAATAGTTTCTGTCTTGATTGCCTTCGTTCCATGATATCTCGTCCTTGTTCATCGAAGGGTAGCTTATCGAGCTACCCAATACTACATTAGGTGAGGCACTGAATGAAATTTTTGCGCGTATATCTATTGCAGGAGCAACGTCCTTCCTCTTCACTGAATATCGATATGTTGGAATTTTCATGGTTGCTTTCGCTATCTTGATCTTTCTCTTCCTTGGATCGGTGGAGGGATTCAGTTCAAAGTGCCGACCTTGTACTTATAGCAAAGACAAGACCTGCAAGCCTGCTCTTGCCAATGCTGTTTTCAGCACTATATCTTTCTTGCTAGGTGCAGTTACCTCTGTGGTGTCTGGTTTCCTTGGTATGAAAATCGCGACATATGCAAATGCTCGGACGACTCTTGAGGCAAGGAAGGGTGTGGGAAAAGCTTTTATAGTTGCATTTAGATCTGGAGCAGTCATGGGTTTTCTTCGCTGCTGATGTTGGTGCAGATCTTGTTGGAAAAGTTGAGAGGAATATCCCTGAAGATGATCCAAGAAACCCAGCTGTAAGTTATATTTGCCCCCTTTCTAACGCCACCCCTTTTGTTTTCCCCAAATCACTATTCCAGCCTCTGTTTCTGAGCTTGTAATGGTATTGAGTTGAGCCTTTTCCATGGTCTCTTCAGGTGATTGCTGATAATGTGGGTGACAATGTCGGTGATATTGCTGGCATGGGATCTGATCTGTTTGGTTCATATGCTGAATCATCCTGCGCTGCCCTAGTTGTTGCTTCGATTTCCTCTTTGGAATCAACCATGATTTCACTCCATGTTATATCCTCTACTTGTCAGTTCTATGGGCATTCTTGTCTGCTTGATCACCACACTCTTTGCCACGGACTTCTTTGAGATCAAGGAAGTGAAGGAAATCGAACCAGCATTGAAGAGGCAGCTTATCATCTCCACGGTTCTAATGACAGCTGGTGTAGCCATTATTTGTTGGCTTGCTCTTCCATCATCTTTCACAATTTTTCAACTTTGGGGCTCAGAAAGAAGTGAAGAGCTGGTAAGACATAATTATTTACTAAAACAAAACGCAGAATTTGCATGCCATGTGTTTTAGTGTGTTTCTGACCTATGTGTCATTTTGGTCTGGAATCTATATACTTTCTTTTGTAATTAAAGTTAAAAATTGCTTTTTTAATACAAATTTTCTAGGTAAATATTGGTAGCAGTATTTTTGGAAAATGTATCATTTCATGATGATCAACTAATATTTCAGTTGTTTTTTGTTTTCTTGATTGTGGGTAACAATTGAAATCCAGACACTAACATGGTTGAAATTCCCAGGCAACTATTCCTATGTGTGGGTGTTGGTCTCTGGGCTGGACTATTATTGGGCTGACTTATTATTGGTGTGACTGAATATTATACAAGCAATGCTTACAGGTAGCTGAATGCTAATGAAGTTGTGCAATCTTTCCTTTCTCATTGTTTATAGACCTTGACTTGCATTATTGATTGCCTTCAGCCCTGTACAAGATGTTGCTGATTCCTGCCGGACTGGAGCTGCAACCAATGTCATCTTTGGCCTTGCTCTAGGATACAAGTCTGTCATTATTCCTATTTTTGCGATTGCAATCAGCATTTTTGTGAGTTTTAGTTTTGCAGCAATGTATGGGATTGCTCTAGCTGCTCTTGGAATGCTCAGCACGATCGCCACCGGTTTGGCTATTGATGCTTATGGTCCGGTTAGTGACAATGCTGGTGGTATTGCTGAGATGGCTGGGATGAGCCATATAATTCGTGAGAGAACTGATGCCCTTATGACGTTTTCTGGTTCAAACCGTGTAGCTACATAGATTGCTGTGCCAAAATATAAATGTGAAGAGATCTATTATGTGAAGTAATTTGAGTGTGATCAGAGACTTGATTGCTTTCCCCAAGCCTTGTGCTGAAATGTACCTCTACAAAATCAGAGCTTTAGTCTTTCTTTCTCTTAAATGGTCAAAAAGCCTTCTGTAAATTTTAATGATATTGGTTGCTTTCTTTCCTGTGATCATGATCATGGAATATGAACCTAAAGTTACAACAAATTATGCTTCTCTAATATGTATTTATTTTTATTTTACTCTCTTTCTTGTGCTACCTAGGGATTGCTATTGGGTCTGCTTCGCTAGTGTCTTTGGCCCTGTTTGGTGCCTTTGTCAGCCGGGCAGGAATTTCAACTGTGGATGTCTTGACTCCCAAGGTCTTTATTGGACTCATAGTTGGTGCGATGCTTCCTTATTGGTTTTCTGCCATGACCATGAAGAGTGTAGGAAGTGCAGCTTTGAAGATGGTTGAGGAGGTTCGTAGGCAGTTCAACACCATTCCAGGACTCATGGAGGGTCATGCCAAGCCTGATTATGCTACCTGCGTCAAGATTTCTACTGACGCATCCATCAAAGGAGATGATTCACTCCGGTGCCCTTGTTATGCTCACACCACTCATAGTTGGTACCTTCTTTGGTGTGGAAACTCTTTCAGGTGTTCTTGCTGGCTCTCTAGTTTCTGGTGTGCAGGTAATACTGTTTGCTCTGACTACATTTTGTGAAGTTTGACTTGAAAAGTATTGCATTATGTCAGTTTGCTGAATCTTGTTCTTCTACATTGGTTTTCATTAGATCGTAATATCAGCATCCAACACTGGTGGTGCCTGGGATAATGTCACTAAGAAACACATTGAGGTAGTAATTCATTAAACTTGCGACTCATTTGAAAGTAAGATTATTAATTTATATGATTTTGCTTTGGTAATGAAATTCCTCGTGGGCTTCAAATTTCGAGGCTGGTGCTACTTGAGTATGCCCAGTCATTGGGCCCAAAGGATCTGAACCACACAAAGCAGCTGTTATGTGGTGACACCATTGGAGACCCTCTTAAGGATACTTCTGACCCTTCGCTCAGCATCCTTATTAAGCTCATGGCAGTTGAGTCCTTCCTTTTCCTACCTTCCAAGTGACGATGTACTTGTGCTGTTTGATGCCCCGTGATCAATGACATGGGCAAGTTTTGGTTTTCGTTCCCGAAGCTAAAGTTGTTAGTTGCATGGTTTTACTTTTTCTGGTTAGACTTTCAGGCTTGGTGTGCCTCCGATCAATGTGACAGTCACCAATTTTCCTGAGGATTAAATAACTCTTATGTGGGAAATTTGATAGCTTATGATTTCTGTGTCGATTCCATGAAGGCTTTGCACTAATTCTCGACACCGATTTCATATTTCTCCTGCCATTTTTTTTCCGGTGCCATGTTATTCTCCTGAGGATTAAATTTCTTATGTGACAGTCACCAATTTTCCTGAGGATTAAATAAGTCTTATGTGGGAAATTTGATAGCTTATGATTTCTGTGTCGATTCCATGAAGGCTTTGCACTAATTCTCGACACCGATTTCATATTTCCCCCGCCATTCTTTTTCCGGTGCCATGTATTCTCCATTTAAACTGCCTTCTTAATCATAAGTAGTGAGTTGCTATTTAACTTATTGTGAGTTAACTGCTAACATGAAACATGATAGGGTTATGTGGAAACAAAGAATCTATGTAGCCGACTCCGTCTAGTATGGAAAAGGCTTATACGGGAAAAGGGAAAAAGGCTTAGTTGTTGTTGTTATTCTCGATCTTTTTCAAAAACATGTCTTGGTTTTATCCAGCAAGATGCAATGAACAAGGAATGACACTGGTTGACACTAAAAAGAGGTTCAGCCGAGGTCGGCTCGAAAATGTATAAATGTATATATTTTGTAATTCTATTATATGCACATATTATTTGTTGAAAAAAAATACAGAATCCCAAGAATAATGCTATTATAAGCCGTCATTCGATTAATCACCTCCAAATGTAAACGAGACTTGGAAAAAAGAAAAATATTAATGTTATTATTAAAAACAAACAAATATGAAAACAGAAAAGAAGTAAGATAACAGGCCGGTGGGTTCACTCGTTAAACCGGCCTGTTCATCATTCAGCCGTTGGTTTTTTCTCCTGGAGGTTTAATATTTATACCGATCCGGTTCACAGTCCAGTTCTGGTTCAACCGGTCTGAGTCCTGAAACCCACAAAGAAAATGCTGACTCCGGTTCGAGCCAGGTACCAAGATTTTAACCCTTCGTAAAAGACCAAACAAAGAGTTACATCAACACCAACAACTAAGCCTTTTCCCATACTAGATGGGTTTACTCCCATCATGTCCCACCCGTTAATTTGGATATATTGGTTTTCCAGAAAATATGTACAAAAACACTATACTAACAAAGTGAGTTCATATAAGGCAAGACAACCATGTTCATCTTCCACTCTAATTAATCTTACCGGGCCAAATCATGTTAAGGGGATTTCCGTCACAGTTCAAACATGGATGAGCTCATCACCAGTCAAACGACAAGCAGCTCGTTTTATTTACCAACCCACATCTTAAATTTAATCTTGCTTTTGTGATTTTAAGCGTGACAATAATTAGGCAAATCTGAAATATGAGTGGCATCTAATGATCCCACTTATTTAGTTTTCATGTTTTTATAATAAAAATAGCAAACGTATATTACATTGATCACTGAACATGACATTACTGCCGCCGCTACCACCACCACCACCACCACCACCACCATCAGCTACGTTGACAATGTCTGTCGATCTTTTGTTCCTTTTATTCTGTCATATTAGAATATTAACGTTGCTGACGTAGATTCACCATACAATCATCACTACCTACTTTTCAGATTTTATGATCTTCTCTCCGCATTAACTTTCGTGTGCATTGTTTTAAATATAATTTTTCAAGAGAAGTCTCGTTAAAATCCATCTAAAATTTCTCAAATAGGAATTTAAACTCGGGAAACATTACTCAAGTTTATATATATATATAGAGAGAGAGAGACAGAGAGAGAGAGTTCTTAGACTTTCTTGACTCTTTTAGATCATTTGGATTATTCATATTCAGAATATAAAGAAAAAATATCTTTTTAAAAAAGTAAAAGAATAAAGTACATCCGGTATTTTCCGTAGAAAGTCCATACTGGATCACTATTAATTCAATCATTCACACGAAACCCCAAAATCCGAACCCATATGAAAAATATTAGATTGATAACATTTAAAAAAAAAATATCTTAGCTTAACCCGTCAATTATATGTTAATGATCGCGTTACAGCTGCCTTGAGCGCTCGGTACAACATCACGTGTCCCGCGTCGTATTAGACGTATCATTGTCCAAACGGTTCAAAATAACGCGGGAGCTATTTCGCCGAACACGAAGAAAGCGAAACAGAAAAACGTTCCCGTCTATTCGCCGGAATGTCGATCATTCGTTTGGAGCGATAGGCGACGAAGAAGGGGAGGGCCAATTGGTTCACCCTCTCTCTTTCTCTCTCTCTCTGCAATCAGTTGGGCAAAGAAGGGTAGGTTTGTTCGAATTAGAACATTTATGATGTGTAAAATGGAAAAATTGCCATTTCATATGATTCTCTTGCGGTGGATAAGGTTTGTTGAGGAGATAAAAGATTGGAGTTTTGACGAATCAGTCAAGTTTGAAGTAAATTGACAAGAAAAAATTTATCCTTCTTGTCGAGAATGATGGATATGCTTGGGAAAATCACAACAATCCTGTAGAAACGACGTATCGGATCAGTGCCAACCTGCTTTTGACTTGAAGCCGAAGTGACCCAGTTTGTTGATCCAATTTGCCAACCGTGTAAATGTCTTGCGTATCAGGGTGAAGGAGATGTGATTTTAGCAAGAGGTGTGATTCTGCAAATTAATGAACCCCATCGTCCAGATATGAAATGATTCAAGTACCAGCAGCTTGTATTCAAAAGGCCTTTGGTGAAAGCTCAAAGGCGTTTGCTCATGCCGGAGGGATCTCCGATTCCATCTCGCAGGTGGTGAATTCGATTCCTTAGGCATGCATGCATGTTGGTTTCATTGGTGAATTAATCGGGCTTCATCAAATTGAACTGAAAAAGCAAACAAAACTACGTGGATAACGAAAAGCAAGCATTCTATCATACTAAGTGAGATGAGGCCTGCATATTTTCAATTTCGATTCAGTTCGATTGGAGTCATATCTATACGCAGCCCCATGGTGAGCACAAAGCGAACAATCCTTCTGCCTTTTACCAAAGAATACCTTGTGTCCACCCCTTAAAACAGCATCAATGACCAAAACTTTCAGTACGTAGCAAATTTTAGTGAGAAGGAACAAGAGGCTCCTGCATTACTGATGAAAAATGCAGAAGATGAAAGTGGTGAATGACATACACTACTTAAGAGTAAGAAGGCACTTTAAGTGCACAATAACTTACAGATTAACAACAAACATGGTTCAATCTAGACATGGCACTGGAACACATAGTTCCTGATTCCGGTTTGCCTGGAATCAGGAACTGAAACCTAAGTGGAACAAGATCGTTTTCATTTTTGGTCCCAATTCAAAACCATTGGTTTTGGTTCTAGTCGAGTCTTAAACCGTTCCGAACTGACTAAAATCTTAAAAAGAATTGAAATTTTGAGAAAAAAACATATGAAATCACCGGTTCCGGTTTCGGTTTGAAACCGATCATGTCTAGTTCAATCTGTAGGATTTTGCACCTTCTGGCAAAAATAAAAAATCATCCTTTAACGTTAGCCAAACCTTTTCTCACCCAAATTAAAGCGGGCCTTAGGATGTAACGTGAGGATTTTCCAAGTGACCAACAATCTCAATCCTAGTCTGGATGTTCTTTTTCTAATAGGCAAGGAGACCCAACTTTGTTTTACCCAGTCTAAACCACCAGAGCTCAGAAGCCCACAAAGACCCAGTTCACTCCGGTTCGAGCCTGGTCGGTCCACTTTAAGGGTAAAGCTCTCCATGCACAGGTTTTCTCCATCCACGAGACTCGAACTGGTTTCTTAAGGAGAACAGGTGTGAAACCACTTGAACCATGGTGAAACTATCATTCTTTACTAAGATCTAACACATTCACTCCAGAAAGATTCACAAGTTAAAGGTCGTGAGTTCGATACCAAGGATACCATCCTCGGGCCTGCCTCAGGCTTGGCCTCTCTCCATTGTAGCAAAAATTAAAAAAAAAAGAGAGGGTTACATCGATAGTTCCCTTAGAGAACTCATCTCTAAACTTGAGCCATACTATGTATGAACTAACTGTTTAAAAAGGTGGACTTGCACAAAATGTTTGAAATTGGTTATCTTGTCTTATTGTTTAGCCTCACTGGAGTTATTAATGATTTTTCTTTTTGTTATATCTTTTATTTATTAAGAAAAAAGATAAGCAAATGGTCGTCATTTTCAACAGACTAAAAGAGTGATTAATGGAATAATGTCTTTACTACTTATGATGTTTCTTGTGATGCTTCTACCAAAATCAGTTAAACTGATCATATTATGAACGAGATCAACAACGGCTGGTTTCGTTCATCAGTTCAATCAAAACTGAACCGGTCAAGGAACCAGCTGAAACCAGAATCAAAATTGGACTTAAAACTAGGGACTACCTGGTTCTGTTTTGGTTTCACCTTTCATTGAACTGGAACAGCCAGAAACCGGAACAGGCGGTTCCAAACTGCTGATTCTGATACATGTTAAATTTTTTTATTGCTGTTAATTTGGATATATTGGCTTTCTAGAAAATATGTATAAAAACACTATACAAACTACATGAGCTCACATAAGCCAAGACAACCATGTCCATGTTCCATTCTAATTAAGCTTAGTGAGACAAATCATGTTAAGGTAATTTCGGTCACAATTCGAACAAGGACCGGCTCACCGGCAGTTCGATTTATTTACCAATCTTAGGCCTTCTTAACCCCGACTCGAACTTGATCTTGCTTTTGTCAGTTTAAATACAAGATGACATAAGGCAAATCTGGGATATTAGTATCGATGATCTAGCTGATCCTACTTATAGTTTTTTTTGTTTCAATACTAAAAATACCAAACCGTTCGGTTGAGAATATTTGTCGATCTCTTGTTCCTTTTATTCTGTCCTATTAGAATCTTAACTTTATTGACGCTTCCTAACTTAATCATCATTTATCATATCTCTGTCTACTTTTTAGATTTTGTGAACTTCTTTTCGTATTTTCTTTCGTGTGCATTGTTTTAAATATTTTTTTCTTTATCAATAAATTGGGTTAGGCAACATCTTTGGAAATACAATAAAAACCATGAGGGTCGACTTAGAAACCTCAGTTTTGGTTATGGTTCATAGTCTCTAGAAACCAGCCTGAATTCGAAACTGAAAGCGATAGTTTAAAACTGTCGCTTTTTTATTTCTCCTATTTTAAAGCAACTCTCAAAACTGTTATCACTCATTTGACATAAACATTTTCTTCAAGATTTTTTTTGTTTAACAATATTCTATATTGATAAGAAATTAGTTACAAACCGAGTAACATCCGAATGAAAAAGCTCTCTACCATCAGTATATTTCCTTATCATACTTAATATAAATGTATGGTTATAAATAAATTTAATGATATCTTAATAACACTTAGTTGTTATCTTTACCTTATTTATCTCTCTAATTTATTCAATGATGAGATCTACACAATGAGTTGTACATGGTGCCTAATAAAAAATACCATAACTCTTAGTTAACACCTTTACAACTACTTTATAGTTAATTGTATTATCTATAATTAATTAGACTTTATTTTCACGACCAACCTTGAATATTACATTATTAAATTCTTGCTTTAGAACCTCTATAGTATAACACTCCTCTAACATGTAGTTATTTGAAAAATAAAAGTCTTTTAGGACAATAGAAAATGAAATTTAATAAAGTCTTTCGTCGCCTATATGTCCATCCATGTATCACGATAGTGCATCATGTCTTCTATGATTCCCTTAAAGTCGAAAAATACTCTTCGACTTCAATACATTCTTATACAATAATTTTTCTCTAAACTTATTATTAGATGACATTTTATACCTTGAACCAATGTTAACAATGATATTTGTTATTGCTTGGAAATGAAAAGAATTTATTGTATTAAATGGAATGCATGCATCATAAAACATCTCTCCAATGCGAGGTCTACCTACTCATGCAAATGTTCTAAAGTCATAACATCATGAATTCCAAGTTGACTACCAGGTACAATAATACGATAAAAAAATGAGTTGATGCTAGAATGAAATCTTCCTATAACTCTTCCTCTTCTACCACTTTCAACCTCTTCAACAATCCTCTTTTCCTTGGTTTGTGATTGAGAATTACTACTACATCCTCTTTTCTAGCATAAGAAAGAATGCTATCATTACCATCACTACCACCAATTCCAATATCCTCTTCCTCAAATGCCTTTGTTATCTTCTTTCTCTTGTCTCTTATCAACTAGATTCTCAATTATCTATAGGCATTACCATTTAATGGATTTTGACACTCCTAATTTTGCGTGTGCAAAGAGCAATCTCTTTTCTAGTCTTTGCTACGTAATATTTCAATTGAGAAACTCCACCACTTATTTTATCACAAAAGTTACATTGGATTTTTAATCAGTCTCCCTCAATTGAAGTATCCCACTATTGTGTTAGATCATTAGACCGATATTTAGACCGCGTAGCACCCCTTCCTTTCATCTTAATTTATTACTTCTTAAATCTTAATAAGCTTGACAATAAAAGAACTTCATAAATTACCATAAACTTGATAAATCTCCAATCTTCACTTCATAAACCACCAAAACACTCAAAGAGCGTCTCTCACTTCATAGATTACCACAAATACAATAAAAACATATTCACTCACTTCATATATTGTCGTTCAAAAAATGAAAAAGCAACAAAAAAAAAATGCAAAATACACGTAGAAAAAGAGGAAAAAACTCTATACCACAACTATTGAATTGTCATTGTTGTCATCACTGGAGTGATGGTATTGTTGGAGATGTTTCTCTCTAGCTGGAAGTCATCGTGAAACATCTAAAACACTCAAATACAAGCCACAAACACCACAAAAATTGTAACGCTTAAGCGTTACTGCACAGGCTGTGCAGTAACAGCCATGTATGAAGGGCCTATAAAAGGGGCCCTTCATACTATATTGTCCAGGGAGTTGGGACAGCCTTGAACTAGCCGGAAAACAGGAGGAGTCGGCCGGAATCCGGTGAGTTCAATATTTTTTTCATATTTTCGTTTTTCCTTTTTATTTTTTGATGAAAAGCTTGTTGAAAATCATAGTTTTGGGCTTGGATTGGAAGTTTGAGGTAGAACTAAACATTTTGGTGGGGTAGGTAAGCAATGGCGTCGATTTGGCCGGAAAACGGTTATGCTTCGCCGGAAACCGGCGAGATCGATGCCGGAAAAAAAAAAAAAACTTTTGGGCATGTACTTCATTTTCATGTCATGTCATGTCTGAATTGTCATGAACCGACACTAGTTCGTGTCGTGTCCTCCTCGTGTCGCGTGTTAAGAACCAGTTCTGTGTCAAAATAGGTTCTGTGTCGGAAATGGGTCTAGTTTGGGTCGTGTCTTGAAATGGGTATCTGGGTTAAGAATGAGACCTGTATCAGTAGTTACAGGTTCTATGTTGATACAGTGACACAAACTACCTATTGTGTCACTCATTCGAATTAGGTATGAAATTGGGTATCGATTTGGATCTCGGATAGCTTAAACGGATCCAAATTAGGGTTTGGGATTCGATTCGGATATAGTTTGTTTCGTTAGACTTATAGTTGAATAAATTTTAATGTTTCAATTATTTGTAATTGTTTAGAGATTAAAATTGGAAGATTTGGTGGTGATAAGAGTGAGCTTGGGGACTGAATCTTAGCGTTCCTTCAGGTAGGGGGTTATGCATTCTTTTACAGAACCATGCTAGAAGTGATTTTACTGTTTTAGATAGATTTAAATGTGCATGATTGATAACTATTTTATTGATGTCTGTTAAATGTTATTCGCAATTATGGGTTATTTGATATGCTTTTCAAATAGAACATGTTTATGACACTGTTTGATAAAGAGCATGTTTTGATATGCATGTGTTGTATGAACATGGTATTTAAATGTTGTGTGGATATGAGTTTGATTTTGGATATTCGTGGATCTGGATATGATTTGTGAATGTGATGAATTGTAATTGGTTTTAGAAATGTAATAATGTGTGAATATACGAGCCGTACTTGTGTGGTTTGTGTGGGGTCTCTAGAGACTTGCAGGTCCCTCGGGCGATCCGGCTTGGGGCGAATACAGGGTGTGTTCCCGGGCACTCTGCCTTGAGAGTCGGCGTGGTTACCGTCGTGGACGGGGTTACCGACGTCACGTTAGGGAGGGCCGGACGACTCCCGTGACCTTTGGGGCAGACATAGTATGGGCTGTAATTATCGAAACTAATGATGTGTGTGCGTGTGTGAGTGTGTGCGTACGAATTTGAGATCATGATTTCAAGGTAAATATGTTTGTTATGAAATGATTGTGAAACTATGCATGCTTTTAGTATGTTTTCTGTTTAAAGATGTTTAACCTCCCTATTGAGCTATGTATATGAGCTCACCCTATTATTTTACAACTCATCCTGAAGCTAGCACTTCGAAGGCATACGGAGTAGAATAGGAGTTTGATAGAGCAGCATTTTTATTTTAGATGGTATGATAAGTGTTGAATAATTTAGAAAGTCTTTTATTCGGGATTATTGTTAGGTGAGCCCTGCACCATTTTGGACGTGTTGTTTAGAACTTCAATATGAATATTTATTTCAGTTAGATATTTCTTGAGTTTGAATTAAATTGGTATTGTATTTGTTTAATGCTCACCATCACGCCCGTGCGAGAAGCGGCCACGTGGCATCGGCTCGGGCCGGGTCGTGGTCGCAACCCGTGCGGGTGTGACAACTTGGTATCAGAGCCTAAGGTTGTTAAAGTATATTTAATAGCGAGTTAATCGTTGAAATATAATGTTGCATTTATGTGTAGGACCCACGAGGATTGGATCTTAACTTAACTCCAAGCGTTATGAGTGATGATAACGAGGAAATGCCATCGTATGGATCTGCTGTAGCAGTGGAGGTTCCATCTGGTACACCTCAAGGACCTATAGAGCCACCACATATTCCTCTTGTGCAAGGTGGTCAAGATGCAGCGATATTACTTGGTTAGATGATCAACTTATTGCAACACGTTCCGAGAGAATCCACTGTAACCATTCAACACTTGACAAAGAACGGTTGTAAGGAGTTCAAAGGAGTAATTACAGACCAATTGGAACCCTATGAATGGATTGACAAATTGGAAAACGCTTTCGACATATTGACTCCTACCGACGAGGAGAGGAGGGTGCAGTTGGCGTCGAGTCTTTTCGAAGGAAATGCAAAACAGTGGTGGAGAGCACAGAAAGGGACTCGTAGCACTCCGTAGACTTGGGAGGCATTTAAGAAGGCATTTTTCAGTCATTTCTTTTCTCACAATGATCGGATGCGTTTACAACTTGAATTTAATCAACTGCAGAAGGACAATTTATCAGTGAGAGAATATACCAACCAATTTCTAAGGCTGTCACAGTTTGACCCGGGTATGGTAATTCCTAAGGCACGAGCAAATAAATATTTTTGGGGACTTTCTGATCCGATCCGTAAGTCACTGAGAGGAAAGATATATATAGATATTGATGAATTATAAGCTGCTGCTACTCATGTAGAGACAGATATGTTACATTATAAGGGTAAGAAGATGCCAGCAGAACCAACCTTTGGCAACTCATATGAAGGCACGAAGAAGAGTAAATCAACCCAAGCTCATCAGTGGACAAATAGGGGTAGTCAGACTCAAGCGAGAAGTGGGTCTTCACGTGAGCACAACAACCAACAAAATCGAGGGATCACATGTTATAACTATAGAGGCACGGGTCATAGAGCTAGAGAATGTCCTTCAAAGAAGAACTTTAAGCCAGTTCAGACTCAGACATTTAGCAGTGTACAGAAAGAAGACATGAGAGGTCGTTATTTCATATGTAAAGAGTTCGGTCATCGTAAGGTTGATTATCCACGGGCTACGTATTTTACTTCTTCTTCAGTTTAGGGAAGCACTATGGGGCCTCCTCGTCCTCTAGTACCTGTTCGTCAACAAGGACCACCTCGATTGCCTCACCCTCAAGTAACTAACCAGGGTCGCGTTTATGCTGTAGAGGGCCATGAGTCAGGTACCTCTCATTTGGTTATTAGTACCTTATCAGTTTGTGGTTTGCTTGCGCGTGTTTTATTTGACTCTAGTGCATCGCATTGCTTTGTTTCACCTACTTTTGTAAGTCGTACGGGTTTAAACCCGAAACCATTAGATGGATTCTTTGTATGTTTCCCTAATGGAGATGTTATTATGCTGCATTGGATTTTGCGAGATTGTTCTGTATTGGTTGGTGGTCATGACTTGAGAGCCGACTTGGTTTTGCTGGAGATTTCGAACTACGATGTAGTTTTGGGTATGGATTGGTTATCTAGGAACCGTGCTGTGATTAATTGCAAGAAGCGAGAGATTACTTTCTCTATTCCTCGAGAGACTACTTTCGTTTTCCAAGGTCAGCGAGAAGAGAACCCAGTATCAGTTATATCTGCTCTTCAAGCATATAATTATATACGAAACGGATGCGAAGGATACTTAGCATTTGTTATGCAGTCTTGTGCTGAAGAGAAGCTATTAAATGATATCAGTATAGTTAATGAATTTCATGAGGAGTGCTTTCTAAAGAATGTACACTAGACTACCCTTGGAAAAGAAGAAATTGGAGTTTTCTATAGATTTAGTACACGGAAATTTGGACACTATATACTATGGCGTGCTACGAGGATGTTGCCGGTATAAAAGTTGGCGAGCTTAAGAAACGGTGGAGGATTTATTGGAGAAACAATTTGTGAAGTTACCAAGTGTATCACCATGGGGGCTCGATTATTATTGAGTAAGAAAGAAGGATGGGACATCTAGATGCGTCTAATGAGTTGAAGGCTACTTGGAGCATGATTGAACAAGATTACGATTAAGAATAATGCTCTGTTTCCAAGAATCGATGATCACGATGGACGAATTGCGAGGAGCTGCAATATTTTCCAAGATTGACTTATGTTAACGGTTATCCGCCCAGGTCACGTGTAGCACGAGAGGACATTTTAAAGCGCATTCCCGGACACGTTACCAGAGCATTATGAATGTCAAAGTGATCTTGGATTTGGTGTGACTAATACCTAACGCCATATTTATAGACTTTATGAAACAGGGTTTTCAGTTCATTCTTGGATAAGTTTGTCATTGTCTTTATTGATGACATTTTGATTTATTCTCAAAGTCAAGGAATATCTTTGAACATCTCGAGTGATTAACTTACAGATTGAGAAGGAGATAAGTTGTATGCCAAAGTTGTCAAATGTGAATTTTGGTTAAAGCGATAGTTCGAATTTTAGGACCATGGTATCCGGAAGAAGAATTGAGATTAATGCTTCAAAAAAGGTGGAAACAATTATGGAATGGGAAAGGCCCAAGACTGTATGAATCGAGATCTGTAGTTTTCTCCGGATTAGCTGGTATACTGTCGGCCAGTTTGTTGAAGGGTTTTCGGAATAGCGGGACCTGCTCTTTGACTGCTTGACACACGAAGAATCAAGTAGTTTGTATGGACCGATGCATGCGTAAGAAGTTTTAGGAGTTGAAAGAAGCGACTTACTACTTCCCCCAGCCTTAACGTTGATTCTACACGATCCAGAATGAGCATTTCGAAGGTATATTGTGATGCGCATTACTAGAGGATCTGGATTTATGTACTTATGCGAGAACCATAAGGTTGCTTAGCGGCGTATCGTCGAGTGAGTTAAAAGTGCATGAGAGAATTATCAACTCATGATTTGGAGTTAAGAAATTTGTAGTGTTTGCATTGAAAGTGTGGAGACATTTTCTTTATAGAACTTAGCGATTCACTTTATCTTTAGTGATCATAAAAGTCTTGATATCCCTGTTTGACTAAAAAGAGTTGAACGAGGTCGAAGGCATTAGTGGGAGTTTCTAAAGGACTATGACTTTCGGTTATAGTATCATCCGGAAGCCGAATGTTGTAGCGGATGCTTTAAGTAGGAAAAATGCTTAATAGCCCAAACATTATGATGATTAAGAGAAGGAAGCTGATAGAAGAATTTTTGGGATATCGTTTATACAGTGAAATTGACCGGGAGAGATGTGTTTAAACATGATCAACTTATTCGAGATGATTTAATGGATAGAAGAATCTGAAGTGGGACAAAGCAAATTGACCCGGTATTTGCAAAAAGCAAAGGAAGCGAGAACCAAGGAAGCGATGTTAGAATTTAGCGAGGTCTTCGATCGGAATCCAAAGGATTTAAAGGAGATTTGTTGTGCCAAGCGATTGAGAACTTAGGAAATTGATTTTGGATGAAACCCCAGGGAGTAAGTTAAGTATGCATCCGGGAGCCACATACAGATATATCAAGACTTAAAATAGTTGTATTGGTGGCAAGGAATGAAGAGGGATGTATAAGCTGAATATGTATCATCCTGTTTAGTTTATCGAAGGCTAAGGTGGAACATCAAAGATGTCGAGAATGTTCGCAACCTTTGCTGATTCTGAATTGAAATGGGATGACATAGCAATGGATTCGTAACGCCAGGACTGCAAAAGACTTGGAAGAGGTCCACGGTTCTATCCCCAGGTAATTGATTGAACGACATGACGTCAGTAGGCCCTTTTACCTATGGAATTAATATTAAGTACTCAATGAAAAAGTTGGCCCAAGTGTACATCAATGAAATTGTTGAGACCGCATGATGTACCATCGGTGTGGCCCGATCGAGATCAGTGATTTTACATCGAGGTTTTGGAATAGTTTGTAAGAAGTGATGGGAACAAAGCTACGTCCCATCAGTTACGCTTACCATCCCTGCAAACTGATGGTCGGTCGAGAAAGGACAATTCAATCATCATTAAGAAGACTTGTTGAGCTTGTGTTCTAGAACAAAGCTGGTTGTTGGGATGCATTTTTGCCATTGATAGGGAGTTCACGTACCACAACGAGTTTTCATTCGAGCATAGGGATGGCACTCTATGGGGCATTGTATGGGAGACAATCTGAGGCCATGATATGTTGGTATCATGATGAGGTGAAAATCTTTGTTGTAGGGAACGAGGAATTTGTACAACGGAACAGGACAGGCGAAAGTGAAGATGATTGAAGAAGACAAGATGGGGACAACTCGGACTCAACAAAAGAGTTATGTTGATAAAAGCGAGAGCTAGCTTAAGTTTGAAGAAGGTGACCATGTATTTCTACGTGTGACACACTATGATTGGAGGTTAGGGCCGAGTGATTAAGTGAAGGAAACTTACTCCAAAGTTTATCGGGTCGTATCGGATAGTTAGTTAGCGTTGAGTCCGTTGAAACACATCGGATGCATTACCACCTTTATTATCAAATCTTAGCAATGTATTTCACATATCCATGTTGCGAAAGTATGTTCCTGACCCCTCACATATCATTGAAGTCGAGCCGCTACACATACATGAAGATTTGTCTTATGAAGAGGTTCCCATAGCCATTTTAGATAGAAAGGAACAGGTCTTACGTCGTCGAGTTTTGAGGACAGTAAAAGTACACTAGAGTCATCATTTGCCGAGCGAAGCTACTTGGGAGCTCGAGGATGAAATGCGAGAGAAGTATCCATATCTGTTCAGGTACTTTCTAAATTCTGAGGACAGAATTTCTTTAAGGGGGGTAGAATGTAACGCTTAAGTGTTACTGCACAGGCTGTGCAGTAACAGCCATGTATGAAGGGCCTATAAAAGGGGCCCTTCATACTATATTGTCCAGGGAGTTGGGACAGCCTTGAACTAGCCGAAAAACAGGAGGAGTCGGCCGGAATCCGGTGAGTTCAATATTTTTTTCATATTTTCGTTTTTCCTTTTTATTTGTTGATGAAAAGCTTGTTGAAAATCATAGTTTTGGGCTTGGATTGGAAGTTTGAGGTAGAACTAAACATTTTGGTGGGGTAGGTAAGCAATGGCGTCGATTTGGCCGGAAAACGGTTATGCTTCGCCGGAAACCGGCGAGATCGATGCCGGAAAAAAAAAAAAACTTTTGGGCATGTACTTCATTTTCATGTCGTGTCATGTCTGAATTGTCATGAACCGACACTGGTTCGTGTCGTGTCCTCGTGTCGCGTGTTAAGAACCAGTTCTGTGTCAAAATAGGTTTTGTGTCGGAAATGGGTCTAGTTTGGGTCATGTCTTGAAATGGGTGTCTGGGTTAAGAATGAGACCTGTATCAGTAGTTATAGGTTCTGTGTTGATACAGTGACACAAACTACCTATTGTGTCACTCATTCGGATTAGGTATGAAATTGGGTATCGATTTGGATCTTGGATAGCTTAAACGGATCCAAATTGGGGTTTGGGATTCGATTCAGATATAGTTTGTTTTGTTAGACTTATAGTTGAATAAATTTTAATGTTTCAATTATTTGTAATTGTTTAGAGATTAAAATTGGAAGATTTGGTGGTGATAAGAGTGGCCTAGCAGCTTGGGGACTGGATCTTAGCGTTCCTTCAAGTAGGGGGTTATGCATTCTTTTACAGAACCATGCTAGAAGTGATTTTACTGTTTTAGATAGATTTAAATGTGCATGATTGATAACTGTTTTATTGATGTCTGTGAAATGTTATTCGCAATTATGGGTTATTTGATATGCTTTTCAAATAGAACATGTTTATGACACTGTTTGATAAAGAGCATGTTTTGATATGCATGTGTTGTATGAACATGGTATTTAAATGTTGTGTGGATATGAGTTTGATTTTGGATATTCGTGGATCTGGATATGATTTGTGAATGTGATGAATTGTAATTGGTTTTAGAAATGTAATGATGTGTGAATATACGAGTCGTACTTGTGTGGTTTGTGTGGGGTCTCTAGAGACTTGCAGGTCCCTCGGGCGATCCGGCTTGAGGCGAATACAGGGTGTGTTCCCGGGCACTCTGCCGTGAGAGTCGGCGTGGTTACCGTCGTGGACAGGGTTACCGAGGTCACGTTAGGGAGGGCCGGACGACTCCCGTGGCCTTTGGGGCAGACATAGTATGGGCTGTAATTATCGAAACTAATGATGTGTGTACGTGTGTGAGTGTGTGCGTACGAATTTGAGATCATGATTTCAAGGTAAATATGTTTGTTATGAAATGATTGTGAAACTATGCATGCTTTTAGTATGTTTTCTGTTTAAAGATGTTTAACCTCCCTATTGAGCTATGTATAGGAGCTCACCCTATTATTTTACAGCTCATCCTAAAGCTAGCACTTCGAAGGCATACGGAGCAGAGTAGGAGTTTGATAGAGCAGCATTTTTATTTTAGATGGTATGATAAGTGTTGAATAATTTAGAAAGTCTTTTATTCGGGATTATTGTTAGGTGAGCCCCGCACCATTTTGGACGTGTTGTTTAGAACTTCAATATGAATATTTATTTCAGTTAGATATTTTTTGAGTTTGAATTAAATTGGTATTGTATTTGTTTAATGCTCACCATCACGCCCGTGCGAGAAGCGGCCACGTGGCATCGGCTCGGGCCGGGTCGTGGTCGCGACCCGTGCGGGTGTGACAAAAATACACCACAAATAAGTAAGTTTTCGAGGTAGTGAATGTCCTCTCTCTCGTGGATGTTTACACATTCTTCTTTTCCTCTTCAATTCTTAAACAATATAAGAATCATTTTTAAATACAAGTTAAGGTTCTTATTACGGAAAAGTATATACTTCTGTCGTCTTTCATTAATTTGTTATCCTTTATCTTTTTCTGTTTGCAGTGGGGAGGCTGAAGCCAGGTACCTATGCCCCTGTTGAGAAAACTTAAATATATCTTGAGATTTTGGTTGCTGTTTAAAGCATTTGGACAGAAGTGGTTGACATCTTCAAGAAGCAGCAAATTCTATGCAATAAAGATATTTCTTCGTGCAGAAATCATTGAACATAGAAGGAATTTTTTGTCCATTGCCCCCCCTGCTTATTACACGATAGATAATGGATACCAACATGGATTTGGCTGCGAAAAACCATGTGTTTGATCCCCGGTATGTGGATAGGTTACCGTTTGGTGAGGCGGGATTACGATCATTAGTCACTACATGCTGGAAGAGGGTTCCTCCTCATCTGACGCTCATCACTAAAACTTCTTGAGGAAGTATGTTAGTCTCATCAAAGGTGCGCTCGAGGGTTTGAAACTATAACAGAAGGATTTCAGAATCTGGTCTTTTGTGATGCCTTCTGGTAGGTTTGCAATTGAAAAAGTTGAATACATATCTAATTTCGTGTGCAAACTAGCTTCAAATTTTGGAAATCAACTTCAAGTATATAGCTCATTGTGGAATCGATGGGCTATAATAAATAGTTCGTCCTACCCTAAACCATTGGAGGGGCTATTCTCCCTACCCTAAAAGAGTTTTTAGATCCGCCACTGATCTGAGTGGTTCTTCTCTGTATAATACTTTTTTTTTTCATGAATATACCTTGTGGGGTCTTCCTATGCCTTGAAGAAAAAGAAGTTATGCCATATAATTTGCTGTACTTGCTTGGTAGTTCCCCAAAATTCAAGAATAAGGTATGGCTCCATTAGAGGTTGCCAATAGATTGCCATTGTCTCCATTACTTAAGAACTGATTTTCAGGTTGGTAAGCGCAGAGGCGGGTCCGGACCCTATCAAAACTACCATGAAGAAAATCAAACCCTGTTTGAGAAGAAAATGAACTGGACCATCGACAGAGATTGCTGTTTCAATCTTTTGCTTCATCAATTTGGTTATTTTCACTGAAGATCTTCAGAAATAAAGAGAACAAATGGTAGTATGTAAATCTAAATGATTCCTCAATAGGGCTCCAATCGTAGTTCTGCTGCTGGGGAATGAGGGAATGTTTGCCAAATTGGGGAATTCGAATTCCATATTTTTGAATACCAAGTTCTAATACGGTGGTGAAATTCGAAACTCACAACTCTTATTTGGATCGGTTGTTTTCAGTTCTGAAAGAGTGTCTATATACGTATTGAATATCTGGAGCTTGAACCAGCCACATTCATTTGCTTCACTGTAGTCATGAAACAAGTCCCTTCATGTCATAGCTTCATTTGTTCAAACCAGTGACTCGGCTTGAGATCCAAAATCCATAACCAGGTGGACTCTGCTTCATGGCCGACTGTTATGTCGTAGGCTTTGCATTATACCCCAATGGTTCAACTTTGGGTTAAACTGCTTTGATGGTAGGTCATGATTTCAACACAAGAACATGCATTTGGTAGGGCTCAAACCTAGCTTATATTAAATGAATAAAAATAAAGAAAATGTGCTTACTTACAGCAAAATGGTTTATGAAGCAAAAGAACAGTCATAAACAGAAAACAATTTCATGAAACACACTTGTGAATACTTTTAAGATTTTTAGTACAATGTGGATGCCCAAGCCAGATGCACACCCCGGGTATCAAGCTCATGACCTACAACTTGTGTGTAAACGCCTTAGCCAGGTGAGCTATTGCTCATTTGCACTAAAGAAGATTGATTATATTTCCATGAAGGACTTAGAAAAAATTGAATATAATGCTATTGTTCTCTTTTATGATTAAGGATCATCAGCATATTGACTTATAAATGATATTTCCTTTTGTGAACGTAGAAGACCTTAACAAAGGCACAACCATGCATCTAACATGGATTAATAAGTATGTGCAAAAGGTTATGATGATGAATTTGTAAAAATGCGACAATGTGGGTTTTTCCGTGGTAAGCAGCACGATAATTTCAGAGTTATTATGCACATAACTGAAAATCCAAGCTCAACAAATTAAGTAAACCTAGTGCAACACCATTATATGGCAGATCATGTACCTGAATATATGGCAGTTCCAGTTTTCTTGAAACTTAGAGCCGGAGCCAAAACCTGGACCAGGTCGGTTCCAGTTCCGGTTTGGAACCGCTGATTTTTTTTGGTTTGCAGCCTATACCACATGGAACCGATAAAACCATTAAACATTTAGAATTTTTTAAAATAACTAAAAAGTATATGAAACCGGTGGTTTGAAACCATCAGTTCTAATTTCGGTCCAGGTCTGGTTCCATAGAAGGAAGAACAGGAATCGAACCAGGCAGTCCATGGTCCCAAATTGGGTTTCACCTGTTCTTGTTCCAGCTAGTTTGTTTGGAATAGGCATGTCTAACCCCACAAAGGCATGACATTCAATCAGTGGGTTTGTCAACAATCAGGTTGAAGATGAAACTCAATTAATGGATCATGCATGACGTTGGAGAAAGGGACGAATCTCCGTTCACGAATAATGCGAACCATGAGTATCTGTTTGTTATTCAATATCTTCTTCTAACCAGGAAGGTCAATCCTTTTGGATCTGATCTAATCTAACCAGGAAGGTCATCCTTTTGGATCTGATCTAATCTAACCAGGAAGGTCATCCCTTTGGATCTGATCTAATCTAACCAGGAAGGTTCAACTGGTCCTACCAGCCGGTCGGGTCTAGTTTCACAAACCATGGTTTTGTCTCAGCCATTAGCCTCAATGAAAACTAGCAAGCAACCACACATGTTTGGATAAGCACTTTCCTGCTTGGTTCCAAATTCATCCAATCCATCCTTATCATGGATATAGACATGCTTTCGGTTTGTGTCATCCATCCTTTGGATTTAGATTCAGATTCATCTCATCTACAGGGTGGTGAAAACAATAACAATAGGATGATTGACCTCTTAGGAAACCCTAGTCTTGCATCCTCTAGCCGATCCCGACTAAGACGTGCATTATCGTTAGCTTATGGCCTTCCAAGAACAAACATGTGAGCTCTGTGGAAACAAAGAATCCATGTAGCTAACCCCGTCTAGTACGGGAAAAGGCTTAGTTGTTGTTGTATTCACGAACAGATTAAGCAATATATCATAGATTCGATTCTCACAAATGCCATACCCACAGCCTAAAACATATGAACTAATAGAGACGATTCAATGCTAGACTCAAGGTTCTGTGCTTCTGTCGTTGTCTAGAAGCTTCTATCAAATCTTTTTCTTCTCAAACATCTTTTTCTTCCATGAGAGGCAAGCTTGGGGCAGATTCTACCATATAGGTTCCGCCCATTGACGGACCTACTTTAGGGTAAGATGAGGCTTGCACTTCACCCGAAATCTGAAAATTTCTTATGTCCACCACTCTATAAAGACATGAAATACAAGTGCGCTTCATCCAAAAATTTATAGACGGCCGCTAACTCTGCCTATTAAATTTCGACCTTGAGCTTAAAGATTTATCCAATCCACACCTACCAAGGAGAGCAGTAGCTCTTTGTGAGGATCAACATACTGTTTCTGATACCAAAATGTGACATAGTGAGCACCCAGAGCTTTACCTCACCTGGCAGGGCTCTCCGGCTCCTGTATCGCACCTCATGAGTTCGATTCATGGGATGCACGCGTGCGTGTGTTAGGCTTCGGCTTCCCTTCGCTACCAAAAACAAAAGAGTGTGACATAGTGTATTGATCAGGAGGGTTGGCTTGAGAGCTCATAAGTTCAACACCCAGACCAGCATCTGGTAAGGGTCAGTCTAACCCGAACAAAACACACACAAAAAAAAAAGCTGAGGCCACCGTAAAAAGTTGGGCACCAGCATCCTGCTTCAGAGACTAGGTGCTAACGCCCACAGCATGGTTTGAGTTCATGCCCTTCCGACTCTGTACCATCGGTGTCAATGGTAATCATAATATCAATTACTACTAAGTTCACTCTCGTCACATTACATTGATTTCGTTGATAAATTACTTGAGATTATGAAGTAAAATTTGTAGACGACAAAGCTATTTGAAATGTGGAGCTTGACCATATGTATGTTTTTCATCACAAGGCGATTGCCCAACAGCAAAATCAGAATGAAATCCAAGTAGTCTTACAAGACTCATAACGGGGAATTAGAACAGCCATGAAATTTTCTTGGACGACTTAGGTCGAGTGCTTTCGGAAGAAAGGGAACCACACTAGATTTTCAGAAGAAAGGGAAATTTTAGCCCTATCACACAAAGTGCCACTTCTGTTTCCATCTTTTTTGTTGTAAAACAAAGTCTCACTTTGGGATTTCACTCAAACACAGCAGTTTGAGTTCTCGTTCCTTTGATTCTTTGTTTGGTTGCCGAATGCCTCCAAGCGAAAAACTGCAATTGTTCGACAGATGTAAAGGTACTGCAAGTCGGCAACGATATAGCTGTAAATTAGAGGAAGTGGAGACATGAAAATATGAGTGAATTCTACGCATCAGAAGCTCTCGAATTGCTTAAATTGTATCCTGAAGCATCCTTAATTTTATAAATTTCATATTCATTTCATGAAACCCAAAAAGAACCCACTTAGATTTTGCTTCGCCGACAAACTTCAGAAAGTAAAGCATCCACACTAAGATTGTAAACATCGGCAACTTTTATTACAGAAAGTGCACAGACAGGCATGAGATTCATTGACTACATACATGGAGGGCACTTGATGAATCCAAGCTCATGGTGGCGGCCGTGGTGCCAAATGATCAGTAGGCGGCGGGGCCGGCACAGAGAGTGCGTTTGAAGGACAACCTGGTAGAGGGGATGCAGCCTCGACCTTAGGGCACTGAAGCAGAGGTGGTAATGGCAATACTCCTGATGGTGGTGGTGCGCCGAACGGGCCCGGAGGTCCTAGAAACGCTTGTGGTGGCGGTGGCGGAGGAGGATGACGTTCATCCCCATGCTCAGGTTGATGCATCTTAGTGTTGCTACCGAGTCTCAGTGTGATGGAACTGGATTTCTAAGACCATATAAATAGATAGGTGATGAGTTCGTCTAACTGACTGCTGATTCCTTTGCTTAGCCATGTAATTTGTCTAATTCGATCGAAAACACAGCATTGCCTGACAGAGCCATGTTAAATGATTGCAAGGTCTAAAAACGCAAGGCACCAATGGGTCCTTCAGCAAGTGAATGTAGACCAGTAGTTGTTCGATAATAACTGAGAATCAAGCCGTATATCCATCACCATGAGGGTCTTTCAGGTGTTTCTATCTTATGAATTTACTATGAAAAAATGGATTCAGCGTGGCTGCATGATGGCCGTGCTCCCCTCAGCATAACAACCACCCATCTCAAACATTTAGTGAGATTCGTGTCGTGTCTACCTCAAACAGTGTTCCATCTCGAGAAATGTCAAGATGGAGATAAGAAGGCCGTTTAGGCACTCCATGACACGCGGACACGGCTAGTAGGTAGCCACGTACCAAAAAATTAAAATTTCTTCAGCTTCTGTGCGCATGTATAGCAGCAGTGAAAGAATTAATAAAATGAAATGACAAGTGACGATCTTGAGAAACGTACTGCAGATCTGTTTCACCATAAGAGTCCAGAGAGGGGGAGGAGGGGTTTCTTGTAATTCCTCCTTTCTCTCTTCTGGTCGTCCTTTCCCTATCGCCCAGCCCCCCTCTCTCTCCCTCGAGCACGAGTGTATAGACAAGAAAAAGCGAGCGGTGGACAATTCATCTCTTACAATCTTTGCATTTTCTACTCTCTTCCTCCGTCTATGTTTGGTGACTGAAATGGAAATATTGAATGAAGTGTATTTTGTGCTCATTAAAGGGCTTTTCTTTGATGCTTGCTGAGGTTGTTGGACATGTTCATGTACCGACGAACGAAGACGAATCATTTCTTGAAGTATGATACTATGTTATAAAATATAAAATAATGCCTTTGTAAAATGGTCGGTTTTTATCTCTGATTCTTTCCTTTTGTTATTATCTAAGATCACATAATTTTTGCTTTGGGAGATTCTCAAATTTTTAGTATTAATGAAGCTTTAAAAGAAAAAAAAGTCCGCTAGATAGATGCATGAATAGTTGCAGAAATTGATACACCTTTATGCTCCCTTGAATACTTTCCTTAAGAAAACGAAATAATTTTGGCTCCTCATTCAATCATATGCCTTGTGGAAATTTCATAAAATTACACGGGGACTTGTAGCTGAAATAAGAGTGATATATGATAAAATGGCAAATGACCAAGTTGAGCAATGTACTCCGCAGTAAGAAGCAATCATACATCTGAAATAGGTTCAGTTTCATTCAACAACTTTCAGTCCTAAATATGGCTACGGATGCAAGCATATATGCCTTGTTATTGAGAATCCTAGCAGAGATTGTCTGCGACGGAGCTAGAAAGATTAGAGGGTAAGAGGAAAGTGAGGGTTTAGTTTGGAGTCCTGCACACTTCTGCTTTCGATAAATGAATGATCTTATGCATTTACCAGACCCTAGAGTCCTGCACAGCGGAGGGGATTTGCCTGAGCTTATTCCCTCGTTTTGTTACTGTCAATTCAAAGAATTCATCATCAACGAATAACCATTCAATCATTCTCCAAGAGAATCTTTTTCCTTTTTGAAGACATCAGGTAAGATACCTGCCAGGGGACTTCTATATACATTTGTATAGATTTAATTTAACATTACTTACATATATAAGTTTATCTTCTTTGTCTCTTCAAAGACGTCCAATAAGATTACAACAATACAGGAAGATTAGGATGGCCTTTTAGCCAGGGAAGGATGACGCAGACAATAGAAGGTTCATCCTTAAAATAATCTGATATATGTTCGTCCCCTCAGCCGAAGGGAACCGATTTTCCTGTGGTTCTTCCTCTGCACAGCTGAGTATATAGCATATATTGATGAAACCCCTTGTCCTTCATTCTTCTCCTGCCTTCGCAAAGGTTTCAAAGTGATGCTGCTTGGCATTTCCATGAACATAGTAAAAAAAAATTGCATATGAAATGTCGGAGCTGAGAAAATTTGGGTCTTTTGAAGGCCAATGCATAAGAAAAGGAAGGTAACGCCATCAATTTCACGTTAGATTTCCCAAAAAAGTGCATTACACGCATGGCTTTACATGTCAGAGGACATTCATCCGTCGGCCAAACAGATGACTACTAGATAGACCATTACATGTAATGTGTAATCACATGGAAGCGATGTTTGCATTTCCTCATCATGCTTAATCAATATAAACCAGCTCATCCTGTAATTTTCTAACCACAATAACAACAGAAACTAATGAAAGAAAGACTTCTGCTCCATAGTGCTGATCCCCAGCAGGCCCAAATTGGATGCTATTTACAAAACATATGAAACTAAATCTCAGTCGCATTGAAAACCAACACTTGGCACCTAGAGTGTTCACTCAATTGGCAGGGTGATCCAACACCCTTGCTGTTGGTGGAAGTTTGAAACCCCGGGGTGCACACATGAGTCTTAGGCATTGACTTCCTTCTGTAACAAAAAAAAAATTGAGTGAGCTAAAACACTAGAACATGCCTTGTCATTCCTTTCGAAATTTGACAGGATCCTCTAGTAAGTGCATGTTGCGAGTTACATATGATACTGTATGTGACGGGAAGACGAACACAAGATTTAGGCATTCATCTACACAGATAGCTACTGACATAGATGAAATGTTTTAGGCGTCCACTAGAAGATATGTGACTAAAGAAACATCCAAAGGGAGACAAAAACAGATCATAAAAGTGAAGTTATACTTGAAGAATAGTGATGCTGAAAATCTATAAAACAATGCATTCTCAAGGCAAACCAGGTGTTTATTGGTCGAAAACGGTCAAGTTGGACCATCAAGAAGGCTTAAAAACGAAATCTGGTCAAGACTATGCCAATTCATTTAACAAAGTCTATGGTTAAGCTAACCATTACTGGTTGTTCTAGTTTTCACTTCTGCAACCTGTCAGGATAGTCCATTCCATTATGAGCCATCATATAATTCCTAAAGAAAAGATATAAGAAGAATTCTTTGTTCAAATCGCTCCAATAAATATTTGCAATGACCACCTGAAATATTCACAACCAATTTTACTTGCAATTGTTCCTTTTGAAGCTATTAGGATGATTCAATCCATTCAAAATTGATTCACGTATAGCTTTAAGATATATAATATTAACTAGTTTTCAGAAGTTATAATTGATTTGAGACGAATTTGAGATGCAACATAGACAAGTCATCAAGTTGAGGATTACAAAAGATATACTAGGGTAATTGACACCAACATTTTGCTATAAACACGTCTATCCAGCTTGAAATAGTACAAGTAGAGATCTAGAGATATTCATTTAAGTGCCATATACAAGAGAAACACATTAAAGGCATAAAACAACACTCTAAAACAATCATGTAAGCTATTTTCTCTAATAATCAACACACTGAACCTCGAACTAAACACTATCAAAGTCTCAAACTATTTTGTTTCAAAGCCAACACATTGAAACAATCATATAATTCTCTATATCAATTAACATCAAAGTCTCAAACATGAACACTTCCAAAACCGAAAAAGCAACTCTTGATCTTGCAAATAAAGTAAAAACATCATAATCATTCTCCTTTAGCATGTCTAGTATTATTTTCAATGCACAATATATGTTGTTGGTAGCTCATCGTAGCGCTTATGCGCCACACAAAGTGGTTATAGGCAGACCTAATGGCACACTAAAAAAACTAAAATTTGGTAACTTCACTTCAAAATGCCAATTTTACTGTTTGGTTGTTATAATAATCAGTATTCAATGCTCTAGTATGCACGTACATGTCATCAATAGATACAGGAACTAATTCATCAAGATTTACATAGTTGGAGAAGTATGACAAATAAATCCATCACAAATCAAGAACATTGTTATACTTTGAATTAGCTAACAAAACAAGGCCAAGACAGTATGTACTAACATGTAATTTGCTGTTAAAAATATCAATTCATCAACATAGTATGCATGGTTGAACTTGTGTAAAAGCGGGAAAACAAACATTGGTATATTAATACACATGTATATAAAACTAACCCTACAGGTCAAATCATTGAGAGAAACCATGTTCAAAGTTGTTGTAAGGCTTCTACCTTCTAGTGCAAAGTTAAAGAGAGCATCTAGAGTGTTATATTATGCCTTCTGTGGTATTTACAAAAGTACCACCATGTCCAAAGTTCTTATACATTTCTACCCATCAGCTATTGCGACCAAAAGTGATTAACAAATTATAAACAACTTGCCATTCACTTTTTCGCTCCTTTTTTTTACAGGACAACTATTTGCAAATGCCAAACACTTCTATTGAAGATTATCAAAAGAAAGGGTTCTACTCAAAGCTATATCCCGCAAAGAAAGAGGTTGCAGTGGAAACCCAGATTTCCATATTCACACTTTTCCTTCCTTAATGGGGGCAAAGATTTTGCACTCTAAGATACTCACTAGAAGCTCCAATCCAACGCAATGTACCGATGCCTCTCAACACATCAATTACATACAGAACAATAAATGAATAAGCAAAAGGTTCTAATTTCCAATCCTAAGCACTTCTGACAAAAACCACAATCAGTGGCCCTCTACTCAACCCTTCATCACATAGTTTCAATGAAACATTTTTTGTCTATAGCCAAGACAAACAACTCAAAGAGTCTAATTGTTACGGTTGTATCCTAGTACAGAGCATCATACCCAAAAAAAATCTACTACATCACGCTGCCAAATTCGCCAATTCTTTAATTGCATCCGACCTCATGATCGTCACCAACAACATGCAGGACTTGTAACACAACTTTGTTCTTGAAGTTATCCGCCCTCTTTAATACTTTCTGCTATCCTCAGGTAAAATGCATACATTTCTGATTAAGAAACACAACTCTAACTATTATAGTTGTTATCGTATCTAAACTTGAGATATAAAATGCATATGTTTCTAATTAAGAAGAAAACGAAAGCAGAAAAATATAATAAAGAAAAGGCTATTACTTATATTGGTAAACACACAACCAAGATGGTAAATTATATTGGAACAAGCAAATTTTCAAGATAGTACTGGTCACAGATCACGTACTCTCTTCCTAATTTAAAAGGATTTTCTATCTTATTGAACATATAAAAGGATATCATGCTCCCTAGAAATATCTAAAATTGAGAGTAACAATATACTTATATTGGTAAACACACAAACAAGATGGTAAATTATATTGGGATGTAAATGTTTCAAACCAATATAAGGCTTTGTGTAAGAAAACTGCCAAAATGAAGTGTAAACGATCATAGTTTTAACTAAACCACAGAAAATAAATGAATCTATGTTTCGTTTTTTGAGTAAATTCTTTCTCCCAAAGCAGCCATCAAGTTTCACCATATAAACTTTCAAAATTCATGGTAGATTACAAAATAAAATTTATCAAAATGTCGCTTTCTATAAAACCAAAGAAACTACCGAAATGCCACTAGTACAACGTGTTTAGATAATGATGAGAACAACATATTGGCAGCTCAAAAAGCATGTCAACTTAAAACATCTCAAATGCCAAGTGAGAGCAAAGTTCTTGATGGTAAAGGCACAATTAAACTAACGAAAAGGCTTAAAATGGGAGTTTATGAGAACTATCAAGACAATGAATTCAATATTAATACCTACAATTTATTTAAGTTTCAAAGATTACTTGTTTTCTCTAAGCAAGAAACTGATCTAATGTGTAAGGAATGATTTCTAACAAATTGTGTTGGATTTATTTCCTCTAAAGATACTAAGTCAGTACAAAAAATTCATCCTCTATTTCTCTAGTTACTATAAGTAAGAGCAACTCTATATTTAAACTCCTTCCTCAAGTGGTATGAATGTACTTTAAATATTACAAATTCTTCTTATAGTTATAAATTCTAAAATCTATTAAAGCAGTCTATAATTAATCCATTTTTATAGTTCATCTAGATTAACCACAATTACATATTTCAATAGTGTAAGCTAATGTCTCTATAAATATCTTGCAAATGACTTTGAAACAATATTCAAATACGGATTCTTATACATAAGGATTTGACTACAGTGTTCTTATCTTTTCTTTTCTCCCTACTTTCCACACACGAAGGGCGACTAACCATTACAAATGGGCATTGATAGGGTGTTCATTTGAGTACAAGAGAATTGAAAATAAAAAAGAACTTACACTTAAATAAACTCATCTCTACAAATTAACATTATCAAAGTCCTAAACACAAACACCCCCGTGTACCCACGTGACCAAATGGCTAGTATTAGCAACATCTTACGTATAAAATAAGAAAGCAGCTAAAGAATGACAAAGCACTTCCGTCTACTTTCATAAATAAATATGTGCTCAAGTATATCAGCGACTTGAACAATAATTTTTCTCAAAAAACCCGAGGCACAAAGAGCGGTAAGGTATAAGAATATAAGCTATACAAAAGAAAAACAACTCTAAAATTGTGTAAAATTAATAGATATAGGAAAGACAAACTGTTTTTCAAAATAACCACCAATGGAATAAGAAGATTACCTTCTCTTGCTAACTGATACTCGAATGTTTTGAACACAAGAGGCATGACTAACCCATAAAAACTAGCACCAAAAAGACTTTAATTGAGTATAAGAAGACTCAGACTAAAATAAACTAGAACTTCAATAAAGCTCTTTTTTTCTCTACTAAAACTTAAATAAAACTCTTTTTCTGCACTGATTGCACTATCAAAAAACCAAATACAAACACCTTCAGTTACTGAAAGACGAACTTATAATCATGTAAGTGAAGAAAGCAACAGACAATATTTTTTAAATCTTTCTTTGGAAGTACTGCAAGTTGCCCCTGTAAAATGGCTAGCATTGGTAGAACTTGAGTAAAATCCAGATGGATTAGACCAGAAAAATGAAAAGAGTTGAAAAATAATAATTTACTTTATGCCATTACCAAAAGTACATATGTAATCACAAATGTAAGCAACTGAAAAATTCATCTGTTTGAAAAAACAAAGGTACAAATGGCTATCAAATCATAAGAATATAAGTTATATAAAACAAAAAAAAAACTGCATTTTAGGAAATTAACAGACACACGAAGTTACATTCTTTGGACTACTGATGGAATGAGGACGAGTGTGTTCTTTTCCTAACTGATACGTGAACGCTTTACACACAAGAAGAATGAAAACCGATATGAACTAGCATTGATAGAGAACTTAATTTGAATATGAGAAAAATTAAGATTGAAAAGAACTAACAATTAAATGAAACTGTCTTTTTTCTACTAACAGTGAAATAAAAAAAAATCCTACATCAATTAACACTGTCAAGTCCCGAACACAAGCACCTCCGGTAATCAGTAAATAAATACAACAGACGGGAAGCTTCTGCAGTCCATCGAAAAGCAATTCATGGTAAGTAATCTCACGACGAACAACGAAGACCCTAGTTTCATCTAGGCATTCTTTTACAGAAAGTACCATGAAAAATTTGAAGTCGAGGAGAAGGAAGGCTAGTAGCATTTTAGTTGATAATCTTTTGATCATTTTTCACACACGAACAGATTTAGGAGTTCTATTCCAAGAATAACGTCGCTAAGATTGAATAGAAAACTACAATACTCGAAGGGCTCTGCACTTGCTTCAAGGGCTCTGCACTAAGATAAAGACGGGTTCACATCTCCATGACAGTTCGAAACAAATATTTTCTGCCTGCGCTGTATCGATGGATATATAAAACTATGAGCCGTAAGAGAAAGTCCGAAAGTAGCAAACGGTTTCGGCTTTCATTTCATGTTAATAACACAATACTCGAAGATCGATACCTCTCCCTTTCTCTCCTCCACTAAAGGAAACAAATATTAGATCAGATGGTGGCAAACCACGTCAAGTACCAGTAGCACTTTTCATGGCTATTAAATCAACAAAGACCACAAACCCCAAATCCACAAGATAAACACAACCACAACCAACTGTGTTCCCGAGACAAACTTCCCATCACATCATTGAGCAAGGGATGAGCCTGTCAAAAGATAGAAATATAACAAATCATTAGTTTATGTGGTCTGCCAACAGATCAAGGGGATAAAATCTAAGGAGAAAAACAGATACAAGTTGTAGAAAACCGATAAATGAAAGGATAAAAGGATAAAGATATGGAGGGGAACCCCGTAGGTGATGACAGAAGGCTAGAGAGCACGAATGAAAAAAATGCAAATCCCTAAACTGCACTTTAACATCTGTGCTCTCTATCTTCTGTCAACAGCACACTTCAGTCCTTCCCCTCCTCTCAACACCATCCCTGTTGCCAAACTAGCCTGCTCCATCTTCCTTTCTTTTGCTAGTAAATAGATAAGAGGCAAGCTCTCACTGAAAAAGGAATAGCATGAATAAGGAAAGATCTACAGAGAGAACACTTTCTTTCCTTCCCTCTCTCTCTTGGCCATTTGGTTTTCCCTCTTTCCGTGATGGTATAACAAGGCAGGATTTGAAGCTATTTATAAGAAGAGGAGCACACAGAATTCTCCACATTTGCCTATTGAAAGTTGGCAGGATAGCAAAAGCGGTTGCGCTTGCCAAGAAGCATGGAAATGATGCCCTAACTGATTGATAAGCTGTTAAAGGAAATAAGATTATTCAAAAAATGGAAATTAAGAATAATGTAAATATGGGTAGTTCACTTCTTGGACAGTCCATGAGGATTGAGGACCATCAATTTTGCGTGAGTTGGGAAGGTAACATATTCATTTCTACATTCTTATTCCATGGTCCTAAGTACCAACAACGATAAAGGATATACGTAAAGCACTTCCCCGGTATTTTTGTTTCCAAAGAAAATAAATGGTTCCGATTCGAAGCAATTCTCCCTACACCACGTAAAACACCAGTACTTTCGACTCATAACAGGAGATTTCGATCTCTTTCTTATATAAAATAAGAAAACGTATTCTGTTGGTATTGAAGACATGGATGATATAAAGCCTTTAACATTAATAATTTAACATGCTGATCTGAATAGAATTAGCTTTACATACATGCTCCACATTTATTATCCCATTATGAGTAAGGGGTAAGACCATTCAATTAGTTATGCTGGGAAAATTTTCTTCTACATTTATATACATAATATACAAATGAGCCGAAACATTTTTGTGCCGTGTTCTTGCACCTGTGCGGAACTAAACATGGATGAGTTCAGTGTGAATATCTTGGGGGTGCGGGGGAGACTCACAAGGGGGCATGCGTGGCAGGTAAGCACATGGCTCCATTGAACCACCAACTAATTATATCAAATGAAGGAGGCGGAGGAAGAAAGATCAAATGAAACCACTAAAGCCTAGAAAATTCGAAGTTTTTATCTGAAAGGAGGAGGTCAACCGAATCCGTAGGTGTGTGTGTGGAACAGCAGCTTCTTTTGGTGCAATAAGGGAATGGATATTGACAGGAGAAAATTATGGGAAAAGTTGGTTTATAAAATGATGCCATATATTTGCGTATACCCTACTAGTTTATGCCTTTCCTATTATTGTTGGCTGATGCTTGCCATGCATTAACTGCTGTTACTGCAGATTCTTTCTTCGCCTTTCAGTTCCCCCCATACACTGGGCCAACTCCTTTCTCTGTCGTTACTATTTAATTGTAACAAGTATTCGTTCTCTTTTCAGAAAAAAAGAAAGAAAGTTCACAATCTCTCTCACACACATTCGTGCTCTTTTCAGAAAAAAGAAAGAAACTTCACACACACACATTGTACGCAGCATTCTTCTCGATGCATTCACTACGATGCCATCTCTCTCTCTCGCATTCATTTATTATTAATTCTGATTTTCAGAACGTTATTTTGGAGCTTTTCCAATTTGGGAAAGGTCCAACTTTCCCAATGTGGCCATGGAATCCAGGCATGGTCATGATGTCCCCGCCCCACACTGTCTTTTCTTTGAATGCTTTTAGGAAAGAGTGTTTGAAAGTACTCCAACGAAAAAGATATGAGATATGCACAAAGAGCAGTAGCTTACCTGGCCAGGGGACGTGCATCTGGCTTGGCCTCCTCGTCCAAACATAAGAAAGGAGATGTGGTAAATCTCTTTTGTTGGTACAAAAGAGGCAACGTACTTTCCTTATTTTTTCCATTTTATGACTTACCCATGAAAAGTTTTATTCCGATTATAGCTTTACAAGTTTAATATCATCCATCGTGCTGCTTTTGTTTGTCATAATTTATTCGCTTCCAGAATGTGAATACAGTTCAAAACTTTTTAAATATTTAATCTTCTGGTATATCATTTTTTAAGGAATATGTGGGAGGGATACAAATCTTGTCTTCTTTATGTTAAGTGCGCACTAAACTACATACGATCTCAAACTTGTTTGTCACTCTTTTAGGGAATATTTACCTGAATTACGTTTCGCATTTTCATAGTTTGTCTCCCCTAAATTCGTACTACATATATATGAATCCAATTTTTCTTACTTCCTAAGAAAACAACTTTTGAATATAGGGGCAAAATTTTGCATTGCGTGATTCTTTCGGGACGCGTTTGTTTTTGAAGGAACTTTTTTATTTATTTATGTCAAGGTTGTAGTTTATGCTAATTTGACGACAGTGGATGGTGGTGTGACCGCAATACCGGGTCGTCATGGCGATATCAGTGAAGAATCGTGATGAACGCAGTTGGCTATGATGATGTTGATGATTTCTACTGATGGTAGGTATAAACAAGCAGTTAGTGGTAGTGGCAGATGATGGGGTTTTAGACATGGTCACTTTTATCTTAAATGACAACCAGCGCAGTCCGTCTCTATAGTTCTCATTACAGCTAAATGTTGATCAAAAGCATACACAACTGCGTAAAGAATAAACGATTTTGGACTTTGAAACCAGTAACTGAATCAATCTTATATTTAGATGAACTACAGGAACGGATGAGTAGCACCTAATAACATTATTATTTAAGACAGATCACACTCTTAACATTTTATGAAGCTACAACAGTTATCGTGACGGCGGCAACAAGAAATATATAGTAATGAAGGTAGTGGCAAGTTGTGGCGATGGCTGAGAGTGAACAACTTTAGGCGGTGATGCTGGTAAGAGAAAAACATAAATTGAAAGGAGGAAAATGAATAGAGGAGAGAGAGAGAGAATTTTATCTGATGAAATAAAGAAAAACATCAAGTTTGTTACTTAAAATGAATAGCGAATAGCTTTCTTGAACAGCAAGACAACGAGATCTAGACATCAAGTAGCGAATTCTATAGTGAGAAAAGTAGTCCTTAGTGTAGCAGGAAAGGAGGATTTTATTATTTCCAATTGCTATATATGTAAAGCTCATTGTCATCTTCTCCACGTCTTGAAAAAGATGGGCAGTCGTCGGGGCATCTGTATGACGATAACGTGGGGCCAAATGTGACAGAGGTTGACCTCTTTTTCTGCACAGTAAGTAAAGATGCTTGACGCAAAAGAGAAGCGCAGCGGCCAATGGGCAGAAGAGGTGCAACTTGGCTGCCAGTAGGGTTTCGACAAGTAGAAGGCGCAATTTCGGATCCTGATGGGTAAATATCTAGGCTTTATAGTTGAAAGCCATAAACTGAACCTTTTTGAAAAGGGATGTTGAAGATAAGCTACTGACTTTACTAAAATGAAAAATGAAAGGTTTTACTACGTTCTATTCACTCAAAAAGAGTGAATAAGGAAGAGGATTGCTCTAGACTTTCGCTTTAAAATTTTGTCTAGATGAATTATATGAATTACGATAAAGTTACGTAGAAACTAAAAATCCATGTAGCTCACCCAATCTAATATGAAAAAATCTTAGTTATAATTATAGTAGTAGTCTAAATTGTATTAACTGAAGAAAAAGGTATCAGATCATACATGCTTAAATTATTTGAGAACAACAATCCAAAGAAAATGCATCCACAGCTATTTATTCCCATGGAGCCAAGGTGGGGTGTCAACTGCAGAGCTCCTTCAACTTAGAGGACACAAGCTTGATATTGAGGCGCGCACATTAGGTTCTCCTGTGCAAAACCTCAGCTTGCAAATAGAGTACAAGATCTCGAGAGCCTCACACGGAACTAAGAAGCTGATTCCCAAACATAAAAGGTTTTGCTGCACGGCTCTTGCAACTGAAGATGTTAACGAGAGGTGCCTAAAACACCCATCTTTTTTATTCTATCAAATTACACTATATTCTTAATTAACATTTCTTGAGGTTTTATACAATTAAATTTGAAAGGAATTGAATACGGAGATCCTTAAAATAATTATAACAGGTTTCAGATAAATCCATATCCTTCCTCATGTCTACTTTGTGTCATGCTTTTTCACTATTTTGATTCTCTATACATGATTGTAAAACAATTTGCAAAAGGAATATAAAATCTAATTAGAAGATTTGAACTGTTCATGTATAGTGGACAAAAATTTGATTCTAGATCCTGTTTTTGAATAGTCAATCCTGCCAGCGGCCTATGCACTGGGTAATGACTTGGTTAGGACGATGTCTTTCGTTACTTTGAGTTCACACTGAGAGATCCAATACTGGGAACTTGGTCAGAATGATATCTCACGTTAACTTCGTTAGAACGACGTCTCCCATTAACAGATCGCTTTGAGTGCTGTGTGTGTATGAGAGAGAGAGAGAGAGAGAGAGAGAGAGAGACGTATGTCTTGGTTATCTGTATCGAGAATTGTTAATGACTTGTGTCTCATGCCCGGAGAATCCAACCCACGACCTGCATCTTGTGAGTCGGAGTGTTCTGCCATGTGAGCTAAATAATGTTATTCTTCGAACAATAATACGACACAATGGGCAACTAAGCACCACGGGGCCATCCCTCATCAGTGTGAAATGAGATTTGGGTTTGATCAACTATAACCCTTTTCACATCCGATCTGAAGTTTCTCAAACAATAAAAATGACAGAAATGCCAATTTAGAAAGAGAGAACACTCACAGTGCAGGCAATAGATTTGTCACAGTTAATGCCTATCTCACTCTTGGAGTCTGCAGGCATCAGTAGGGCCATGATTCGTAATGTAAGTGTAGACAACAGATTTGTCACAATCGTGGATAATTTTACTTCAAATACACAAGGGGGTTCTATCAAACTCTCCCGATCAGAACACGAATATGCTAGTTCACAACTTAATTTTGGGAAAGGTCAGACTGGTAGGGATGTGATTAGGTTTCTCAATTGAATACATCACATGCAGCTTGCCCTACCTTTTACTCACCACAGGACAGTTTATAATGGGAGAATAAATCACAAGAGCCAAACTTCACATAAGGGTTGTCGATGAGCTGTCACGATGCCCAACTGCATCTACGATGCAATAAAAGCAAAGAAGATGATACAAGAGTTATTATTTCGATGTGACAAGACATGGGTGGCCATGTGATGTGACAAGACATGGGTAGCCATGTGCTCTCTCTCTCTATGTATATAATATTAGTGTGTTTGTGTGTGTAGGGCTGGTAATTTCTTGTGTTGGGTGATGCTTGTCGTATGTTTGTGCCGAAATCATGTCAAACCATGCATAACATGATTCTTTTGCATCGCTTTAGGTGCACGAGAATACATATTACCTTTTAGGTTGTATTCTTTCGGACTTTCAGGAAATATTATTTATTCCATATTTTTTGTTCTGCCATATTCCCTTATTAATGCATTTAATGGAATGCTACGAAAAAGAAGAAGAACCTCTATAAGAGTTTCTTGATTTAGAGAAAGAATATGTCAGCACCAAGGTATATTATTTGTAGAACTTGATGAAGAAAGCAGCTGTAGCCCTTACATACTAACAATCTCAAGAAGAATATAAACACTAGTTGCTTAAGGACTCGAAGACAAATTTTTCAGTATTAATTCTAAATTACACCATGCCTTTTGTGGATGAACTAAGTTGAAGTTTGTTTGCTCAATATAGTGTTGGTACGTGAGACAAAAGAAAAAAGTTAACAACTTAAACAAAAACTTCTAGAAGAAAAAATAATGAAGCACTTAGGAACAAAAGTTAAACATATGCAATTAAGTTTGATATATTTTGTTGGAGTTAAAATTGCAATTAGACTGTATCTCAGAAAGATAATTTTTAACACTTGAAGACAATGTCAGAGAAAGGGCAGACTAATGAATATCACAGGTAGAATTAGTGTTAGTGGACGAAAATGGAGAGGTCGATACGTGTTATATATGACAAAAGAAACCATTCAAGTTAATAGAAAATATTATAAAGCAATATTAAGACCAAGAATACCTTACAGAGTTGAGTGTTGAAAGACGATGCTAAAATTAACATGATATATTTTTTCTTTATTTAAATAATAATATATCATAACTCATTACATTCATTTGATGGATAATTGGATACATCGAAAAAGATTGATTATTAAGCTTTTTATGAACGATTTATTTAAGAGAAATTAACTATTTATTATTTAACTTTTGACTGCACGAAGGCTATGCTTCTTTGTAGTGAAAGCTACTCCATCGCACATGGACGTAAATCATTCTCTGATGCTTTCTAAAAGGAAAAGGCCGTCTTGCTTAACTAGCAACATTGATCCTCCGCTATATTATAATATTTGTCTTTTCTAATCCATAATTATCTTGCTCCTCCACTTAGATTTTCTCTTCAATTGTTTTTCAGATATTTCATTCTAGACTCACTTTTATTCTTATAAAGTGAAAAGCAAAAGGTTCACAACCGTTTCCTGATTTTCTTCTTTGGACACGGGGAAACAAACATATGAACACTTTATGGACATTTACCACTACATTAGTTCAATTCGCAGACGTTGCATACCTTCTTGATTAATGAGTTCGATTGCATGAAAGTGCCTTCATAAGAAAACATATTAGGGATGTTTCTTTAGTACTGACTTGAGCTTTTCTTACAAAGGGATACTTTTTGTCTCACACACACACACACACACATATATATATATATATATATATATATATATATATATATATATATATATATATATATATATATATATATATATATATATCAATTTGTTTCCATTGCCTTCTAAAGTTTTTTTTTATGGTCCTTCTGAAGAAATATTAAACGTATTTTGTGTCATAATACCACACTCAAGAAATATGATTGGGAGGTTTCTTTAGTACAATTTTTTAAGTATTCTTTTTACATGTTACAAAGGGAGGCCGAAGCCTAAGTCCGCCATCTACTTTGTGCTATATATATTGTTTTTATTTCCTTCTCAACAACATATTTTGTGTGTCATAACACCACCCTCAAGTAAATGAATACAACAGTAAGTTGCTAGAAATGATAAAAAGGCTAATGCCCCTCTCACTTGCATCTAGAAATACATTCTTAACACTCTCCTCAAACCAAAACGATATAACACGACGAAGAGTAATAAGAGCTTAGTGGAGGGGGTGCTACTAAATTAGTGTCATAATTGAATTCTCGGAGCCAGTTGCACCCGAAATTAATAATATATGAATATTGTTGAAGACATTCACAAGTCATTTTCTATTTTTATTGTTGTTAAGCTGGAGAGATCTTTTGGGAGTACATTTGCCGTTCACAATAATGCTTCAATTAAAACTGTTCTGCTGTATTATACATTATACGTCCTGAGGCAACGTCACACCCATGAATTTTGATAGAACGGGATTTGTTCCTTGACTAAGAGAAGTTGGATTAAGAATCCAGGCGAAACACGGCACTTTAGTATAAGGGTTTTGTTTTGGTTCTTTTATTTATTTGATGGGACAGCTAAGAACTCACTTAAAACTGCTAGTCTTCCTCGCCGAACTTGGGCATTTAATTAACTAATTTAGTCACATGCTGTAACGTGTATGTGTGCGTACACATACACAGACATTCGTACGCACAATGTATATATGTATATATGTATGTACATATGTATGTGTGTATGCATGTTTGTACATACATATCTATCAATCTACATGATTGGGTGCATGCCCACGTGCCCGTTTTATGCTGGATGAGCCTATAGGAATCTAGGCAAGATAACCGACTAACATTAATAAAGGAGCTCCGCTCCTCTTTTGCTAGGTTCCAGATCATCCCCGCGAGCTAAAATAAGCTGAGAATGAGGTAGGAGGAGCTCACATAAACGAACATCTCACGAAGAATTCAATGGCAGGCTCCTGCCTTTATGGTATTTATGCAAAACATTAACAATTTACGTGTTGATCAGATGAAAAGGTTTTTGCAAAATCTCATCCTAAAACTGGACCAGTTTTTGATTCCTCGGGTACATGGTACTCCTGGCCAAAGCAAATTGGTTGGTCTCGACATGCTGGCCTTGAGGTGTACTATGCTATATAAATATATATATATATACATGTGTGTACGCTTGTGCCTATAAATTCACAACAAACCTCTTTCGATCTCATTCCATCTTCTCTTCTTCAGTACTTTTTTCACATTGTCCACCAGAATAAGGCATCCTTCTGCGCTGCCCACGTAACACAGCCATCACAGCGATGGCTCTCGAAAGGGCAGTTCTCTTCACTCTCGCAGCCATCGCGATCCACCTTCTCCTTGAGGCATCACTTACTCAAGTCTCTGCAGATGACGATCCAGCTGTGGATCACGATGATCAGCCCGCAGGAAACAACACGTCCCTTCTCCGCCGGTTCCTCAGCCACAAAAAGAAAAGTCACAAACCCAAGCAAAGACTTGTGACAAACGCCCAGAGGTATGCTACAAGCTTGGTAGTACCGGACCGAATTGCTGCCGCAAGAAGTGTGTGAATCTCAAGAAGGACAACAAGAACTGCGGCAGGTGCGGCATGAAGTGCAGGTTCAATCAACAATGTTGCAGTGGCAGGTGCGTCAACGTCTACCGCGACCCCTTCAACTGCGGCGGATGCCACCCCAGGTGCCGGCGCCGCACTACCTGCCAGCACGGAATAAGTGGAAACGCTTAAAAATAGATACAAATGCAGGGCCATGGAAGAATATGTTCTAGTTGGTGCCCACTGCCAGAATTGGTGCTAAGTGGGTGTGATAAAGAACACAAAATGGTCCTGCAGTCTTGTTTGTTTGTGATCACTGGGGTATTGAAGTTTATTCGAATAATAAGCGTCATATATTCTCTTTATCCTGTTGTTTGAATTATTATGTGTTTCATGTTGGTCGTGCAAGAAAGTGCCCGGAGTTTCTACACTATTTGTATCTTCTTTCTTATGACAGTGAGTTTTGAAGTCAGATGTATTTTGAATTTTTTGCTGCATAATATATGTAAGCCACTTATTGATTACGCGAAGCAGAAATTTTATTTATGAGAAACAATTTTGCTTTGCAAGGTAGGTTAGGAAGACTATCAAATTCACCACCATGGCATTGAACTCGTGACACACTCTCTACCAAGGTTTTGAAGTGCGTTTGCGACTTGTTTGCCTGTTTCGCAAATTTAAAGCGGCAATTGTGGCACGAGCGTGAGAACTAGATGAATAAGAGGTGATGTTGATTGGAAATCGCTATTACGAAAGCATGAAAATGGAGTTCTCATCTGTTAGTTATTGAAAACAAAACTACACTTAGGATGCCACAATGATTCATGGCTCTTCTGGCTAGAGGTTTGTTGAAAGGAGCCTTTGAGTTTGAAGGCAGAAGCTAGATATTACAAAGGCATATCCACCTGCCTTTTGAAATCGATTTGCATGACAGCGGCGTTTACAAGTAAAAATAAAGTTGATCTGATGTTTAGAAAAATGCTGCTGACGGTTAGATGATTTGTCAAGGACAAGGAGTGGAGAAGATTACCAAGTCACGTTGTTGGAAATCGCCAAACTTCTATCTCTTGTCACTTCCCACCTAGATCCGCAATAGCAAAACCTGGATGAATGATGTCTTATAGATGCTAATGAAATCTGCAAGTTTATAAAGAGGAGTTATTTACAGCATGAAGGCATCACTTTTCCCCTCATTTGATGGTTGTTGGTGATCATTATGGTTCCTCTAAAGCAATCCCTGCAAATGGCGCAACTGCTGCTTATAAACATTATGGTTCATTTTAGGCACGCCAAACTGATTTGATGCTTTACATATGCTCTATACAGAGGCTGTTATCATTGATGTGTAGATAAATTCTTGTTCCAGAATGACATGACGGTTATCTTTTTTGCAAGATTGACTTATGCACTAATAGCTATGAGTGGCTGGTTTCCTCTCAGCTTCATAATTAGTTCTCGAGGGAAAGGAAAGAATAAGGCTGGTTTCCTCTGAGCTAGCATTTTGTTCACAATGAAGATGGGTTAGGGTGTTGTATCTGTTAACGTGCGTAACAGGTTCAACTTCAGATCTCAAATAGAGGAGTTTTGTCATAACAGGTGCCACAAATTCGTTTGCATGAGAGCCTCCATATTGTCCTCCAACCAGGGGTCTCTAGATTTGATGGGTTTTCCCTTGAGGACTTCTTCGAGCTGCTTGAGTTCATCGAAAGGCTTCGAGCGGTATAGTTGGAAGTGACTATTGGAAAAAATTGAGGTGATATGGATGTGTTTCGCGAATTATCGCGGCACAGCTGGGGACATGCGTGAATAGCGCTCCTGTGCTGATGCAAAATTCCCTTTCACCTTTGCCAAAGGGAGCAGGAGGAGGTAGAGGCTTTTCTCATGGCACAGTGAAGGAGGACTCCGACGTTCCTTCTACACCAACATATATTAATCAAGGAAATTTGCTCCACGTTTTGTGCCATTTTGTCGTTCATAGAATGGCGATGAGTAATGCTGTATCCAAAGTTGTAACAAAAAATGTGTTCTAGCTGCAACGACTCCGACTAACTCAAATACATATGTTCAACTTTTACACTATTGGTTTTAGAATTGTGCTTGACAATGATTTATAATTTGCTTCTTGATAAAAGTATGACTTAGTGGTACTGAAAATAAACATTTTTTTGGGGCATTTGATATTGTACATTGTTTCACAACGAATTTACTTATGACTAATTTAATATTGTTTTTCCATTTACAGGCTGGTGTGCAGCAACAAGTCTGGCTTACAAATTACACCAGGGTTCGAACCCTTGACTCGAGTTGGGCGAGCTTCTATGAGCTGAGTTAAGTTGAGCTTGGACTGTTTGTAACAATGTGACGATAACGCTTCTTGTGTTCTCAAGCCAATCAAGACAAATGAGCTTTCCTAGCAGCCCATTAAGCAAACAATCGAGAGATTCATGTAAGTTATGACGGCCAAATGCACTTCAGGATTTCTATGTGCTTGCTGACAATGTTTTTTCCAATCAAGCACTAAGTATAATTAGTTTTACTTGGTTCGAGTTTCTTATTTTGGATTGGCAACCTAGATTTGGAAGAACCTTACTAGATGCAAACCTTGGAGCGTATTTCGAACCTTGCATCGACACAGGCGAACCCTTTAACTAACGTCCTATGCCTTTTTTGTGCCCGTCCTTTTGTTCATGATCTTGTTTAATACCTTTAACTGATGAATTTTTCAAGCTCATGAAAGTATCCAAAACATAAAAAGAATTATTCAAAGCCTTCCCTTTGAGAGATAATAATGTGAATTCCAATATTATAGAATATCAGACAAATATTTTTCCACGAAAACTATTAAGGATTAAGGTACAAGGAAGACTAAAATAATCGTTGATTTTAGAGAAAATTTAAATTAAAAGTATGGTTGTACTTTTGTAAAACCGATTGACATGATTAAAGATAGAGTTTTGAATTAAAAGTATGGTGGTACTTTTATAAGTTGCATTTAGTATATCACGAGTATTAAAAGCTTTTTCTTTTATCCCCTTGACAGTTCACCTCAAAGATCGAACATTAATTGTGCAAGAAAATACACCCGAATACATTATGCCACTTTTCCCCTCTCTATTTATATATATAAAATTGGATCTTCTTGACTTTTGTTCCCATTGCTTTTGAGTGACATGAATATAATTTAAAATTTATTAAGAGTTTGAAAAAGTACGAAAGATATTGTTATTACACTGATGCCACCGAAAAACAATAGGTGACATGCATCAAAATGAACCCCTTTGTTTTCTTCCATTTCTTTGGTCGAGCTTGTTTGGTACTATGGGTTTTATTATAGGCAAAAACAAGCAGGGTGCCGGACCTGGGCATCCGCTCTGATGACCCTTTACCGGTTCTCTATTTATATAGACTGGGTTGAAGATAGACTTATTGAAAATGAAAAATTTTCAGTCACATATACTATCCGATTTTTCTAAATCCTTTAACAACTTTATATATTTTTACCTAAGCTAGCTGGGTTGGAATTACCCGCATTCAATTTGCATTATGGATGTGAAAATTGGAAGCTGAATCCTAATCAAGCTGTCATAGTTAACTCATACAAAGGATGCTCGCATGCTAGGTCGAGAGTTTACTGACTAGTTATGATGGTTGGATTCAAGACCCATAGCAAGGCTCGATTCCATTTAGGTGTTAGCAGGAAATGATCCAGTTGGTTCATTGATGAATTTGCTGCCCTAGATTATATTTATTGAGCCCTTAAAGAGATTTTCTCACGTAGGGAAACTAGACACCTTGTGAATCATTATACCAAAATCAGAGAAAACAGCTCTCAGCAGTTTAATTTTCTATATATTGACATCGTTATTCACACCATGTTTGATTATTGTTAATTTCCCACCAAATCTATGCATGGCATGCTGGTAAAATTGACGAGATGAACTAAACAGGGACATGTACTACATCTTCACATTGATCAAATGCCACTGGTAGAAATTAAAGTTAGTCAGACGTTTATATTCCACATCAGCAGCATTTTTCTAAGCATTGGATCAACCGTATTTTTTTTTTACTTGCAAGCAAACTTGTCATACAAATATATTTCAAATTGCAACCCCTGATGTGAGTTCCCTGAATACCTAACTTCTATATATCCTCAATTGGAAGGCTTTCTTAGACAACAACCCTATAGCAGGGAGAGCCATGAATCCTTGTGGCATCGTAGGTGTACTTTTGTTTACAATAAACCAACAAAAGAGAATCCATTTTCATGCTATCATAATAGCGATTTCCAACACTCACTTCAACATCACCTTCAGTACTGAATGTGTCGCGAGTTCATTGCATGGTGGTGCCTTTGATAGAGTGTTCGTAATCTACCTTGCAAATCAAATTCGTTTCTCATCAATAAAATTTCTTACTCGAGCAATCAATGAGTCTAGGTTATGTGGCAACAAATTTACAAACAACTGACTTCCAAACTTACAATGAAACCAAAAGATACATATAGAATAAACCCGGAACACACTCGAGACACTTTCTTGCATGACTAGAATGAAAATGATCATTGAAAAGATAAATAGAACTCCTGCTCATGTTTCATCTAAATTAACGTGAAATGCGCAATACATGTTGCTTATGCTTTATTAATATTTCATGAATAAATCATAAACAAATAGTTTTTTTGAGATTACCAAGATTGTCTCAGTATGGGGAAAAGGCTTAGTTGTTGTTTTACCAAAATTGTCGCACACTCCTAGCAGAACAAAAAAAAAAAAAAATTGTACAATATGCATATGAAGGATTCACACTCGGATGCCCTTTAGCTTTGGTTCCTAATTAACTAGATTCACTCTCTTTTCTAATTTGAGGAAATTTCATAACAATGCCTTGTGATTTTCTAAATTTTACGTTTTGTACCTTTAATTTCCTAACAATGCCCTGTGATTTTCATAACAATAAGGCAGAGGGTGTGTTAGCTCATCCTCCTGGGCTCTATATATGACTCCCACATTTTAAGCGGTGAGTTCAATTCTCAGGCCAGGCATGCGCGTACGGGTGCGAGTGTGTTAGGCTTCTGCCTCTCATTATTACAACCAGAAGTAGATCCTTAAACACATATGCTAATCGTGATCCGAGAAATATATGTGCTAGAAACAGGTAATATTTGGTTCTTGGCTGTCTATTACCACTAGTAATGTTTTATTTGGAGGTGTTCATTTAAAGACTAAAAAAAAAATCTTTTTGGGTTTCCCGTGACAAAACCAAACGTCTTAGGACATGTGTAGGTTCTTTCGGGTGAGGCAAAAGAGTATGTAATCTCAGCCAATGACAAATTTCATATATTATACCTTGTAAATCACATCATGCAGCACTAACAAATCACATCATGCAGCACTAATGCACTATATTGCATGACAAACTCTGAAGTTAAGCATGTTCGAGTAAAAGTAGTTCCGGGATGAGTGACCTTTTACGAAGTTCTCGTGTTAAACCCCTTTCCAAGTTGCTGCTGAGATGACAACTGAGATGTCACGAAATTGGGGATAAGATAGTGTTGAGATGACGATCCAGATGGCAAGAGTTGGGGGTTCGATAAAGATCTGTCATATCATCACACTCACCCTCAAAAGTTTAAAAAAAGTAGTTGCGAGATGAGTGGCCTTCTAAGAAGTTCTCGTGTTACACTCCTTTTTGAGGTTGTGTTGAGATGACAATTAACGTGTCACGGATTGGGGGTTAGATAGTGTTGAGATGACGATCGAGATGGCAAGAACTGCGGGCTCGATAAGGATCTCTTATATCATCACAATCACCCTCAAAATTTCATTGAATAGATGTTCCGGGATGAGTGTTCGTCTAGTAAGTTCTCATGTTACACTCCTTTTTAGATTGATGTTGAGATGACAGATTGGAGGGCAAGATAGTGCTGAGATGATGATCGAGATGGTAAGAATTGGGGGTTCGATAAGGATCTTGCATATCATGACGATTAATATGAGCTCATGTTGAAACTTTAGAACAGACATTCCCCATGTATCCTATTGCACACTTCTGTGATAAACTAGATTTTGCTGCCCTAGGCTTCTACACGCACATAAAGAAAGATGGTAGTAGGTTTTGATTTAATGAATAGTTTCCACATATAAACCAGGTGGGCCTAGATGTGGCCTTCATCTGTTTAAAATCCAGAATGCTGGTTTAGGTGTTTCTATAAATCACTACAAGAAAACCTAGAATATGTGACACCACCAAGCAAGTCTAGGGAGGAAGTTGAAACTCGCCACTGCAGGATCAAAACGGAACAGCAGGAACCGGTGGAGTCGGAACCAAACCAGGAACCAGTGGAATTGGAACAAGATCAAAACTAGAACCGGCTGTTCCTCCATATGTTTTCTCTATTGTTTTTCAAAATCACAAACATTTTTATGATTTTAGCTGGCTTCGGGTAGTTTAGGACTCAACCCGAAACTGGAACATGCCCAATCTCGATAGGGGCCGATAATGTATTATGCTAACAGTTAACTCAACATAAGCTAGATCTTGTGCTATGCGTAACTAAACTACAAATTATTAAAATAGGCACATATATGAGATTATAATTATAATCTATCTAGGTATAGTGTGCTTTTGATGCAATGTCAAGAGCTTGATGAAATGGTTTTTCATCATCATAATTGAGATGATGACCCTCAGCTAGATCGATCTCTATTCATACGGGTTCCGTATACTATGGTGCAAATTCTACTGGATCGGTTTAACAACAGCTTATATTGCAGAGAAAATTAGCATTCAGAAGAAATCCTTTTCCACCACTAAGAGGGGCCAGCGACATGAATCTTCCTCAGCATTGTCCTTCATCTTTTGCCTTACATGTTAAGATTTAACTCCAGAAAATAAGACTGTGTCTAGCAATTGCACTGAGGATCATGGTCCATGTTTAACATGTTGACTCATTATACAGTTTATAATCCAATATTTGAAATATCTCTAGTAGACATTTAGCACTTTAGGAAGATGGTGTCTAGTAAAAGACTTCTTGCTCATCTTCTATCAAGAAAGAAAAACTCGAAATAAGTGAATCCTTTATATATGATGTATCCTTATCTATATAAACTTAGTTTACATATTATAAGATCACATGCTGCTTATGCCCAGTAAAATGAGAGAATTTAGTTATGGATTCGGCACTCTTACATGAATCCATGTATATGAACATGTAGATTTAAAGACTCAAGATCGCATTTCATGGGTTCGCAGTACAAAGTGGTTTATACATATATATTATGGAATATGCTAGCAACATTACAAAGTAATGTATTCAAACAAATCTTAAATCATTCAATTTAAGAGATAGATGATTTAGATTTGAATTAAAAAATTACTTTCTGAATTAATTATACTTACAAAACATAAAATATATTTTTATTTCTCAAATTCAAATATCGATTATTCGTCGTCCAAATTATGTTGTTGAAATTTGTTTGCATATACCAAGTGTACCTTGACATGTAATGAGGGCCAAAAGTAGCAAGTTCAGACAGTATTTCAAGAACCCAAAGGCCGAACAACCTTTTCCCCTCTGGGCCATGTGTCTTCATCGCGATTCCAGGAAATATGGTGCAGGAAGTCTTAAAACTTAGTGATTTTATTTTGGAAATTAATTTTATCTTGCTTTTCATGTTGTTTAACAACGGGAGCGCGAACCCGGGTATGCACGTCGAACTGGCGCCAGTCATCAGGCGAATCGAGAGCCCTGCCAGGTGGGCTGACGCTCTGAGTGCACATTCTTGTTCTTATCTTCTTATTTAAACCACCGACTCGGTCACTATTATTAACCGATTGACTTTGTCCTATAAATAGCTCCCTCTGCTCGACGATGCAGCATGAAACCGCTCAGAGCGGTCGGTCGCACTCATCTTTGCCGCTATTGTTACCATCGTCACCACCGCCATACTCATCATAAGTATCATACCATCGTTACATGGGCAACCTCAAGGGCGTGATGGATTCCTCCTCCAGAGAGCTTTGTATGGTTCTTCCAAGAGTCCTCATAGTCTCAAGAAGATGCGTTCGTAAGAACAAGTTTGTGGATTTTGTAGGTAAATATGGAATGCCCACACACCCTCCATTGGCTTCTTATCAGAAAAAGATGACACCAATTTGTGATCACAGTCTGCATTTATGTTTTAAGGTTACAATCTTATTCGTTCGTTGGAGAAAAGTCATACCTGTTTAAGATCCAACCTTTATTCGATTTGTGAGATTACAATATTCACTCGTTTCATTTTTCAACCGTTAGCATTTTGACACTTCACGGTACTTATGGTTTCCCTGTTTGTTGAAATGTTTAGGTGAATACCATCTTGATCTGATTGTAAACTATGGAGCTGTTCCTGCAATAGTCCCTAGAGTTGCCGGTATTCACATGCTGTTAGAGAGTTTTGAGCCAATCCATGGTGTCCTTCTGTGTGAAGGAGAAGATGTTGATCCCTCTCTGTATGAGTCAGATTTTGATGGCCTCACACCCCAAGAGATTGAAGAAATCAAGAGGCTGCACTCTAGTGATACTGCCATTGATAAGGAGAAGGACTCCATTGAACTGCAACTAGCAAAACTGTGCCTGGAGAGGAACATACCGTTCATGGGAATCTGCAGGGGCTCTCAGATTCTTAACGTTGCGTGCGGGGGTACTCTTTATCAGGATGTAGAGAAAGAACTCTCTAGAAATGGTACACAACGAGTGAGGCACATAGACTATGACAACTATGATGGACATAGACATGTTGTTAGAATCGTGGAGAAGACGCCATTGGAGGCATGGTTTAAGGATTCATTGGGAGAGAATATGGAGTTAATGGTTAACAGTTACCATCATCAAGGAGTGAAGAGATTGGCGGGGAGATTCATGCCAATGGCCTTTGCGCCAGATGGTTTAGTAGAGGCTTTTTATGACCCAGATGCTTATAATCCTGAAGAAGGTAAATTCATTATGGGGTTACAATTCCATCCTGAAAGGATGAGACACGAAGAAAATGGAAGTCCGGAGTTGGCTTTTGATTATCCCGGGTGCCCATCTGCTTATCAGGTCAGAACAGAGTACAGCGAAAATGCTTTGTTTTCCTTTTCCTCAGCAGGTTCTTTTCTCCACGGACGCAATCAAGCTCAAATAAAACCTTTTGAACTTTGTACATATTCATGAAGTCAGGCGAACAGTTTCTGTATGTTATATGTTAGTCAAGGTTGATGCTTTGTGACAGTTGCAGCGGTGTGTGTGAGAGAGAGAGGGAATTTGATGGTGCAGGATTGGATGGCATGAGAAACCTCTTTGGTGCACTCCTGGAAGGAAATTAGGATGCCTTATCAAAAAGAAAACATGGAAAGCAAACTAGGAAATATTTCCTCTTTTCTCACTTAACCTACTCCTTTATAAAAGTATGCGGAATTGGGTGATTGACCTTTATCTCTTATCTCTACTACTTTACTTTCTCCAAGAATACAGTATCAAGGTGTATCTCTATGCGGTTATGATTTTCTTATGTTCAGGCATAAACGTTTAACATCTTAAAGAGAGCCGAGCGTTAGTGTCATATGAATCAAATTTAAGATCCACTGGCTGCGAATTATCAGATTCCATTTAAGATGAAAAGTGTTCGTTCTAATTGTTCTAATGGACTGTGCAGGAATTTGTCAAGGCTGTTGTTGCTTACCAGAAGAAAGTGAACGGTGAGATGGTCATGCCGCTAGATGTAGAGATGGAAAAGAAGAGGAAGATCATTGTCCGCAGTTTCTCTTTGGCAAGGAATATGCATGCAGATGGAGGAGTGAGGAAATTCTTTGGTGATGAAGATTTAGAAGTCGGGGCAGAGTTCCTAGAGGTACAGATTCTCAAAAGCAATAACAATCTAGATTATCTGTTGATGAACATGAATCCAAAATATTGAATCATGGTACTGGCAATTCATTTTCTTTATAAGGACCTTGATTGTTTCTTGATTTCTTAACTAAAGTGATGCTTTGAACACGTAAAAACTATCATTATTGCACCGAGAGGGATAGCTCACCTGGCTAGCGACTGAATTCCCAAGATGCAGATCATGAGTTGGATACCTGGGGCATGCATACCTGGCTTTGGAGTCCCATAGTTACCAGAGAAAAGAAAAGAAAAACTATCATTACTTGAATATCAATAGCAAATGACATCCTCATTATGGCAATCTCGTTCTGTTTATAATGGTCATGACATTTTTTTATCCCAAGTATATATAGACTATCCGTATACGGATGGAGGGTACACAGTAGCATCATAATACTGAAATTTATCTCCTCTATCATGGTTGCGAATGTTGATTTCTTCTCTTCAGTCAAGTGCTGCACTGAGCGTGCAACAGGAGAAGAAGCTGAAACAGATGGGAGTGACCGTCCGGAATGCATCATCTTATGTTGAACGGTTAAAATTGAATGAAGGGAGGGAGACCACGGCAAGGAAGATGATGGCAAAGATGTCAATTGAAGAACTCTATGATCTGCTATCCATATACAATATGATGGGTCATATTTGCTCCGAGGTGTTGGAAAGGAAACTCATGGCACCATGATGAACTGTTTAAACAAAAATGGCTGTATACAGTAAAATGGGTGCACCTTTTCATAATCCATTGACTTTTGCCCGTGGCTGAGGCAAGTTTCTGAAACCATCTTTTGTAAATGAGGAATCAGAAAAGACGGATAGTTATGGTTCTTCGATTTGTTTTTGTTCAACAAAAACAGGTGTACTTCATTGAGGCATCTCTTCAATTGTGCAACAATTGCCTTGAAAAATTGTCATTCCACGTGCACCAAATGCGCCATCAGGTGAGGAAGGCAGAAGAAGCTAAAGCGTCTTGCCATGCGTTAGCTCTTGACTGTTGAGGCTAGCATCCGTCACCATTCCAAAATAATGCAGGATGGATTACTCTGTGATATTGAGTCGAAGACGGAACGAAGTTGGTATGGTCATTCTTTGCCTGATTCGCTCAACACTTGTGTTCGGCTATAACCATCCCAAGAACCTCACTGATGACTTCAACACAATCAACTTTCTCATCCATTCATCCGTTGACATTTACTCCCCTCTAAAGATATGAGGTGTCCTTTGACAGTCTGGAGCCAAAATTGTCACACTCAGGTAGTATCCGAGCTAGGGGTTGCCGTGGAGGTGGGTTGGGTTTCAGCCCACCCGTAATCAGCTCTTGGGGTTGTTTGATTTATGTTATTACGTTGGATCAGACTCTCAATTTTAAGAACTACGGTATTAGGTCCACGTTCCGAATCAAAGAAAGAATGTGAGTGTCATGGAATTATGGTTTCTTGGATCACATTTCACTTACAAAAATTGTTCTATGTCAACGTAGAATTTGAATTTGGAACTGTTCTAATGTCTGAATGCCTTAACCCTTCTCTCTTTTTTGAGCCAGTGCTGTCCATCGTTCGTACCCATAAGGTATAAGGTATAGGTAATGACTTTCTTTTTCTTGTTCCTTCTTCTTTTTCCGCCTTCCTCTTCGTCCTCCTCTTTCACAATCACATTTTTCTGTTTGAACTCTCTTCGTCATCCCTTTCTATTTTCTTGTATCCTAAATCAAATACACCATAAGGAAACCCGAATGGCCCAGCCAGGGATTCAAGAGGTTGACGCTCTGCACTTGCTAGAACCCATCGGACCCATCTTACACAAATCATTGAAAATATAATTTTGTACAAAAGACCATTTCAATTTGATATATATTAAAGGACATGAAAATTAAGTTACATTAAATATGAAAAGGTGACCTTGCTAGCACCTTTTGGAAGAAATCATAGACTTAGATGCATAATAAACCAATATGCAACAAATATAAACATGCCCAATTGATAACAGCAGCAGCAAATCCAAAGTTTACATATTGAAAACAAAAGCAAAAAACAGTCCTAAGAAAAATAAAAGCATAAGCAAAATGAGAATAGAAACTTATACGTGTCTTTATAGACTTTTCTTAGAGAAATCATCATTCCGTTATGAGTGCATACGCGGTACTTGTGTCTTCATCTTAAGATAAAACACACACAAAACTCAAAAAGCATGTACCTAACTTCAAGTTGATCTCGAACACGCCTCAATCGTGTTGTAATCTTTTGATTGTATTAGATCACGGATAATAGATTCGATCTAAACGATACAACTTTTCGTCCTGTAATCGTTCATGTGCAAGCACTTTTGATAGTTAGATCAAAAGATTTTTGTGAAAAAGAATAAATTGAAAGATAATTCTCAAACCCAAGTTATGCATATGTGTAGTCTAGCATTCCTTTTCAAGGTCTTTAAAGTGAGGTTCACGAACTACCTATATAAAAGGATATTTAGGTTTATCATATTCGAGATTAAATTGTCTCACGTGCACAAGTCTCTCACATGTGACTTTTTATATTTTAAGATTTTTATATATATCAATTAAATATTTAGGATATAATTATGAATTAAATGTTATTAATACACATTAATCCAACACCACCTGCCACCTAATTGAAGACCACACTTGTGAGAAAGTTGTACAATTTGACTTCTTCAGGCATCTTTGATTTTGGAATTTGACGTTTCATAACCAGACTCTGTTTTCAACTCACAAATTATGTAGCAACAATGGCATGTTTTTCTCTTATGTTTCATTCTCGTTGATATCTGTTTCTCTCACCTAAATCGAGCAAATAAAGGCATGTTGCATTAAATATTATGAGTATATTTGGGGGCCGTCTTATCTTCCAAACAGGACAAAAGGGAGATGGTTGTTATGTGGCCACATCATCGCCACCTTTAATGGAGGATTAACTCGGGTTTTTATGAGGACCAGCTCGTAGCTGTTTGCTATATTATCTTTAAAACAAAAAGGCAAGTTCATCTTGATTGTATTTGGAAGATAGAGAAATCTTTGAAATATCATTTACAGGCAAGTTCACCTTGATTGTGAAGATGGAGAAATCTTTGAAATATCATTTACTTAAGGCTATATGAATGTTCATTGGGAGGGGATTGCTCGCTTTCTGCAGGAACCCACCTCAAATTTAGACGATTGGGAGAGTGAAATTGGAGGATGGAAACAGGGAGAGCAGGGAATTGGGCGATAGATATTGGTTCAGAGACAACAGGTCCATATATCGCGAACTCGGTCTCGACTCTTCAACTGTTGGTTCTAGAAAGTTTTATATAAGACGATAAATAAAGAAAATGTATCATCTCTTTTTTTAATTCATCAACTTGTCATCATTTCTCTCACACATTTTATGTGTAATAATAAACCCTGACTACATTTCATGTAAATTGGGGTTCCATTTCAAATGTAAAAGTAGACTCCAATAGATATTTCAATGTCCCTATTTCCTCCTATAGCAAATGTAGAAACAGGAACGAGGGCTTTCTTCGTCCCCATTGCATGAACAGAAACGTGGATGGGGTGAAGTTCTGAAAACGGTGACAAGGACCAAAGTCCCTGCTCCATGAACATCCCGATATCTAATATGCTCAAACTAAAAAAAGGAGGTGATAAAGAAGAATATCTAATTAAGCAACCACTACAACCAGGTAGTGGCCTATAATATAAACTCAGATTAGTTCAACATTTACACGTAAAAATTTCTCAATCTTGCCTGAAAGAAGTCAAAAGATTGCTTTCATTAATATTTAATAATTTGTCAATAGATCTTTTTGTCAGCCAAAAGCATGGCTCGGATCGCCCAATGCCAATCAAACCAGTGAGGAAATGATTTTCTTCAGAATCAATTCAGGTGCGGTTTCTTCGAGATTTAATAAAAAAAGTGTTTGTATTCAATTTCTTTAGCTTGAAATTTCAACCGGAGCCAACGCAATTAGATCGATTTTCTCAATTCCTTTGAAAATGATTTCATTCAAAAGCAGGCTCTGAAATTAACAATGATTCTGAACCTTGCATGCCTTGTAGTTGCACTCCCTTGTAAGATTGCCCACAGAAGGCCCTCAAACCCCTACCTATAAAAGGTGTAACAGGCATATATATATATATTAGTCCATGTTCAATCTCCATTTATACTTAAATCTATCTACGTGATCGAATGGTGCTTGTAAGATTACCCATAGGAAGCTCTGAAATCCCTGCTCATGGTTAGAAGGTGTAACAAGCATATTTTATATATATATATATATATATATATATATATATATATATATATATATATATATATATATATATATATATATATATATATTAGTCCGTGTTCAATCTTTATTTATACTTAAATCTACTCGAATGTTGAATCCAAAAAATAACACTTCAAATTTTTTTTATACTTAAATCTACTCTAATGTTTTTACATTAAATTTAATGTACAACAACACAATCATTTTTTAGATTCAAATTTATATTTTGATCGCACCAAACATAAATATTTATGTTAAAATAGATTTAAGCATGAATTAAATTGAGCATTTACTACTGTTTTCTGGATTATACCTTCCTTCTCAAACATTTTCTCATTTGATCGCCTCCATCACTAGAGAATCTTAAAAAGTAGAGTATACTAATACTTTCCGTACTCATAGTGGAGATCTCAATCAATTTTAAAGGTCTCAACTTTTTTATTTTAAATTTTTACCGTTTATTATATCTATCGAATAGTGAAAAGATTTTTTCATACGTTGGATTGAGCATGTATCGCTTATATATATATCCACACATTTAGTTCTTCCACATATTTAGTTTATAGCAGTTTTCTAGATTTCTATGTGACTGCCACCTGAAAAATATTTGTTACTTAAGCAGTATTACCATGAAACCAAAGGATTTATACAATTTTTACTTCTCGATTACAGTTGTTCACATTTAACAGTGAAAGCTAACTTTATTTATGGCTTTGAAAGAAAAAGCAGGAAACTACACGGGTAACAAAGAGGTTGCATCCACCACATCAACATCAACTCCATCTAGGAGCAAACTATTCTTGGAACAGAGGACTTATTTTATTAGTTCCTACGTACCACGCCAACGACAGTGAATCAGCAACGACGGAAGACGATCTTGCAGGCGGCGGCCATCCGATGTCCGACGCCGGAGTAGATGATTGCCCCCGTAGGTAGGATTGCGCGCATAAAAGCAGAAGCATGGAACCTGATACTGGAGCGCACCGCAGCAGGCCGGACTCGGCGGGGCGCCTTGATATGCAGGGAGGCACGCATTTAGTGATGCAATGTTACAACGCCGAGATGAGCTTGGAACCACGCTGCCAAGAAGTAGAACAATGACCAAGCAGCAAATTACAGCATTTAACCCAGTTTTGGTCTCCATCCTTGTGAATCCAAAGGAAGAAGAGAACTAACGTGAGTGAAGTTTTGGAGTGAGTTGAACCAGTCTCCTCCCTCGGGCCTCAGTATTTATAAGCACCAAGGGATAACAAAAGTAACGTAGTAAACAATGGAAAGGATGGTGAAAGAATTTAATTCCCCTGAACAGCAATTTAAATGCACCTTTGTTTATAATAAATAATTTTGGGAGATTCTAATAACTATTATATACATATTATATATATATATGAAGAAAATAATTCATGTGTTCAAATATTCTTAACCATCTAAACTATTTGACCTTTGATATGAACGGAGCGAGATGCTAATCTTTATTCTTACTTATGCGTAATACCGTAACAAGTATCTGTTATCTGAGAAAGCCAAAAACAAATAAAATGGTTAATAGAGAGACAGGTAAATGGTTTCTTCACCATATATCGACTTGTAAATCAACAAAATGCAATTTGGTGAATTTATGAAGTCGGAAATGCTCTTTATTATATATATATATATATATATATATATATATATATATATATATATATATATATATATATATATATATATGTACGTGCCTGAGAGAGAATATAGAAAAAATTGTTACTAAAATTATTGAACTGAATAAAAAAAATTATTGAACTGAATAAACATATAAAAAGTATATATGTATTTTTTGTTTCTAAAATTAAAAAATATACCATTCATCTTTTATATTTAACAGTTCAGATTCATTTGGATATGCTAGCATGTTATATTGCTAGTATATAATAAAGTTCTCAATAGCTGAATGTAAGAGCCGTGGATGCATATCAACTTAAGATGAATAGCTGTCTAGCCTCTAGACATGCGCCATTGTCTCCATGCCATGTAGCACTGCTATGCCGTGGTTGAGATGAACGATCCCCATACACTCCAACCTTTATTCTCATATTGATGAACGGCCAACGGCCATCATGATCGGCAAGAGGTGTTAAATTGTAAAGCCAAGTTGGCTTCCCTGTATTTATTGAAACATGTACCCAAGTTTTTTCGAGGGTTGGGCAGCAAGTTAGGTACTCTTCTTCTGCCCTTGAATGGACGGGTACCCGTGGTGAACCAAGAAACCGTAAATTGGGGGCTTGCCAAATACGTACACAAAATGTTTGAAACGCAGGCATGTGAAGCATAACGATACAATCACTGCAGTTGCCTGAAAGGAGAGCTGTGAAGATGGGAATTGATTTCAAGGATGGAAATTTGATCTTCCGGGTTGTGTCGTAGTGTATTACTGTCAGAAACAGGTTAATGCAAACATAACCGTGTTTTTCATGTTACATTAGGTAGACTTTCAAGTAGGTGCTACTGGACACGGCTGGTTCCAACTCACCCAGAATCAGTACCTCTGTTTCCAGCTATGTACGTTCGGTTTGAGACCCGCCAATTCCATCTCTTTCCAAGTCCGGCTAGGAACTGAGAGTTTCTGTATTTGCTGTCCTATTTTGTATAAGAAGTTGTATTTCCAATGTCAGGTGGTTAGAAACCACCAATTCCTATTATGGTCCTGTTTGGTTTCTAAAAATAATAAACTTATAGTTTGGGCTGATTCAAAATTCATTCAGGACCTGGTTGCTGAATCCTCGAGCCAATTTTGGTGCCAGTTTCATTCTGCTTGCACCCAAATTGATTTCAGAAAACACGACTCCAACTTCCTTGTTACGTTTGCTCGCATCCCATCTACCGCAAGAACAACTATATCGTTGGGCTCACGACTGTATATATCTCACTTGCTGACAATTTACAGGAAAGATGAAACAAGATGATCGAAGCCCTGCATAACCTTCTACCAAGTTAGATATGGTCAGCTTATGTGCCTGTGAGTGTGAAAAGTGCGTCTGTTTCGATGTTCTTACGAGAGAAAAAGCTAAAGGGTGGTGATGATAGAACGAATTTACATCATGATGTTGTTTTAATTCTAGCCGATGCACTTGAACATATAAAATCATTTCAGACGCAGATGAAGGTAAGTCTTCTTCATATTCTTGTTACTGGATCCAATATTGAATGATGGTTAATTAATCTTCGCACTAACTCAAGTAATAAATGGTTTCTCATGTTTCATGTTCTCATGCTAAAAGGATCAGTCTTGTATTTATTTTTGTATTAGTTCTTGGTTGCAATTTAGTGCCAGAAGTTTTATAGTCATTCAGCTTTGCAGAGACTTGAAATATTCGCTACCATATACTAAGCACTCCTATTTCAACCTTCTATTTTTTCAACTTTATCTTTCTCATTGATCGATTGACTCTTCATTTCGCGATCTTTTATATTTCTGCTTATTCTAACACCGGACTTCTATTTCAAATGCCTATTTATCATTTACCACTGCACCATCCATGGTCAGTTAACTTCGCAATTTTTCTGACAAATAATGTCTTTCTTGTGAGTTGAAACAGAAGAGAAGTTTCCACATTTGGAGTTCTCTCTGATGTAAATTCACCATGAGGAAAACAAATTTCGTTATATTAACGCCATTACCGGTACTTAGTTTGTTAAATTTATTTTCAGTATCATCATTTTGAATCATTTAGCATAGAAAAAGGTCCCCTTGTTCACTTGAAACCGCTATTCTAGTTATTGCACTAATTAATTGCGTCTGTTTTTGCCATGTTGACATCAGAAACCTTTAAGTGTAACTGCTTTTAGGGCTTTGAAAAATGTGCTATGCTGTCTTTTAGTGAGGTATTTGTGACCCCTTGGGTTAACGGGGAGCCCTTCCATGTGAACAAACGTAAACCCTTCACGTGGAGGTGGGTATGAACGCACTATGATACGAAATGGTGAGAAAAAGCCATGCGCTACTAGAGCACTCAGCTGCCAAAAAATGTTTGTTTCGAAAATGATGAGATCAAAATCTGCGGGTAGAACTCCCAGAGACAACCTTTCTTCTGCTAGAGGCTCAAAAGGTAATGAGAAACAATGAGCCTCTTTGATAGGATAGGAATGATTGACCCTTTCTACAAAAACTGAGTTCTTTCGTAGATTTTGACGAACAAGGCACAACTTTTTCGTTATACAAGAAAATGAGGAGATTAATTCATGGTTTATTCGTGGCCCTTTCATGGTTAGGCAAATTATGGCGTGTGCAAACACTTGAAAAACTTCCTCATCCAGGTTCCACCAACGTATGCTGCTTGGCTCAGCCCACGTAGAATAATTAAACTTGTTTAAAAAAATATTATTTGTAAAAAATAGTGTTAATTAGAAGTATGCATACGTACAGTGGTCAAATTCACCATCACAGTCAAGAAGCACACGCACACACGCGTAAGCCATGATGATACACTTTCTTTTCTGGAAACTTTTTCTTTGTATGTTATCTGCATGGTTAGAACATGTGAAATTAGTTAAGCTAAAACGGATCAGTAAATGGGGTTTTGAGCCATTCGATTTGGCATAAAACCCCAGATTGGTGGGAGAAAGTCTTGTTAGATCCCCAATAGAAGAAACGATTCAAAGAGTCCATTAATCTTCTATATCCATGTGGAAAACAAATCCCACGGTATGGATCTTGTCATTGCAGAAGCAATTGAAACTTACTCATAAAGCAGGTGCGGTGAAGCAGTTTTTGTGTAACAGCATAAAAATATATGCAAAAGGTTCAGTGTCCCGGCACTCATTAGTTTAATAAAACTTCTTGTAGGTTTAGCATACATTTGCTTAGTTTTCACTTAAAGTGACCACTTCGCATGCAATGACATGTAATTCACAAAAAGAACGATACAGACAAGGAATGTGACGTTAGAAAACTTTGCTCGATCTTCCTCACATCCCAACATCAAAATGAAGTCCCTTATATATTCACCGTCTCTCTCTCTCTCTCTCTCTCTCATGGATCCTGACTTTGACAATTGGGATATTTGCTGGAGCACCAGTGACCACTTTAATGAGGTTCTAAGGAGTTCCTCACCACCAACGATGCCAGAAACCAATAACGACATGATGTTTCCTTGCTTACAAAATCGTAGTCGTGAAGACTTAGTCGAACCCTCGGTCAAAATACTGCAGGCATCTGCTAGTCCTGTGGACTTGGGTGAACCCTCATACTCTGAACTTTTTCCTTGTGTTGGTTTTGATGTTTCGAACCCATCATCTGGTAATGTAGACTTAGATGAACTCTCATACTCTGAACTTTTTCCTTGTGTTGGTTTTGATGTTTCGAACCCATCAGCTGGTAATGTAGACTTGGATGAACTTTCATACTCTGAACTTTTTCCTTGTGTTGGTTTTGATGTTTCGAACCCATCAGCTGGTAATGTAAACTTAGGTGAACCCTCATGCTTTGACCTTTCTCCTTGTGTTGGTTCTGAAATGCTAAACCTAGCAGTTCCTATGGTTCAGTTGGTTCGAACCCCTTGTGATCAGACAGACCAACAAGTGGCTCCATCTGTGGAGCAGCCACATCAAAGCAATGTTGACTATGAATATGAGAGTAGGATGAGTCAGATTCGGCTTGAGCCACTGCCTAGTTCTGGACTCGTCAAGGACACAGTTAACACCTGTGCCACTAGGTTGGGGCAAGCATGTGCCTGTAGTGAAGATATTGACTCACTGAGCAGAAAAGATAGAGAAATTGCGGAAACTACTACCGATGTAAGATCTTTCTTTCACTGAATTATATGAATGCAGAACTAAGAGCATTTAAAACCACGCAGCATAATGCTGAAGCAAGATTAACGACTAACAAGATGCCTCAAGGATCTAGGATACATCGCGAAAGGCGGAAGCTTCGAAGTCTAACGGAGATGGTAAGAGATAATTATATATAGAGAATAATAGTTGTATAAATTTATAATTTACTGTTCTCTTTGTTCATTATTGACATGGTGCTAAGTCTGAACTATATTGTTAAACTGACCTCCAAACATAGAGCTGCACAGTTTCTGCTTTTGGGTGCATCACTATATGAAGAGAAATTCACCACGAGGTAAACCTTTAGTCGAGACATGAATACCATGTATTACCCATCATCTGGAACCTGGGCATCGACTTCCAAAGACTTTTTCTGGCATCCCCTTTACAACTAGAGATAGTACATTAATGTAATTGTGCTCATTATGTTCTACTACTTACTGTCAAGTGACAGAAAAGAAGAGACAAGATCAATGAGAAGATCAAAGCCTTGCATCAGCTCATACCACGTTCAGATAAGGTCAGTGTCTTTGTGTGGGTGGGTGTCCCCTCATGTGAGAGAATGTGTGCGTGTGTGTGTCTGTGTTGCGACACATACAATTTACGAGAAAAGTCTAACAAATGGATTTACAGCATGATAAAGTTTCGATTCTAGCTGATGCAGTTGAATATATAAAATCCCTTCAGACGCGAATTCAGGTAAGCCTCTTTCAACTTCATGTTATTGGATCTGATATTGAATTATTTTTTTTACTTACACCAGCTTAAGTGATAACACCAGCTTTAGTGACAAAAGGTTGTTTCTGATTCAACTTCCAGTAGAAAGTTACTTTATTATTTCCCGCTTCAATTATTACAAGATTATCTGTAATTTTTCACAAAGTCTGTTCGTTCTAACACCGGCTCAAGTGCCAAATGTTTGTTTATTATTTACTATTAATGCACCATATATTATTTACAAGATTCCCTTTGACATTGATCAACTAATGCCTGTTTTTGCCCAACTTTTTATGAGAAATAATTCTTTCGTTTGCGTTGAACAGCAGAGCAGCTTCTGCATTGGGAGTTCACTGTGCTGTAAGTTCACCATGAAAAAGCAAAGTTTCTTAGTTTGACACCGTTATTGGTAGTCTCATTTCTTTATTTTCATTATCAAACGTTTATTTCCTTCATCTTAAAACAAATCTATTTGCGCATTTGAATTTGCTGTTCAGCTGTTGCATCAATCTGTATTCGTTGTATGTCCAATTCAGCGCAAGTACGTCAATCTTCACATCAGAGACCTATAAATTTTTGTATTTTTTGGATTTGGAAAAGGTGTCATCTTGTCTTTAAGGGGGTGTTTGTTACACTTAATAGAAAGGAGAGCTTTTCATGTGAGAAAACGTTTAAACCTTCACATGGAGGTAGGTAAGAAAGCACTCTCAAATGGAAATGGTGAGGAAAAGCCATGCTCAAATGGCACCTGTAGCTGCCAGCACAGAATTTCTCCCAAGATGGATATGTCATTAGGTAATCATGAGAGAAAGTGTGGGCGTAGCTTAAGCCACACCTTCTAGCATTATAGTAAGGGAAACAGATAAGAATTAAAGGCCTGCTTGTTTCATAGGAAAGGTAATGAATGCGCCCCTTAATCTGACTTTTTCTCGAGAAAATTTATAAGGGCATCAAAAGTTCGTCAGCGTTTTCTTTCAAGGGAAAAATGGGTGTTTGTTTCACCTTTGATATCAGCACTTTCTCACCGTGATTGGTGAAACAAACAGGTCCTAAGTATTGTTCCTTTCGAAAAGTAATTATAAATAAGTATTCCCACATTTGTGAGCCTAGATTAATAGAGTTTGAACCAAAGGATCGGCAATTTTACCAAATGATGGAATTTAATTTGGACATGATTAAGCCAAGTCGATATAATCAGGCCTTATTTTTGGTGATTCTAAAATTTTATTTATATACTTTTGACTCTTTCAAGTTATTTGTCCAAATCAATTCGATTTCGCAAAATCTCTAAACCTTTATTGAGAAAAAGAATTAACGACATCGACTGTAAGCATGGAGCTAGCAAGAACTTGCACAGCCTGGGTAGATCGAAAGAATATCTGAGAGAAACTCGAACCAAATTTCATATATGACCCATGAGAAACAAGATAAGCAGATGGTGGCTCCACCAAAATCAGCGCAAAGACGATGCCATGGCTTAATCAAGGGATTTTCATGCTAACGCTGTGAGAAGAGAAGCTGCAGACCCATGAAAAATTTCCCTAGCCAAGCACCAAGGTATGCTGCTTGGTCCAGCTCACAGGATCAACCATAATGTTTTGAAAAATCAATTACTCCGAAAAATTTAAGTTTGTTAATAAGTATGCACCTGCACAATCTTGACACCCACATACACAGATACACGCACATTGAAAAATTGCCCCTCCCATATATATATATATATATATATATATATATATATATACGAGGCGCCAAGGACTTCGAAAATGCACTTTGAATTTTCCTAGTTTTGTTTCTAAATTCTAGACTTGTGAGTCAGACATTAACCAAAAACCGAGCAACCATACAGGTTTTTGGCCATTTAGTAATTGATGTTAATAAAAGAACCATATCTCTTTCATGAAAGATCAACAAAGCCCACCAATGGGATTTGAACTCATTTGAGATCAATTGCATCTAATGTCAACCGCACAATCTACATAATCATTTTCTCACTTCAGGATTTTTCTCGTCCTCTAATAGGCCATGTCAATCCAAAGCGGAACGGAAAGCAGTCAAGTAGTACCTCTTGCTATTACGCAGCATGTTTTTCAATTTCCTAACTTCTGGCCAATGATGAATAGCAGCTGCACCTGTTCTCTTCCTTTCCAACAGTATCCGTCACATTCTTTGCCTGCTTGCCCGCTTCCAACAATGCAAGGATTGTCATTTCAACAAATATCAGTTTCCCCATCACCTCATTTTCCGATGAACTTTGGCACCGGGCTGCTTAATCCTTCACTGTATCGGCAGATGGGAATGCAAATCCAGGTATGAGAGGATATCTACCAGTTGTTGGTTTCCATCGTTTACCAGTTCTTATCCTAGAGCAGATGAATGCACTTGAGGTGATATTAGTAGAATAAAATTTGAATATATGAATTTTAGCTGAGGGGTACTGCACAACAAAGTGTACCCAGACATTTTTCGCTTTCTATTTTTGGTCATTCAGATACATACCAGGTTGCGGGCCCTAGGTATTGAACTCTTCACCTTCATGGTTGAAGTAAGGAGAATTTTTCTCAATGTTCCGGCACTCCTCTCTGTTCAAAAAGCAGTAGAGGGCAGGAGAGTTTTATACATCACATAATGTTAAGGAGAGTTTTTTTCAATATTCCGGCAGAGTGGAGAAGCTTCAGGAGAAGATTACAGCAAAGCCGAAGGGGAGAGGGACATGCACCGATCCAAGTAGAGTTCTCTCTCTCTCTCTCTCTCTCTCTCTCTCTCTCTCAGGCATTTTATTTTTTACTGTCTGATCAGCTGGTAATGCAAGTATACAAGGAAGAGAACTCAAACTCGGTATTCTGAGTGTCAGCCTTATTCTCACGGGATTGGTAATTCCAAAAGTTGCAGAGCTCTGCGGCAAGGCAATAGAGAGCCGGAGGGGGTTGAGTTAAACAAACTCCTTTTGCCAAAGAGCCGTCATAGCTAGTGCAAGCGTCAGTTTACTTGGGATCCATCCCATGTTTGTTTGCGATTCTCTCATGCTTTTTCTGTTGGAAATATGTGAATATGTCATTTAATTCACTGCTCTTATAAAGTATGTTCAATTTTATAAATAAATATTAAGTAGATGCTAATATGTAATGTCTACATTAAACCATGGTGGTATTTTGCTTCTCTTTTTTTTTTGTCAACATTTTCAAAGAAAGAGAGGAAGTCCTTAATGTTGGAAAGGGCGAAATGCATGGGATCCTTGCAGCCGAGCCCACTTAGTGCCATAAAAGGCTTGGACGGGTTTTGATTTTTGTAATGTCCTTATTTCATATTTCATGAATTTTACATGAATGTGATCAAAGATAAAAAAATAAGAAAATTAAGATCATGGGGCTGATCCGACTTAGTGCTAGAAGAAATGGTTTCTTCAGTCATTGTCTTGATGTGAACCTAAGTCATGATGTGTGCATTGCATTGATAATGTAGAGCCAAGAGGGTTCTGCATGAGCACACCCTCTTGCCTTCATCGTTTTCTACTAATAGGACAAAAGTTTGACACCGCACCAACCCGACCACCTTACCTTTTGTCAAAAAGACAGAAGTAGTAAGGCTTGCTTCAGTTGCCTCGCTCCTCATTTAACGTTGAAACTGCAGTTCATACTTAATGAACAAGCTGAAAGAACGGCCTTTTCTGACAAAGAGGTGGCTGAAAAATCGGGCAACATTTAGGTTCTTGCCCATGAATTTCCTATGCACCAAACTCTATGCGTATCAAGTTAATTTATGTGAATCAGACTCTTCCCCCTATGAAACTCAAAGTGCCAGACACTATGCCATAAAATCATCGAGAACTATGTGCATGAAATTCACTGCATTAGTTCATGCGCATGAACTTTTCCTACTGTTAAAGCTATTTGTTGTGAAGTTTTATCCGAGTCACATGAAAAGGGTACCCATATAAGAACTTGATTTGGCGAAAGAACTGTTGGATCCAACTACCAAAACAGGAAACCCATGTACAGCCTGATAAGGACTTTGGCGAAGTTCCAGTTCTAAGTGGAGGCGAATCCAAATCCAACATGATTGTATATAAAATGTAACTATTTGCTGTTTGGATTTTAGATCTTGCACAAGGTTTTGCATCCCTTTTACTATTTTGAATCAGCTCAAACTTTCTTTTGTGAATATTACAAAAAGAAAACAAAATCATGAATGAATTATTAAATTGTTAATGTTAGAGATCAACGGCTGGTGGAGAAGTAATCTAGGCCATCTATGGTCTGTTTGAATTTATTTAAATCTGATGGGAAGACTAGCAAACAATTTTCTCCTATACGAACTCTCGATTAATTGACATGGTGCTAAAGAAACTCAGCTGTTCATTAATTGGCTCAATTCGGCTCGTTCTTGGTAGTATATGTTCTTAACTGACCAAAACATAGTGCTGCTAAAGATACTGATGATAACATACACACATACATATATGTATGTATATACATACATACATAAATATATATACATATATTTAAACGATAGAAATGTTTCTCGGAAATTAAACCAAGGTTGTCAATATAAAATATGATCATATAAAGTGCATTGACGTAAATACAACAACAGCTAAGGTTTTTCTCATACTTCGAGCAGGCAACCTTTTGTTTTCTCTTTTTTTTAGAAAAACTTATATCGGAATCCTTTTCGGTATTGACTTTCATTTTAAACAAAAAAAATGTGTAGCTGAACAGAGGCAGTTGAGAACATGACTCTAATACCAATGTTGGCTTTTACGTAGTTCTTAAGTCAGTACAAGAAAAACATATGCAGCAGCGAACCCCTAACAACAGTGGCGGATCAAGGAAGAAGACGAAAAGGGTGAACGTTTTACTTAGAGGGCGTTTTCACAGGAAGCAATTTACTTATTTTATGTATATCCTTTTTTCCTATTCATTTATTTATTGTAAATATATTATGCTTTTCTTCTTCTCATGTTTTTCGTTTTTTGTTAAAACCGTTTCATGTTTATCCGAAAGATTGTATATCTTTTTATAAAAAGCAAAACTGTTTTTGTTTTCAAGTTTATCTTTTGTAAAGTTAACTCATGAAATCTGAGAAGAACCATTCTTCTCGCATTTCATGATTATTGTTATTAGGACCAAAAGTGGCCACCGACAACTTCCAAACTATCCTTTCTTGTATTAAATGCCCATAAAACACTAGCACTGTGAATCCATTGCCGCGACTTGTTTGTTTCCTGCTCTTTCCCATACCTTTCTCCTTGGCTTTATGATTCTAGGAACCTGTACATGTAATATGAGTCCCTGGTCCCATTTTTCTCGTTATATATGTGTGTGTTATGCAGGAGTCGACTGAGAAGAACCTTCAATTTCTGCAGTCTGGTATTATCCCTGCATGACAAACCCAGCTTGGTAAAGAAAGTGAGAAATAAGTGATGTTTGATTTCATTATTTGTCTGATTCTATAGCTCAACTTGTTCACCTTTTCCAAAAATACCAATAATTAGGCATTGGGCCACTGAATTGGCTAAAAAAGATAGGCTTTATTAGTTATTTTAAAACTACAGTACGCTGATAAAATGCAAATAAATTAAGAGGCAGCTAAAGCCCTTGCAACCCAAAGATCTGACCTAGTCACTCAAAAAAATCAGTAGTAAACAAAGGCAATCCGTCTCCTTTATAGTGATTCAACACCGTCAGAAAAACACAATAATGAAAAGATGCTCAAATTGTGGAGGGCAGCAAAGGCTAGTGGATTCCCATCAGTTCCTCCAATATGAATTTGGTGACAGACTGCAATTCAGTGTAAGCCTTATCCCTTTTACGCAAGCCAATGTAAGGAAAGTTGAAGATGGATTTGACATGCCTAAGTTCGCAGAAGTGAATTGGCTGAGAGGCCTTTGCCTCTCTTCAGCGAAAGTGTTCATCGAACCCGATTTGCCATAAGATTGTTTGACACATTTTGAGAAGCAAGCAAAGAAGGATGGAGGTGATCTCATAACTTGATATGAATCATTGCATCCTTGCCGAGTCCGTTTGTTTACCAAGCCGCTAGTAGCGGTTTTTTCCGGTTTTAAGGGTGTGTTTGGTAATAACGTTTTAAGAGAAACAAATCTTGACACCAAATGAGGAACTTGAAACTGTGATTTCATAAGTTCACTTTGAGTCAAAAACTTTGATACCCGGGGATAAATAAGCCATAAGAACTGTACCTAAGGGCTCCAAACAAAAATTCAAGTTCCTCCATCTCTTTTGTGTTGCTATCCCGTCTCTTAAAAAAAACAAATCATCGATACCACATGTAAATCAAACACACAATTTTGATTCTTTGGGACTATAGTTACAAGTCCATGTGGTTCTAGGTCTACCACTCTAGTATCAGGAGCCTTGAACCATGAATCGAGTACACGCTAAATGACCACTCGATGCCTTCCCTTTGAAATATGATAGTTGCTAGCTCCAATCATAAACATTTCAAACCAAACTCTTCTCTGCAATGATATGAACCTTCGAATGTCATATTCTTATTAATGACAGGTGAAGTTCAGAAGTTGATTTTCTCAGTAATTGATTTTTGCGTTGAAAGAATGCAAAGGAAAACACTATTGGTGGTTTGAAAGTTGATCTAAACTATTCTAGGAGAACCACTCATGCAATTGGATTCAATTGAAACAATTTCCAACAGGGAAAATAATTAAGGAGTCTCACAATAAGAGAAAGACATGAACCCTGTCGGGGCAGGTTCACCTTCTGCCTTTGATCAACGACCTGATCCCTGACCCAAGTTCTGTTTTTCTAATGATCATCTTCACATCTTCAATCAACTCCTATTTAATTTTCAGGATTGCTAAATAATTTTGAAACCGAAAACTTGCTGAAAGTTCCATTATTTATTTGGAGAAACAAATATTATATCCAACTCCAAGTCCCACGACCCTGGAATCAAGAATTAATTCCAAGTAGGTATTCAAAAAAAAAGTGCTAAATTAAGTTGCAATGACTACAACAAAATGGAGCAATTGTGGCGGTCATGAGTGAAAAAGAGACTCCATGGTGGTTGATGTTCTTATACTGGAGATGTTGACATCACTGACATTCTTGGGGACGTAATTTTCATGCTTTCTTTTCCAACAGGCTCTATGGTGCCAATGTACGTGGAAATGTTTGCAGCAACTAGCGACCTCCAATTGGAGACTTTGTTGTAGTTGGTTCGATTAGATATGGAAAGTTCCTAATCGGCCTGACAGCCTCAACCGGAACCAAACTAGGCCAGGAACTGGCTGAACCCAGAAACCGGAACCGATGGTTCCAAACCAAGAAACTTTCATTTTGAGTGGTTTCAAACCAGGAACTGGCTGTAGCAGGACATCTACAAATAAATAAGTGGGATTCTGTAAAGATGGATTTAAGGCCTGATGCACTCCTCCTTGTCCACAACAAGTGCCCAATCAATAAATCCAATTATTGAACTTTTGGTAGTGTTGAAAGTGAAGAACACAAAACCTCAATTGGGACTGCACTTGCCTACAATGGCAGCTTCCCTTTTTTCTTTTTTGCTTTTTTTTATGAACAATTTTATGTTGGTCACAGTGATCGGTTCTCAATTCTTGTGGTTGGAGCTGGACGCCACTTGATGAGATTAGATTTCTTTCATACAGTGCATTTCATACGCTTAACTTCAGTGTTTTTTGGTAGAAAAAAACCAAAATTTTCTTCTGGGAGAGAGAGAGGGGCTAAAACCACAATTATTATAAGTGGTGGCACTCACTTTAGAGTGAAGTAAGGCATGCATATTTTTAAGTTCTTCATTGTATATAAGAAAATGCATGTGCTTTATGAACGTGCAAAATACAAGTATGCCTACCTCACCCCAAAAGAATTCTTGGGTCACACTCAACTGTAAAAAATCAATAACATACCTTCATTTTTTCTTTTCAACAGTTCTTTCGAGAGATCGAAACATGAGCTGGAATCCAACCGTGCAACTTTCATTGAGTTCAGATAGGAAAATCAAACTTACGAAAAAAAAATGAAAAGAGAACTTCAGAGCACGAGAAACACATCTACATGTGTAGTGCACAACGCCTCGCTTGAGGCAGCCAGGCCATATAAGTGGCTGAAGGGGGCGACCTACTAGGGAGAGGCCTCACGAGCAGATGCACGAGCAAGCCAGAAAACGTCGAAGCCGCCGGAATCCGGTAAGAAAATTCTTATTTTTGTTTTTATTAAATTTATCATTTTTAATTGTTAAAACCGAGTTAGATCATAGAATTTTTGTTTGTTTCATGCTAAACCTTCGAAAACAAGCTTTATTAGTCAAAAATCGACTTAAAACAAGCATAGATTCATGAAAATTTCATGAAATCTGAGTTATTGTTTTTTATGAATTTTTCGGCCAAAACGACACCGTCGGCGACCCTTGATTGATTGGGTTGGAAGAAGAAGGGCAGGCGATCGGTTGAGAACTATCACTGGTCTTAATCGTCGCCGAAAATCGACGAAATCGACGCTGAAAAACCATGGGAACCGGCCCTTTTGGGCGTGTCCCTCGTGTCTGTGTCTGTGTCGTGTCGTGTTGGACACGACGTGTTGTGTCTGAAATATCAAGAACCGATACCGATTCGTGTTGTATCCTCGTGACACGTGTTAAGAACCAATTTCGTGTCGGGTTTTATTTCAAAAACGGATTAAGTTTGGGTCATGTCTTAAAATGGGTTTCTAGGTTAGAAACAAGACGCATGTCAGTAGTTAGAGGTTCTGTGTTGACACAGTTACACGGACTACCTATTGTGTCACTCAATTTGGATCAGATATGGATTTGAGTATCAATTTGGATCTCAAATAGCTTAAACGGATCCAGATTGGGGTTTGGGTGATTTTGGGGTCATTTGGGATCCGATTCGGATACGGTTTGTTTCTTTAGATTCATAGTTAAATAAATTTTAATATTTTAATTATGTGCAATAGTTTAGATATTGAAATTAGAGGATTTGATGGTGATAAGAGTGGTCCAACAACTTGGGAACTGAATCTTAGCACTCCTTAGGTAGGGGGTTATATAATCTTTTACAGAACCATAATAGAAGTGATTTTACTTATTTTAGATAGATTTAAATGTGCATAATTGATAAATATTTTATTGATATTTATGAAATATTATTCGCAATTATGGGTTATTTGATATGTTTTTCAAATAGAATATGTTTATGACATTGATTGATAAAGAGCATGTTTTGATATGCATGTGTTGTATGAACATGGTATTTAAATATTGTATAGATTTGGTTTTGGATATTCGTAGATCTGGATATGACTTGTGAATGTGATGAACTGTAATTTGTTTTAGAAATGTAATGATGTGTGAATATACGAGTCGTACTTGTGTGGTTTGTGTAAGGTCTCTAGAGACTTGTAGGTCCCTCGGGTGATCCGGTTTGGGGTGAATACAGGGTGTGTTCCCGAGCATTCTGTCGTGAGAGTCGGCGTGGTTACCATCATGGATGGGGTTACCGAGGTCACGTTAGGGAGGGTCGGATGACTCTCATGGCCTTTGGGGCAGACACAGTATGGGTTGTAATTATCGAAACTAATGATGCATACGTGTGTGTGAGTGTGTGTGTATGAATTTGAGATCATGATTTAAAGGTAATTGTGTTTTGTTATGAAATGATTGTGAAATTATGCATGCTTTTAGTATGATTTTTATTTAAAGATGTTTAACCTCCCTACTGAGTTGTATATAGGAGCTCACCCAATTGTTTTAAAGGTTATCCTTTGAAAGCACACGGAGCAAAATAAGAGTTGGATAAAGCTGCATTTTTATTTTAGATGGTATGATAAGTGTTAAATGATTTATAATGTCTTGTTATTCGAGGTTATTGTTAGGTGAGCCCCACACCATTTTGATGTGTTGTTTAGAACTTCGATATGAATATTTATTTCAGTTAGATATTTCATAGAGTTTGAATTAAATTAGTATTGTATTTGGTTACTGCTCACCATCACGCTCGCACCACGTGGCATTGGCTCGGGCCTGGATCGTGGTCGCGACCGGAGCGGGTGTGACAACATGTGACCGGGTCAATTTGATTCATGTTGTGTTAAATAAAAACTTAAACTTTATACACGAAAGCGATGAGCGAAGTACAACAGCAGATCTGGAAGAGCTTTGAGGGTGAACTGTTTGATAGCTCATGGTTTAACCATGAGATTCGTAATGTTATAGCATTTAAAACCGTAGGCTAATCTTTATTCAATTAGCAGTTATTAAGTGCTACATAATATTTTTTTGGGGTTACAAGAGGAGGCCGAAGCCTAACACAGACTCGGACACATGCACTCTCTAGGAGTCGAACTCCCCACCTGCACTATAGCTATCTTTAATCTATTACAAACTGTGCAGTATCTCTTATGATAAAATGGATGTCAAGACAACGAAGGTCAAGCGGGGGAGGTAGGTAGCCCTGGCCGGTTCCGAGTGGTGGCTCTAAACTGTCTGTTGGTCTTTTATTAGAACATGAAACTGAAACCAGAACTGAACCAGCTTCCTTTGGTTCTGGTTTTGGTCCCAATTCTGTTCTGATTTCATTTGCAAAATTCACCAACACAAAGTATGCTTTAGAACCATAATAAAGAAAGTCTTGAAACCCGTTAGGTTCTGGTCCCAATTCGGTTCTGGTTCGGTATCTCGATGGTTGAAATAGGAACCGAACCATTAGGTGGGATCCAAATCGGCCAACTCTTGTTCCAATTTGGTTCTGGTTCCCCATGCTGCAAATTCCGGCCGATTTGAGGTGCGGTTTAAGTCCTATTCAAACCCATAAGACCGGGTCCAAATCGGCCACCTCTAGGTGGAGGAGCCCAAACACACAACCCACAGTAGTTCCTAGCCGTTCATCTTGAGAACCATGTCTTTGCCGACTGATGGAGACCACACATCCTAAAGTAGGACGAGTTGTGCTTCGGATGATGAAGTCAACGTCCAAAAGAAGTGAGCGATGCGATGCACACGCGCATGATCGAAAAGCTGTATTCATGCAAATGGGACACTAACAATGTTGGGGGCCTATTGACTCTCAAGATCGTTGGTGGACCAAAAGAGCAAAAGATTCAACATCTGTGCACAACCCGGCACAATATGGGATCTAGTCATGAAAAATCAATGACAAGCACATGTTTCTCATATTATTATTATTATTATTCATATATTTTTTAATATGTTTTAATATTTATTGTCATCACTTTTAACAACAATAATAACATTTTATCGTACACAAAGAGCGAGGACTCACAACTTGGAGGTCATGAGTTCGATAGCCGGACATGCATTTGGCTTTGTCTTCCCCGTTCTACCAAAAAAAACATGCATGCTATCATTAACAATCCATCTAACAACACAACGGTGACGAATTTGCAGAGCTGAATGCTAAAACTACGCAAGGAAGAGCATCTTGATGAACTAACCAGATTATTATGTACATCGAACTTACTTATGCCCATTGATTGGAAACCCATGCAAACCATGACAAAGTTGCAGACCGTTTCTGCAGACCATCACTTTTCAGCTTATTTTCAACTCATTATTCAATTCAATAATGTGTGTGTCTGTGTGATTCTGAGCTTTATCGTCCTACTGACCCACTACGCCGCCCTCTCCTGTCGTGTCATAGAGCTCAGATCTTTGGTTTATGGCTGTTGGTGAGTCTGCTTAGAATCTGCGACCTATTGACTTTCTAAAAGAGTTCCACTATGCTACTTTTTCCCTCCCTTATCTTTGTACGAGTCTTACGAAGTATTTGATAGTCAACATTGACCATGATCATCATCAGTTCCCGAAATTTCCGTGTCTTCCGGATCCATAAACCAAAATGAGTTATATTTTTTATCCTCAACATCTGCTGGTTGCAGCCACCCTTCTAGGTTAATGCTTGAACAGGCACAGTTTCAAGGCATAACGTCCTTTATATTGTCTTGTGTATGTGTAAGCTCTGTGTCTGTGTTAGAAAGAGGGGAGCTCAAATTTAAATAGATGGTGTGCTCTCATTCACTTGATGCTCCTTAAGGAACCCCGGTATTTGTGTAATGCCAAAAAAGCAGTTAAAAAAGGCATACTAGGAATAATCAACGGGGCTGGCAGCTATTTATATGAATGAGGTTTGGCCTCTTGGATATGTTAGGGGCTGGCAGCATTTTTGTCCTCCAAACCTTCCAACCAAAGCAAGGAACGAATTTTTGTGATCATCAACACTAACGCGAGAGAGACAGAGAGAGATGGTTAGAATATGGAAGGAGGAAGCAGAGGTAGACAAGCTGGGCTTTCACACTGTGTTGATCTTTTTCTGGATGGCCTTTGTGACCCTGTTCGTCATCTCCACTATCATATTCTCGTGTGCAGGAGGTGCGGAGAAAGATGGAGGAACAGACTCAGCCGGCGCAGCCTGCGGAGCTGACTGCGGAGTTGCTTGTGGCGCGGCATGTGGTGCATGACACTCATTTACATGAAGACATATGATTGTAATTGCTCTGTCTGCTTCAAGATGTTGGGCAACAAATGTTTTTGTAAAAGCCCTGACTAGTTTTCTTCACCAGTTCTGTTATAAAGAGTTTGATGGAATTTTGAGGCACTGAATTCTAATGAATCTTATTTCTTATTCCCTTTGTTTATCACTGCGCTAATTATTCTGCTGACAGCTGCCTGTGGCCTTCTCTTGTGCGGGGTCTCACAACTTCAAGTGAAGTTAATTTTTTATCTATTATTGATAGGAAAAACAAGAAAAAGGAGAAGACCAAGAGGCCTTCTTAGAACACAGAAAACCACCAGAAAACTTTTGGAAGTAAGAATCCCACAACCTTTTGATAGTAAGAAAACCGTTTCCCAAAGGTTTCCAACAACGGCAAAACTTCAAGGCTAATTGCTAACCTCGTCCAAGTATCTATGCTGTGTGTTGGGTTGCTAACTATGGGAGTCGAATCCTCATGGGAGCAGGTGGGAATTTAACCCCATATCGCCCATCAGACTGCCTAAAGACTTGATGGGTTTTGCTATAAATGCTGAATCTGAAAGCCAAAGTCTTTAATCTTGGTAATGGCTTTCAAGAAGTGCCTTAGTTCATGAACTGGGGCGATTCTTTTTCCTTGTGGATAAAGAAATGCATCTTAGGAGACTACAACTTGGTACCTTAGGTGATGATCAATCTAGAAGCCAATCACCACATGAATCAGATAGGAAACTGCTTAGTGCTTTCAGCAGTATACCGACATTACTACTAATATTTTGTCTATAATACCAACATGCATGCGGATGTTCTTTAAAAACAAGGAGGTTGCATTTTGACCATGTAATTGAAAGGTACATTACTCTGAAACCGGAGACTACTTCCTGTCAAAAGCAAGTCCTCTCTACCAAATTATGAAAACCAAAATGAAGACCTTTTCATCTATAGATTGATTACATGAACTTTGTGGTTATTGTATTTGACATCTATGTTCCAGAATCCATGATAAAGATCCAATCGAGTTTCAGCCTAACAGTCGCACCATTCCAGTATTGGTGGAGTTTGATAACTTATCTGTAAACGAGAAAATTGGCCCCTGCAATTGCCAAAACAGAGAGACGAAAAAAAGTAGTGACTTTCAGGCCATCTCTGATCTTTTTATCATCTCTGTGACGACTTTTGGTCGTCTACTTCCACGCTTTTAAATTTACCTGTGTATAATTGCATTATGAATTGCACCTCTTACTCTCGGAAGATTACTTTTCAGAAAGAAGCATGGACAAACTAAAATAAAACCCTGTTGTGCGAATCTGGGAGATACTATTTGGATTCTGCTTAGAATAGAATCCTTGTATTTTGTATAAGCCTTTACCACACAATAAGCGGTGGGAAGACCAGCATGGATTAAAGAGAGTATTGTCTAGGCGCGTCCTTGTCTTTGTAAACCAGTGGTAGACGTCGCTGAGGTCATACCCAACAAAGGCCTGACAAAAGATGTTAACTAGTTGGACCTGCGTTGGATCTAAGAGAGAGGGAGAGATAGAGAGTACGGCACGAATTGAAGTTCCTAATTGATGTCGAGTGAAGTTATGTAAGCGATTACACCATTGATCTAATCTGCCTGATTGTGGTATATATATATAACCGGATCTGTCCAACACTTTTAACATGTTGATTCGTGTTGCCCGAAAGCATGTAAAATGATTTTCATGGGAGCAGCACGAAAGCATGTACAATGATAAAAAGGAAAATTATACTAAGCTGCCATACATAGCTAACTAGAAAACTAAGACAAGGTCAAACTAAAGTAAATTGAAAGTAAAGTAATAATCTATTCGATTGATCGGGAGATCCATATTACAGATATAAAGTTTACCTTTAATTGAGAGCAGACGATGGCTTTCATCCAGAAGATTAAATGTCCTAAAACTATGAAGTGGAACTCTTGATCTTATGGTTTCACATCGCTTGTGTCTAGATAATTCCCTGATTAGGCCATCAAATCTTCTCTAAATTAATTAGAGAGGTTAAACACTCCGCAATAATCTCTTGGTTCGTCTGTGTTTCCCTTCTATGGATATTTTTCAGAATAACCAAAGGAGAATACAAAACAGAAAGTATCCTGACAACACGAGATTCTCAAGAGACTTTAATCCCCTGTGCATGAGATCCATTTTGGATCCTGACCCATTACCAGAACACATCTCTGGCTTCCTTATCCACTTCATGCTGCATCGCGAGCTTTCAAAGAAGGACCGTGTTTCATGAACATAAATTCAAACCACACCAACATAGCACCTAAGGGTCTACTTGCTTGGTCATGTCAATAGGCATAACCCACATAGGCTTTCAATCATGGTTTCTGTGTTTTATTCTCGAGTGGAAATACAGTGTACAACATTTTTTTTCACTTGGTTTAGTTCAACCTCTGTCTTATTCAGGTTTAGAGAATCATGGTTCCACGCTAGAGAAGAATTCTGTATTTAATTTACAATAGAAAACTTGTAACTGCACTCAAAACCGTTCACTAAAGTTAGTTAATGGTAAAGTTTTGAATTTAAAAAGCAAAAAGTACTCTTTCAATATCGAACTATAGAAATCTTGAAGTGGATTTAAGTACGAATCAATGTGTGCATCAACCACTTCATGTACCTCGCCTCTGTTTTAGTGTCAATATTTTTTACTCAAATTAGGCTTAGAGAATGATAATTCCACACCACAGAACTTGTAACTGCATTCAGAGTCAAGGTCTGATTCGCTTGGATCATTGTTCATGCACACTCCAGGGGTCTTCTCTATGTAATATTACCACACCTCTTAATGATCAACCATCCATAACCCTGGTTCATACTCACATTCATTCATATTTAAATCCCCTTGAAGATTTTTATCGTTCGATCTTACAACAAATTAACTTGATCGAACAACAAAATTCTTTAAACTGATTTGAGCATAAATGAGTGTACACGTTCATATGATTTTGTCCCTGCGATTCTGTGGTGAAAACAGAAAATTAGCTATATATATGACATACATGCCACGGTCTTATAAATGGGTTCAGGGATCAGTCAAGGTCTCAGAAATCGCTAGATATACTTGACTGATAATTCGTTCAGGGAAATACTTTTCCTCCCGACGAATAAAAATGATCATCTATAAGATCTCGATTCTGTCTATACATGTGTGAGAGAGAGAGAGAGAGACTCTGTCTAATTTTTGTTGTACAAAGGAAAGCAAGAGCTAGATACGAGACATAAAATCGCCCCCAGGTCCCCCACCATCAACCAACAAAGGAGTCCGTCTATGTGTACAGAAAGAAGCTTAATTCTAGAATCTCAAGGAAGTTCTCTGGATGACTTTGGACTAGAGGGAGACAGAGAATCTAGATGTCTCTCGACTGTCTGGACGTGCAATGAGAGAGGAAGCAACTTCTTGGGTCTCCAGAAGTTCCAGAGCTAATTTTCTGTTTTCACCACAGAATCGCAGAGACAAAATCCGCCAGAAAATCCGAACTTTGCAGACACTTATCCCGAATTCTAATAAGGTAAATTCACGGTCCAATCCCGTATGAAATTCTCTTCCTTTTAGGAACGTAACATTCATTCTTTGCGGTTCATTATTCTCAATTTTAGTGTCACAATTTGAAACGAACCATACGAAAATTCTCTTATTTTTGGGGAAACTACACTGAAATATCATTTACATCTTCAGTTTGACGCGGCGTCCATACTTGGTGATGCCATCGACTATGTAAAAGCACTCCAGTTTCACATTCAGGTATGCTATGCAGTTGCGTACTTTTTCTCTGACTCTGCTCTTGTCTCTCAAATTTTGATCAATGCTCTTATTGCCAGTCACGCAAGTATTGCACAACGTTCGACTTTCTCGAAGATGGCCCCCAGCACCCAGAGCGTTAGCTCATCCGTAGGACTCTAGCACTCTCACGCTGCAGGAGCAAGTTTCGATTCCTGAGGTTGCATGCGTGTGAGGGAGTGTAAGGCTTTACTTTAACCTAAGCTTATTTTCTGAACTAAAATACCCACATCTAATTGAAAGAATTTCCTCTCTCTCTCTCTCTCTGAATTGCACTTTGTTATTTGAGATGATTTGTGGAGGGTCGGAATTGTTAACAAAAGGGAAGGCTTATTCATTTGTTAGCAATCCAAGTTTTTTGTGATTACATAGAATGATTGAGTTTGATCATATTCAAGTTTTTCTGTCAAGATCATTAAGGTAATTGTTTTTTTCTTCTTTTTATTATTTTGAAGAATTCTTTCCATCGTTTTCTGCAACTAATGTAGTAGTAATTCAGGTTTCTCCTTGTTTTCTGTTTTATTATGATTAAATTGGATTTCTCAATTTTCTGCAGCCAATGTTTCCTTCATATGACCATGAAAGTAAAAGATACCTAGAAACGTGATGACACCTCATCGTCTCATGGGAGCTTTCACCATTCGATTTACCAGCTTGATGAATTTCATCAAATGACCTCCCCTAAAACATCTTTAACCAATTTCAGACATTCATTTCGATACAGTTGTGAACAGAAGAAAAAGTCCCAAAAGCTTGGTCCCAACGGAAGTATTCAAGAAATGTTCTCCATTCTTGGCAGATGGTTAATTCAAGCACACGCTGGTTTTGTTTCCTTCTTCCCAAAGTTGATGGAGGAAAGCTTGAATCTTGATAATCCTCGCAACTACCTCTATCGTGCATTTGATATCTTCATCGGAAAAGTATCAAATAGATCTTATGTGTAGTTGCGCCCAGACTAGCGTTAAGGGAAAAATAGCTCCCAGGTGAAAACCATATGATCAGATTTGCACCTTATCCCAAAGAATAAATATCATAGTTGCAGCTTTTATTTTTTTTTACTAAAAATTTTCAACAAACTTATTTTTTCCATATGTCTAGGCTACCACACGCCCTATATAGAGACTTATGTTCTCTGTGTGTCTCAGTGCATGCGTGCGTGCTTCTTTATCATATCACACCCTTGTTTGAACTTTCTAATTCCCATTCTTTGTTAATGGCATAGATTCGTCAGGCAATGGTGACGGGGAGTAGGCCTTGTTCAACCACATTTAGTACTACCACAAAGTGGTGTCAGTGTGAGCAATCGCTTCAGCTTGGATCAATGGGAGTAAGAGCCAACCAAGGAATCTGCTTCGATGGCAATGGCATTCCCAGCACAGCTTGCTCCTTAGATGCACCACTAATTCCTTCTCCTGGAATGGCTCATTTTTCTCTTTCCGGTTTGCCTTCGACATTGCTTCACAATTGTGCAGCACCTAACTTCCCAAGGCCTATAATTCAATTCCCTCATGCTCCAATTAATGCGCCATATGAATGATTCTTCCCCCCTTGCACGTTTCATTCAGCGAGTGCCTCACAAGTTGATCAACATTTGTTGGTGCCCACCCAGGTTCATCTCTACCTACATTCTGTGAAATGATCTGAAGACTTGACTACAGCTCAATGCTCTGCTAATTAGTGTGAGTGCTGTCTGAGAGATGAGATTTCACCATGAATGGGTTTACACATTCCAGGCTCCAGTCTCGAGCCTAGTCACTGCCCAATGTAGCTAGATTGCCACCCTCTCGGATTTCTTGAATTAATCTCGTTAGACTCATCTTAAGCAATATTGAATTCACCAAATGAAGGTTGGAGTTGGATCCGAGGAACATTGTATCATTATATTGCAATTGACTCCGCAATCTCCTAAGTCAGATGATATATTAAGGTACCGAAGCACTTATAGCCAATGTGATCAAAGTTGTAAATTGGCAATACATAAGTAACAACAGAAAACAAGAAAAAGGTTCTTCAGTAATAAAAGATAAGGCCAACAAGAATCCCCATAACATGCACTTACATTCAGAAAGACCTGAGAAACAAAGTTTAAGACACCGAACCACATTTTAGACAAAACACTGATTGTTTTTTGTATGCTTGTTGAAGCACGCATGCGTACACGCACACACACACACACACACACACTTTTGTATGTACACAAGACAATATACTGACGATACCGTTCGGAATTTTTTACCAGCAAGTGGAGGACTCACGGAGGCCAGGTTAAGGTTGAGCATTGATGTCAACAAACCAGACGGTAGAACTTCTTCAGTTAAAGATTTAAGTAAACAGTACAAGAGAACTATATATGAAACTCCATAGAGCCATCCGCAGTTCAGAACGACACCATTCATTGTCCCCACGTAAGTTTACTCGACGAGGATATGCATCACGGAAAGGGAAAGCGTACATATAGCTCTCATCAAGGAAGTACTAGCACCAAGACTTGATGAAACCAGTAAAGTTCTTAGTTGCATACACCGTGTTTTAGTTTTGGATGAACTGAGCAGGGTAGCCTTCTTTTTTTGTTCAATACCGATCGTGCGACAATGCCCAGAAAATTGGACAAAAGCCTGAGGATCACTGGCCTCTGAGACCGCCACCTGGGCATAGAGACCCTGCTTTCTGGGCAATTTCTCCGTTCATGATGACGGAATGGAAGGGAGAAGCTGAAGGAAACCAACCGTCTGCACGCCGGTCTCCTTCCCGGTAGACATACTTTAAACTCCCACTCCTGATCTTTCCAGCAGTTACACGCAACATGTGTTCGATTGACGTGACTAGTTTCTGTGAGCGAATTCAAAACGATGAATAAAGGCCTGTGTGTGTGTGTGTGTGGAGCAATTTGGGGGGGGGTTTGGTATATCTCTGGTAGTTTTGGAGACACTCAAATCCGTGAAATCTCGCAGCCTTCATTCGTTCTCTTGCTCTGCTCAAATTGGTTGGAGGTGGGAAACACTTCATTAACTTGATCCTGAAAAACAGCGTTTGGCTTAAGTGACGGCAAAATCTAACAGCAAGTATAACGAAAGAGCTAGCACAAATGTATAGAGACCAAAAGTTTATATCGACTATGGTACCGGTAGCTCAATCACTGCTGAAGTCTATGTTGATGGAGTTTTCCCTCTGCTGCAGAAAGATGAAGAATAAGGTGGGTTAGTTTGACCTGTAGGAGTAGAGGGAATAGACTTCCAGTTGTATTATAATGAACATCACGAGTGCTTGGCCTTCACAAAGAAGTCGTTGTTGTGCAAAGGTTTTGTGATGAGAAGGAAGAAGGTTTAACTGGATTTCAGTGGAAAACTCGGTGGATTTGACAGAACTAAAATCCAAGGAAAATGGAAAGCTGCAAGAGGTTGAAGTCGGATCTGGGTCTGACCTCGACTCACAATAGGGTGCAGCAAGTGTAGGCTGAACTTGATGACAAAGAAGATGTCTGAAAGCTTGCCCAACTCGATGGCTTCATAAGTATAGATGCCATGTCAATCTGAAAATTCCAATAACTTTAACATATGTTTAACTAACATATTGAAATATAACTTTGGTATCGGACAGCAATAAACTAGCCTTATTGGTGTTCGGAATGAGTGATCGCAATGCGCGAATTCGCGAATTTTCTGATTTATTCTTTCACTTCGATTCTGTAAAGAAACATGACCAATCAACATGCAATTTACGTAAGCATGCTCACACAAAAATAAAACGGCACAAAAGGATTTAAGACCGCTGAATATAATTATGTTTACTAGCTCATTTTCATGATGATGCGGCTTGAATGAATGATTCCTGCCAGATTGTTGAAGTCTCTGTTGTAGAACTTCAGTACACTCCCCACCTCACTACGATTCATTAATGTGGATTGGAAAATACACTATTGTTAAATCTAATTTTGTTAAGAGTCGCTAAATGTCATTTGATAAAATTCAAAGTCTTTCTAACTATTTTCATTCTCTGTTCATATTAAGTGAAATAAAAAACCTGAATGGCACTCCATGCAGAATAGCTCTAGTTCATGAATTTGAACCAAATGAAGGTTCCCGCCACTTGAGCGACAAAGAAAGTCACCACAAGGATATGTGACAAAAGAAAAGCACCCACAAAGTGAAGTCTTCTATCTCTATGTTGCCTCCTAAAGAAAAACTGAGGAACTGTTCCAAATAGATAGACAGATGATTTGTCAAACCAAGTTACTCATGGCTGTAAACAAGGAATCTGATGTTATTTGCTAACATAGAGTTTGATGAAGATGGATGGTCAGAGTGAGACTACTTCAGTTATCAAGCGTTCATCGAGTAGGATCATTCCAATAAAGAAGTAGTTAACAGGTCGGTCGGTCCTATTAGTTAAAGGAACCTCCATTACTATACTTAATTAACTGCTTTCTTTTACACTGACGAGGGCCAAACAATTCTAACCTCATAAGGATGGGATCATGGGAATTAGTTTATTGCAGAGCAGACAAGTTCCTTCAAATTCAACTGAAAACTTCAGAATCACAGCAAAGATAAGGGTTCTCAATCTTTCAGCTATGCAATGCTTTTCTGCATCTCTGTACCGTTTTCTTCCAAGAACCTTCTTGTCCTCAACTGTCTGAACACATGAATTCAGGTAAATTCATGGTCTGAAGCATGCTCTTCAAGTGAATATTGCGCAAGTTTTCCATCAAATTCAAATCTTCACAAAACAAGATCAGATCATACTGAAGTGGTTCCTCAACTGCGAGGGTATCTTTATTTAGTTTCGGTTACTGAACTTGACTAATTCCTTGATGCTTTCTTAAGTATATTATGTTACTATAAGTTGCTTCTGACTTGAAGCACGTATACGGAAGCACAAGAGGGAAACATTGACATGTCAATCGATAGTTAAACCTCAAATATTTTGCACGTATATATTCATGTCATTCGAGCAGCCTAAAACTTTTAATCCCTACCAAATATTTTTCAAGCATTCATGTATCATACTGGATGGACCACTGCCTACTTCTAGAAACTATGGCTAGAGACTGCTACGAGCAGAAGATTCTGGGTACCAAATGATGAAGAGACTGCTTTTAGTTCGATAAGATATTCCAGACTCTTTTGATCTCTAGATTCATGCAGCTGCCTCTAAGTAAAAAAATATAATCAAAGACCTCTCTCTCTCTCATGACAATCCAAAGTCATCTACAGACTAAGGAAGTTTATCCTCTTTAATTCTTGTGGTCAAGTCGTCAAGTCTACGGAACCAGCAACATAATATAAAGCCAGAACCGAGGTTTTGCTGTCATGATCTTGTCCACCACACAGACCGTAATCATGCAGTTCGACCCTAATCCTATTCACGATGCCAGTTCTGTTCCATCAAAGCGTTGCCAGTACTTTTGAAAGACACTAAACAATTGATTGATCTTGCAAAGTGAACTAATGTTCGTTAAACAAATCGAACAATGCAACAAAACTACTTAAGAGCGACAAGCAGAATCTGCTACGAGATCGGTTACCGTAGCTAAATATTGCACTGAGCTTGACCTACACGATTATTGATGATACAAGGCAGCATGAAGACGGGCCACTCAGATATTTCTATACTGCAAGAAAATTGTCTATAAATCTTACCAACTGTTCATAAAAATTTTAGTTCGCTTACAAAGCTAAATATTCAATCCCTGCTAAAGATATATAAGCCAAAACTCTCCTTGACAAATAAGATTAACAAGTCCTTCAGCTCACCCCGTAATGACAGATCACTAAAGAAACTTAAAATGAACATTTTTGTAGGGAAGAAAGGAGCGTTGTGTTAAGCCAAAGCCTTTGGCAGGGAGCTGGCAAATTATATGATGTTTTACACTCAAAGCTTGAGCACCTTAATCTGCTGCAACAATCAATTGTCCATTGATGAGGGAAATCATGAGCAGGAGTCATGGGATTCATGTCGTCTGGATGGACTCTAACAGAGAGAAAGAAGAAGGTTCGTTTAGCAAACATCTCAATTTAAAGCTTTAAAGCATCGATCTTCAAAAGGAACCAGGAAATTTTCGTTGGTCCTACTTACATATCAAAAATTCTCATGATAAGCTTAAGCTTAGCTCGACTGGCAGCGCCATTTCATCATAGCTCACCAGCTTTGAAATCCCCATCGTACCAAAAAGGCGAAGATGCCACGATGGAATCACATCCCTCACTTATACACGATGGTACCAGGCTTTCGCCTCCCCATTGTACCAAAAAAGCAAAGACGCCACGATGGAATCACGTCCGTCCCTCACACACCACATATATGAAAATCTAAATTACTAAAGCCGCAAAAATCAAAATTCTTGTTTTCATAGTCCTCAGAAGGATTGCTTGCAATTTTTATCAATGAGAAGATCAGGTCTCAAAGATTAAACATACCCTAGAAATGTCAAGATTACACGCAATTTTCTTTCAATTTCAATATCGCAGTACGTTATTCACTACACCTTTGGCAAAGAAGGCAGAGTGACTCAACAAAAAACCTGCCATTAATCTAAGCCCTTCAGCAATACGCCGATGTGTAACCCCAAAACCATCAAAGATTGGTAACAGGGCCCAACCAAAGGGCTCACAAGAGAGAGAGAGAGAGAGAGATGAGAAAGTGTGGGTCATTTTAATATGAAACCACATTGTTTATAGAAGCATGTCAATGAATCAAACACAAGTCTTTCTAGAATCCCCCATAGAATCAGAAAGCTACAGAATGCATATGATGGTTTCATGAAATGAACCAAATATAATAGATTAGTAAACCGCAGCTGCAAGTCAGACAATGCTTTCTAGGCAAATGCATTTCCTTCAACAAAAATAGCTCAGAGCCCAGTGCATGTCATCATCCAATTCACTGCAAACCCACTAAGAAATAAGATTATAAATTACCAGAAAGGAATCAAAAAGACACAAAAACATAGAGTTAGCTAGCTTATAAGATTAAAAATCACAAAAAGAGAATCATATTCAATCGGTCCTCAGAAATAATTGCTTGTGGATTTCATCAATGAATCAGGTCTCAAAGATTTCATGCCATCATCGGACCTTAAAAAACATTCTTTGAAACAACAAAAACGAAATAATAATATTATTTCGATCTCGCAGTACGCTATTCACTAAGATATCTGAAGAAGTCAAAGTCGTGCATCGAATCTCAGCTTCGAAACCAAAATGTTGAGATGGGTAGTTCTTGAACTACCCCAAAACCTGCATAAGCGACCTACCAACCTCTCTCTCTCAATATCCTAAGCTCTTAGAAGAGGCCCCAACACAATTTTACCGGCGATTGACTCGCCGGAGAAGTAGATGGTGGGCTGCTTGTGGCTCGAAAGAGGCAACTGGTGGAAAGATTAGGGTTTCTGAAGAGCGGGAGGGGCTTACATAACCTAATTTGAACTAGGGTCAATGAGTTGGATTAAGATCCGAACCCAATTGACTCGATAATCCGGTTAAAAAACGTATCAATGTCGTGCGTTTACAAGGATTTTGTAGTAGGCTTAAGGCTTGCGGTTTACATATGGTTCCAAATCATCCACGAAGTGACCCGCAGGTCAACCCGAACCGGTGTCATGTTCTACCCGTTTAAACTTGACTCTTTCTATTTATTTTTTTTGTTTAAGAGGAGGTTGAAGTAGTATCATGATATACATAATAAGGTCACTAGAAATAAAATTGAGTAACACTAATAGAGAATAAAATTTGAGAAAATCGTTTAAGATGGTTTAGATATGTAAAAAGATGACGCAAAGATGTTGGATATGAAAAATCAAATTGTAAAAATGTTAAAAGAAGAAGAGGATGACACAAAACTGTTAGAATGGTCTAAGATCGTGTAAAAACGAATCCAACTAACCAACCCATCTAGTACGAGATAAGGCTTAGTTGTTATCCTCTAGTTCTCGATCTCTTAACCCCTGGACAGAGGAAAAAGAATGACATAGTTATTCTACCAGAGAAAATACTAGGACATGGGACAATTTTATGAGATTCTCTTGCAGAAGAAAGAAGCATGGTGCAATTTATAAACCTTTGATAGTGTGACCTCGAACGTCCAAAGTCGGTAGGAAGTTCTAGTTGGCAAGTAAAACCTGTATATCAAAATTAAAAAGTCGCATTGCCAACAATGCTAACACTTAACTTCTCTTTCTCCTTTAGTTAAAGTAAAATAAAATATAATTTCTTTGTTCCAACTAAACATGGCCATATATGACAATCTGATTAAAAACAGTAAATTTAAGATGTAGAAAAGATTCATTTTCAAGTGGAAGAAGAAACTGGAAGTTAATCATATCCTCCTTAGCAGAGGAAAAGCAGATGTTACCTATGGTCTCCACGTTTAGGATGCACGCCACTCAAAGACCCTGTGAAACCCAAACCTATAACTGGTGCACCTGTTCAAATGAATAACACACTTATGTCGGTTCTAAGAAGCTAGTAAACAATAAAGTACTACAGAGAGCTAACAAGTAAAAGTCGCATTTAAATAGTGACAAGTTATTCATTCCTATCACATCACAGTGGAGACAAATGAAGGCTATGGTAAAACAGATTACAGGTTCTTTCTGAAAGAAAACGAGACCATGTTTTACTACAATCATACCCACTTTAACAAGATTTAACATAATAGATTCTTTTCAATGTTGATTGGGTTCAATGTTTTTTTGTGATCATATGACATACAAATAAATACAGTGAAACTACGAGATCAAAATTCAAAGGGCATGGGCATAAGCAGTTTAAAACTTAAGTAAATAAAAAAGAAAGAGCTTGGAAATAAGTTCTTGAAACACACGTGCACACACACTCAGGATGCCAAGAATTTTAGCAAATGAAAAGATATAGAGATGAAGGAATATTTCATTGGAGATTCAGAAAAGCAATAGGCATTATTCATATAACATGCATGAGTAGATCCAGTAATTTTCAAGTCACGTCCAATGGCAATTTCTTGTTACGCTTAACTATGAAAAACAGCACATCAGATAAGACCTTGACAGTTAATAACTCTGTCTTCAAATTGCCAAGCAAATTTTAAGAATCAATGAGAAACATTAGATAGAAGAATGAGTGCGACCATGAAGAACAAACCAAGTGCATCACAGTACCGCAGAAGCATACAGTGTGCTACAAGACTTTCATACATATGCTTTTGATTTTTAGTTTAATCCGCATAACCTGTCTTTGCAAGTTGCATTGCACGATTATAAGCGGATAATGCCAGATCTTCCCCAATCTGTCTACTTGCAAACTGTGATGGAACCTATAAAAGAGATTAAAATGGTAACTACATACTTGAACCGATAAGATTACATCAATAACATGGTTATTGCATTACTGTTCCTAGGAAATTTTGCAAAAACGGATTAGGAATGTGTTTGGAAACATCTAAGAAAATTATGAAAAATACTTGTAATTTAATATCTTCAAGTTTCAACATAACTATGGAGCTAATATTAAAAAGCTTTAGCTAAAAAAGGGAAACCAAAATGGCAGCAACAAAACAGCAACAAAATCACATGGGGGAGATCTTAAAGAAAACAATTAACAGATACTCAATCACTTCTTTGTACTACAGAAAGATATGAAAATCAATCCTTTAATAATGCAGCATTTTCCTGTGAGCACATTCTTTCTCAATTGATTACTAGCTTTAGGTATCAACAAATTTAACAAGATATTAATGACTCACAGAATAAAAATCCCAATTGATTAATGTTTGACAGGACCAAGCCGGCCCTCTCAGATATTCAATCTGCAAAGGATGCACAAGTATGATTGACCAGTTTCAAGTACGACAAAGGACCTTCTGTCTGAAAAGCACTAAGCACCCAAAGGGAAACAGTTCCCTTGGATGTCATGATGGTGGAGGCACCCAGAAACCAAAAGACACCAGCAAGAAAAGTGCACGTGAAGCCACAAAGCATAAAAACAATATCATCATCGTCATCTTCATCATCACAAATCAACAGAAAATCTTATATTCTAACAATATTTCCGTCCCAACCAACATATTAACATTGGGAAGGTGACCAATTTTCCGATCCAAATGTGTGCTGACCGCACACACTTCAACCAGCGAAATGCATGCCCAAACAACCACACAACAGAACACAGCACACGCACACCAAGCACACATGCATGCACACACACATGCACACGTACCCTCGCACGCACGCGCACACACATGAATACACAGACACCAAGGACTAACACGAACACAACAAAGAGTATCACAATTCTGTACTAAAGACATCTCCAAAAATTGAACCAAAGTATACAAACCGAACCACCCATTATCAATACAAAAATCCTGCTGCCGACTATTCCGTGATCATGCTCAATAATTCCAGCATAGGATCACAAACACATGAGCACAGCGTAAATTGGTCATCAAGAAATGCATAATTAGACAAACCTTCCCCAGCAGCTGGATCATAGAAGGACGAGACGACGGCACTAGAACTTCAAGAACACTGTTGGACGCCCCTGGCACAGACATGAGCCATCCAGGGGCCTAGGCTCTCAATCAAACAACATAAAAATCGGAATCTTGTAAGATATACAAGAGATAACGAAACCACCAACTAATGAATGGACACCAACGACCAACCAAAATAAACAAAGGAAGACGAAGATTAGGAAGAAGCGAAAGAATAATGATCGTGATGCCTGAGAGGCACCAACAGCTACGTAGAAGGCGGCCTGGTAGCAGGTAGCGTAGATTGCCTGGACGATGGCGCGAACAGTTTCATCCATGCCGGTAAAGGTCGGGAGATCACCAAACGGCAAACTGTTGTCGCTGATCGTTTCAACGTAGAATACAGATAATCTCACGAAAAGCCCCGGTACTTAGAATACTCTGGGCGGGTTCGCGACAAGCCCGACCCGGACCAAACGATTACCGAAAAGAACCCTTCTTGTTTCCTGGCAGCCATGGTTTCGGTTTCCTTCTTCCTCGCGCTGCGATGAGAAACCTCCTGAGAGTCGGCCCTCGCTACGCGCGATCCTTTCTGTCTGCCCCTTCAAACTCTAGCGCTAATTCCTCATTCTTTTCTCTCCGCTTCATCTTCGCAGACGCCTCTCCTTCCCGGCGGTAGTGGCTCCAACTCCGGCGATTCGAATCCTCCGCCGGAGACTCCTGCCGTCACCGACATAACTCCGGCTGAGTCCGAGAAACCCCTAGCTCTCAAACAGGTCGAGGATGTCAGCACCAATGGTAAGAGATTGATCCCCATTTCTCTGTGCTCTCCCCCCCCCCCCCCCGAATTTCCTATTCTTTTTAATATGAATTCTCGATTAGGTTCTGTTTTCTGACGATTCATGGTTGGTGCATTGTTCTACTCATTTATGTACTGTTTAATGGTTTACTACAGAGTCGGCCTTTTGGTTTGTTGAGTTCCTTAGTGGCTATTTAAGGTTGTGTTATTACACTATGATTTGGCTTTGTGCCGAGTTCAAATGTGTGTGTTCGTTACTGGTACTGTGGGGAGTTTGATTGTGATCTCTGGTGAAGACGGGTGTGCCATTTGTACTTAGAACATATACTTGGATCACATCTACCTTTAGTTTTCTGGAATCATGAGGTTTCAATTTTTTTTTAGGACGTTCTGTAGAAAATAAAGCTTAAAATCGTCTTCTTTAAGGTGCTTCTGGTGCTCTTTTTTGAAACATCGTCCGATTTCAAGATTAAACCTTTTCCCTAAGCTTTCTACGGTTGGTTGCTTCTTGGTTGGAATTCTTGTTGGACTTTAGTTTGGTTAAGTGTTTGTTAACATCAATAGTCATTGATGGTATATTTTCTACACTGAAATTTCTTTATTACTTGAAGTCTTGGAGCCGGTTAGCTTCCGCATAATCGTGATTCGTGACATCCACGGATGGCAAAATTTTGATGCCGCTGTTGGAATATTATGATGTACTCAACTTATGTCATTTCAATAAAGTGTAACTGTTGGTATTTGTTAGAATTCAGTACTTCTCTGAGTACTTGGGAAACAGCAAGTCTTCAAGCTGAAATGACTTCATTTTTCAAATATATCATTTACATAAATTTAGAACGTTTTAAGGATTAGATTATGTTTGAAACCTTGAACATTTACAGTGTCTTTATTGGTTCTAAATATTATCAAAAGCTTCTGATCTCTCTTGAGATTAGATATTTCTTGTTGCTTTTAATTGCTTGTGCGTGCAGCTTTTTTGACTTTTCTGTGCTGATTTAAATCTTTACATTGAAAAGATCGCACATTTTCTTATGTTCTTGCTTTTAATTGTGATTTGAAAAAGATGCCTAATTTGTGGGGCTTAGTCATTCTAGAGAACAAATTCAAATTGATAGCGCTCTAGGATATTTTTATGATCTTCCTCCTCAATGTGGCATTCTTTTATATTATTAATTGGTAGCTTGAGTGGAATTATTTATGAATGCTGAAGGCCAAGTTGATTTCACTATTTAATTATTATGTAGCACTTGGTTCTATTGTGGAAGCCATTCTTGCCCGGAAGTTGTCAGGAAAACATGAAGAAACTCATGATGAATTGATGGATGAATTGAGATTCAAGCCACTTGATGGTGTTCTAGATTGAGAATTTGAGGATGATTTTGAGGAGCTCCATGATACAGATCAGGAAATTGATAATCTCTACAATGTAGGCAGTATGTGGAGAACAAGTTGAAGAAGGATGAATTTTTCAACATGTTCAGTGAGAAGTATGATGAAATGATAAAGGAGCCACAGAGAAGGGGTTTCTTCAGGATACTGGAAAATGAGAAGAGATTTTGGAGGACATGTTGAATTGGGATAAGCTTCTTCCAGGTAACTTCTTTTATCTTTTCTGGTCGATGGAGGGTTGGTTCCAGGTGCAAGGAACTGCAAACAGTTTTCTTGTTCTTTCTTGTTGACATTCTTGTCAAAGATCTTAAATATGTTATTTTCTACCATTGTATCTCTTATTGGATCACTACACCTTTGAATTGTTTGTTTTATGATTGTGAGTCTGTTCAACGAGAGAGAATATGGGGAGCCCATCATGCTGTTTTAATAAGTTAGGAGCCTTCGGATTGTCATGCATTTTAAACAGTGGTTTTTTATTGATTTCTTGGATAATTTAAGAATATAACTAGTGTATGCTTAACAATCAGTCTGCAATGCAGTTATATTTTGTAAAGGTTTTATCTGTGAGAAAGGCATACCTATGCGTGTCATAGCGAGCTCATCTAACTTATGTTCTTTAACATTGTTGTTTTCTACTCGAGGGAAAAGAATAGCTTTTCCTTATTGCTTGCAGTCATGGTTTACTTTCATAAAGGTACTTCAAGGTTATCTAGATTATCTCTTCACTTTTTGCCTCCCCAGTGTTCGGTGAAACATGAAATAAAGCTCATGTTTATCGTCTCTCAACCACAAGAAATAGCGTAGAATGCTACTAGGATGTGAACTGAATAAGGGGTGTTCCACGCCAAACCCACTCTATATTAATACGTTGCTGCAGTAAGCGAGTTATGGGGAAGCTTGCTTGTTATTTCTATAGCAATAATGGAAATCCTAAGCATTTGTATTCAATTAAGAAGGCTGCTGGGGATTATGGTCAAATCCAGTTGTTGCTAATTATAAAAATTATTGACAATGAGTACAATAAGAAGATTGAAAGTGCTACTAGCAACTTTATAGTTTTCATTTTCTCATTTCACTTGATACAACAAATGCTTTTTCAGACGCTATAAAGTAAAAGGTGGAGGCAAAATATTACGAGCCCTGTGACATGTGTGAACGAGGAGAGTTAGAACAAGTTGTAGCATATGAAATGCTCAAAGAATTTGAGGACAAGATCATGCAAGAATGTGCCGACATGGATGGCAGCTTAGGAACCTTCTGAAGAGGTTGGTGAAGAATCTGACACGAAAAAATCTCTGGATGACCCACCTGGTGAAGGCCCCATTCTGAGGTGGCAAATTAGAGTAGTTTTTGGTCCTGGAGGCTATGCATACCACCCCAAAAATCGCAAGGTGAAGCTTTCTGTCACTGTCAAAGAACTGGGTCTTTCAAAATATGCTTATCGTAGATTTAGAGAAGTTGTTGGCAACTTGGCAAGCTATATCATCCTGGGAAAGATGAGCTCACGATAACCAGTCAGTGAAAGGTAGGCATTGGATTTTTCTGCCTATTCTTTTGTATCTCATTATATCTGCAGGTGTCATTTTGTGAACCTGCTGCATTGGGGGTACGCGTATATTCACGACACTCATCGAGCATTGTCTTTTGTGCATGAATTGTTCCATGCACAAAGAGATCAGAAAAGTTATCTTTGACTTCAAGAAATTGCTGCCTGCGATTTTGTTTTATGAAAGAATGCAGCATTTGCATGTTTTGCTTTCTGGTATCAGCATCCTGAAACTTGTCCCATATACTTATGAATATATACTAGAAATAAAAAGCCAAGCCTTGTCCCACAACAGGTGGGTTAGGGTTTGGCGACATGGATTATTAGTTGTCATTGCGTCATCAATCTTGGATCATATTTTCATTTAAACCCAAAGAACATGAAACTTTTATGTTTCCATCCAACAAATATTCAGTTTCTTTTGCCTCTTATGTTGTGCTTAGTCCAACTTCTCACATCTTTGATTTGGAGCTCTACTTGGTGTGTGTTCACATGTCCAACCCACCTTAGTCATAGCTATTATCTCTCTCATGTTATATTGGTGTCAAGCTGACTTTTGCGCTAGTATGAGCACATATTTACATCAATCTTTTCATTCATCATAGGCATCTTTTGCTCGTGATCCAATACCCAGTGCAATATAAGGCCGATGGTCTTTTAAAACTTTATATCATTTAGTTCATATGGTATCTTATTACGAACAATCTATGTTATCTACTATGCCTTAATTCAGTGTGACATCTATGTCTATCTTCTCAATCTTACTGAAACATTAGAAACGCTAGTTGGAAACATTTAAAATCATATTTTATTGGTATATTTGGTTGAATTTTCATATCCATACTGTCCATGCTATTCGTAAAAGTATCATTATAAATTCTTTTCTTCATGAAGGTTTGAACATAGGGAGGAGAACAGAAAAGATTGTCTGCGTATTCTATATGCTTTAATTGACGATGCACAGAAGGCTGATAAGCTTGTCCACGAAGCTCGCACCACTTATGTTAAAGAACGCCTTAAAGCCAGCCCTGAATTTATGCAGAGGTTACCACAACATACTGCGGCGATTAGAGGATCTCTTCCAGTTTCAACTTAGAAGATGAGCACAATGACCCAAAAGGAGCATACTTTACAGGCTAGCTGTCTGGTCTCTTACCCGAGGTTAGAGTTTGATCCTTAGGTGCAGAACCGGTGAGGGTCCATGTAACCCAGATTCTTATAAAATAAAAAAATATGAGCTGAGTGTTGATCTGACACTGATTTTTCATAGCTTACTGTATGGAAGCAAAGCTTTTGTATGATTAAATGCTGCAACAATTTGCTGTCTTTTTGCTGGTCATTGTTTTAAATCTTTTGATACTGGTTTGTAGTGCGATTATGCTAGAAAATGGCAAGCTTAGAAAAGGGAACTTCAGATGGGTAGACATTGCTGAACCTTTTCTTTACATGTGGAACAGATTATCTCTCATTTTGGGGTTGAACTAAATGCCCTCTTTGAAATGTGAATGCCAATCTCAACTTTCATGGAAGGTCTCTCTCTCTCTCTCTCTCTCTCTCTCTCTCTCTCTCTCTCTCTCTCTCTCTCTCTCTCTCTCTCACACACACACACACACACACACACACACAGAGATACTGAGTGCATCTACAGCAAAAATGTTTGGCTTGGAAGAGAACCTGTTCCATTCCTCGGCAAAGCCAAGTGGATTGCAGAATCCAGTTCGCGCATGACCATAAAAGCGAACCGTATGCTATTTGGGCTTAAAGCAGTCACTTCTTATTTCTGCAGATATTTTGAAAGAGATGGTGCTGCTTGTGATGCTAGACTGATGATCTTTTCTTCTGATGAGAGATTTTTCATTGTTTAGCTCGATATTTTCTTCTCAGATTTTAATTCTTTCGTCTTTTTATTGTCAAGCCACAGGTAGGCTGATTATAGCCCATGGTCTTACTGCGAACCGTGCACTACAGTAATGGGTTATTTCTTCAAAACTTGTTTGGGTAAAATGAAGCTGCTTGTGCTCAAGATTTAAGAACCAGGCCTCAATATAAATCACGAGCTTTTCTTGCGAGTCTTGACTTCAATCATAGGCCATACCTTGTTTTAAGTTCCTCAAATTTAAGGCAGACGCCTCATCTCGCTTTAACGCGGACTGATCACTGAGCGAAATGCCTTATATACACATGCACACACACACAATATATATATATATATATATACACGCACTCGACTGCCCCTTGTACAGGTTGGTAGCATCCTTAGAGTCAAATTCCTTACTGCGCTTTCCACTATACTATCCACCCAACCCAACCTTCACTAAACATTTAACTTAACCTTAATCTCCGTGTGCTTAACATTGTTGACGTCATAAATTGTTTAACTATTTTTATATTTTACTATTCAAGGATAATATTTTTATTAAAAAAATAATACAACAACAACTAAGCCTTTCCCAAATGGGGTTGGTTACATGGATTCTTTGTTTTCACACGACCTTATCATATGTCTTGCAACCAGTTAACTCAATATAAATTAGATTATTTTTTATTATTTATTTTCAATACTTTTGTGGTCGGTTTGTTTCTCTTTTAACGTTTTTGCATTCTAATTTTTCATATCTTCTTACGGGTCATTTTTCTATGTGTTCAAACCATTTTAAACTATTTTTCTTCATTTTATCCTCTATTGGTGCTACTTTCAATTTGTTTCTAATAACCTCATTATGTATATGGTCTTTCTTTGTGTGATCGTTCATCCATCTTAAAATCTTCATTTCTACTATGAACATCTTTTGCACATATTAATGATTAACTTGTCAACACTCAACCATAAAACATAGCAGGTTTAATTGTTGTTATATAATATTTACCTTTCAACTTCAAAGGTATCTTCTTATCACATAGAATACTTGATGCCCCTCTCCATTTTAACCAACCGACATTAATTTTATACTTAACATCTCCATCAATTTTTTTGTCACTTTGAAAAATTGACCCTAGGTATTTAAAACTTTATTGTGAGGGATGCAATATGTGTCAATCTTAGTTTTTATGTCCTATGAAGTACCCAAATGATCAAACTTACATTCTATATATTTTGTCTTTGTTCTAAAAAATCGGAGGCCTTTACTTTCTAAAGTTTCTCACTATAAATTCAATTTCTTATTAAGCTTTTTGTTATACTCATCAACTAACACAATGCGATATACAAATAACATACACTAAAGTACTTCATCTTGAATATGTTTTATTAACTCATGAACGACAAATATAAATAAACATGGACTTAAAATTGATCCTTTAAAAAATAATAAATTTATAAAATATTAATAAATAGTAGCAGCACGTATACTACAGGTTGTGTATAATCCAAAAGATTGACAACTCTATCCGTGCTTGTCATGCAGGACCCATCAAACAACTAGCCTTCCGTCGTCCATCTCGAATTATTTGTGCCATTTGATGCCTTGGCACTTATATCAGAGTATTTATATGCTCAAGGAATTGGATTTTGTTCGTATTGGTTTCCATTATTCAAGAATTGGAAAGATCAAGGAATTTCTTGTGCAGGACTAGAGAATGCACGTGACAGTTTGCACTTTCAATGTAGGTCTGTAAAACAAGTCCTACGAGCTGAGCTGTGGGTTTATTCAGGATCTCTATCACGAACCCGTGCTTGCTACTTTTTGCGTGAAATCCGAGCTTGTCAATCGAAAGATCACCACCGACCCGTCTGTGTCACCATTCTCCATGCTTTCAGGGGTGCAGATCCAGGTCGAGGGGCCAAGTAGGTGAACAAAATATCCTTATCTCATGCTCTCATCTAAGGTGTTTGATAGAAAGCTAAAACCTCAATGCAACTCAAGATAATATGCAAAACCATAGCTAAAGGATTAAGTTTTCTATTGCATTTAATTCAAGAATAAAACTCTTAAACAATTGGAAACATGTAGACCATTCTACCAGTAATGTTAGCATTTCCTTCTGGTACTAATGGGGAGGCCGAAGCCAGACCTGCACACTGGGGTAATCGAACTCATGACCTTCAACTTTGTGACTTAACCCCCTTGACAGGTGAGTTATTTCTCCTTGTGTAGTAAGGTTGGACACTTTTCCTAACAAATATAAGTGCAAGTATTTATGTACCAAATTACAAGAACTTAGCTACATGAGTTGAACCTCTCTATAGAACTTTCCCTAATCAAGAAGCGGTTTTATGGTATAGATGCTTATGACTTTACACTCTCGGCTCCGCGATAATGATTCCTCCGGCATTGCGAACTTTACCACAAGGATGCTGCCCATAAGAGCTGTAACTCATTTTCATGAGCCTCACTAGATGAGCCGGTGCGAGCTCACCAGGTCAAGTGAGCCAAATGCCGCGAACCCTGGTCTCATTGAGCTTACCACAATGAAAGAACAAGCACCTCATCTTGTTTACTGGACCTGTACTTGAAGGTCTATACTGTATATTGTATAGGCTGTTCATCATGCTGTTGGTATACAACAAGAATGACAGATATGCAGCTATTATTTTGGTTGTTTTTTCTATCTTTTTATTTATATTCTTTGCTTGGGTAAATTGGAGTTCTTCTTTGCCTCCTTTCTATGACATGTAAATTAGTTGGGTTGTTCATCAGTGTCCCACTTTCATGCACTGTAGTTTTTTTCCCTATAATTGATGATCATATATATATATATTAATCTGAACCTGTTCATACTTACTATGTACACATATATGTAAGTGTGTGCGCGCGCGCTTTGCAGTCATGTTTATCACAAGAGCATAGTAGGCTGTTACGGAATTGCATGCCTTAACAAATGTGTTCAAACTTTGGATCCTCTTGTCGGGTATCCCTCCCAATATGGTTCACAAAACAACAAATGGATAAGGCATTCGGACAAAATATTTTCTTGTCCCTTTACCTCATTCGTACTAACGTGATTTTGTCCTTTTGTCTCATTCAATAAATGGACTTTCAACGGATCGGGTTTGTCTTGAATCTGACCCTAGACATATCCAGTTCCAGTTCTAGACCATCGGTTCCGGGGTGGTTCATGTTTGAGCCTCAAATCACTCGAAACCAGTAATTTTATTAAAAAAAATTGAAAAGTATAAGAAATTTTTTTAAAAGGTAACGGAACTTTCAGGTTGAAACCTCCTATTGCAGTTTTATAAAAGGTGAAACCAGAACCAAACTGGGTGGTCTCTTGTTTTGGATTCAACCAGTTCCTAGACCAGTTTGGTTCCTATTGAAGCTGTCGAGTCGCTTAAGAACCAACCATGTCTAGATCATTATCTAGATTTTGTGTGTGTATAATATATATATATATATATATATATAGAGAGAGAGAGAGAGAGAGAGAGAAAGAGAGATGTGAAGATCGAAGTCTCATACAAACTGAGACCGGATTGATCTCCACAAAATTTCATTTGAGCATAAAATAAGCCTTGTTGTTTTCCTCCAGATGCCTATGTTCATTTTTTTTATAACCTTTTGGTCTCTGACCCAATAAGATCCAGATCCAGCTTCATACTAATATCTCAAAATGAATTCCTGAACTAAACTAATCCAGCACTTGTAATCCTAGGTGATAAAACAATGTGTCCTTAGGCATGGCCTTATCAGGTGATACTCTCTCTCTCTCTCTCTCTCTCTCTCTCTCTCTCTCTCTCTCTCTCTCTCTCTCTCTCTCTCTCTCTCACTCTCTCTCTCTCACACACACACACATAGACAAGGTTGCGTGGTATCAGAATCGTACTGATGGATAAGCTGGGGAATTGCATGCCTTAGCAAATGGGATCAAACTTTGGATCCCTTCCCATTGCTAGCTAACCCACCCCACAAATGAATAGATCCATTCCCTTCACCATCAGACCCGTAAGATCCAATATATACTGCCGGGTACTGCCTATGAAAATTCAATACACCAAAGCCTCATTTAACCAATTTTCTTATTAAAATCAAGAAATTCTATTTCAGTGTAATAACATTAAAGAAATTGTTTTGCTTTTATGGGTATGGTTTGCAATTCTGGTATAAGCTCATGTAGACATGGCCAGTTCCTGTTCTCATGGAACCATGAACCATAACTAAACTGGGTTTCACTTGATTCTAGTTCCATGACTGCCAGTCTGCTTATGGTTCTAGTTCTAACAAAAAACCAGTAAAACTCAAGAAATCTTAAAAATTGGACCAAAACCAATGGTTTAAACTGTTGGTTCCGGTTCCAGTTCTATGGAAGGAGGAACCGTAACTGATGCAGCTCTAGGCTGGGATTGATGGTTCCTGGTCAAACAGGTCTTAGGACTAGTTGGGTTCCTGTCCCAAACAAACCATGCCTGGATTCAGGAGTGGCTGTTTTCATGATAGATCCTAAGGGTGTGTTTCATATAAGGTTCCTGGGAAACCAGACCTTGATTTTTGGTACTCGTAGTTCATAGTTTCATTATCCATCAAACATAAAAGTCATTGTTAGTGTAGAACTGAAGTTCCATAAACCCAATTTGAGTAAAAAACTTCGACACTAGGAGGAGGTGGATCAAGTGAACCGGATCCAAGTGTTTTGCATGAAAACCCATGCGCCTCCTCTCTAGTGTTGCTATCGTGCTTTACACAAAAAGCCAAGCATCACTACTCCTCACAAATCACAAATCAAATGTAGACCATGATTCATCGAAACCATGGTTAAAAAAAGCCAACAGGGTTTGACCCCTACAACTCTTACCTCCCTGGTGTGGCACAACGAGAGCATTAGCTCAGCTGGCTACGAGGTTGACTCACAAGATGAAGGTCATGTGTTTGCTGACTGAGGTGCACGTCTGACTTCAACTCGGCTTTGTACTGAAAAAAGTCGATATCCTATAAGCTAAAGAATAAGTTTAAGTACTTTGGCTTTCAATATCAATTGAAACCCTAATTGGGCCTTAATCTTTCCTCATACTTTGAACCATTTCAATCATCATCACTACATGTGCATTGATGTTTTATGACTTCCTTCATTTTGAATTGGGTTGGAGCCATAGCTTAGTCCAAGCCCTTACACTAGGGCGCTTGGTTCAATTTTTGTGGAGCACCACATGGCTCAAGCAGGTTCAGTCACAGACATACCCTTAAAGGAACAACTGTAAAAGGGTACTTTCCCTTAGCTTTTACTATCACACTTCTGACAGTCTATTGAAATCACCTACTCTCTTCTTCTTTTTTTGAAGGAAACAAAATAGCTCTCTGATCAAGGTGTGTAGATGGATGGATCTTGATAACTCTCAAAGGGTGCAAGAGAAATGTTTTAAAAATACAGAAAATCCTCATCTTGTTAAGATAGCCATGGTTAAAGCCTTTTACATAAACCAATTTTCACATTAGAATGTCTTGAGTTACCCAATTAACTCGACAAAAACGAAGGATTTTGCAACACTAAGTTGGATCGATCGGGTACATAGGCTCCTAGTCGTTATTGCCATCGATCTTGTGTCATATTAGTATATAACTTCGGCCAAAGAAGATCGTAAGTTCTTGCTTTTGCAATACTTTTGAGTTAGCTAAACAAGGATTCACAAAAATACCCAGTTTGAACCAAGACATAGTTTGTTCAAACCTAGACAAAACCGGAGTTCCACTATTTTTTTTATAGAATGGGGCAGCCGAAGCACGATGCACACCTCAGGTATTGAACTCATGACCTTCAACTTGTGAGTCGACCCCTTATGGCATTGCTTTTTTGTGTGGGTTCTCATTTATCTGTAAGTCAAGGTCTTTCTCGGGGTCTACTTGCACACACTGTAGGAAGCTTGATTAGTCATGTTGAGCATACTTCTGGCTAGCAGAGCATCCAAGTTGAAAGAAATCAGCAGTCAGCTAGCCTGAACTCACAGGATAATCGGTACGCGATGTGATACGAGACACCATGGGCAGCCCACTAGGAGTTGACCACGTTGGGCTCAGTGGTGCCCCCACTGATCACAAAAACCAAGTGATTACCCTGCACCATGACAGATTCAGCAGGGTACCATGCCTCAAGCTGGCTCTCCTTGATCAAAGACATGTTTGTATTGAAACCAGAGGCGAGTCACATGTTCATATACACATCTTGGCATCACACACACACACACACACACAAAAACATGCACATACACCCAAAAAAAGAAGAAAAAAAAGGTACCTACCACTAGCTAATATGAAATCATTTTGACCAACTTTTAACAGCATGCCTGCTGTAAATCTCATCTTTACATGTTATTAGTGTACCAACAAAAGCCTTCTAGCTTATTGCACTGGATTGATCCCTCAATATTGGAATTCTAAAAAGATAATACAAAATATATAAGAGATTTCACATGGCCAAAGGCCCTTTTATATAAAAATGCTCAGGTTGACTATTGGATTGCAGGTACCAAGAAAGGTTTTGTGCTTCCAATACCTTGATGTCATATTTTAATGACACTGGCTTACAATAGAATACCCACCGCTGTCATAAGAACTCATGGTCATGGCAACAACCCGGAGTCTGCCATCAATTCAGAAAAAAAGATCCAAAGACACACTGTTTTTTAATATTTTAATAGACACGAACTGCATCGTGTCATGTAAGTGTCTGTGATTTAGTTATATACCGTTCAGGAAAAGGGTGTTGAAGAGAAATCCGCCATGAAATGAAATGTCGGAAGATCTACCAACTTACAGGCCATGCAGATTAAGAAATGCAAGTTGGTGAAGACGAACATAGATGGGCCAGAGATGATCCGGCGATGCAGACAATTGATGATCTGCATGATACCGAACATATATTCCTCTACATCTCAATAATACTGATGGGTTCGATCATGTTGTTGTGATGGCCACCATCTTAAGATCATGAGAGCTAATACTGTCATTCACTTAAAGATTTTTATTGAGATAATCTTTTTCTGGTACTCTGCAGAGGTCGAAAGTGAGAACTAATACTGTCACCACCCATGGCTTATGGCCTTATACTGCATGTTAGCTTATCGTGCGCACGGGCTCGGTGCACATACAAATTGAACCCCAAGACCTATACGGTGGAGGTGTTCTCAGTTGGACCACCAAGGGCACCACCCACTACACCAATGTCATTTGCGTCAACCTTTTGTATGGTTATCATCTAACATGATCATGCACGCGCATACTGTGTGGCTCGTATATGCATTTAGTTAACATCCGTCACATAAAGATGGAAAGAATCTCAACGCAACCAGATACTACGGCTCTCTGCTTATCCAATCAGAGTATTGCTGTTATTAATAAATCAGCATTTTAGATAACCATGAAACAAATACACTGATGCGAATCCCTCTGATTCAACAAGTAATATGATTGCTCTCCGCAACACTGTGAATCCAAGAACATCTTTATTCGGTTGCCATCAGAGTAGCAAGCTACAACAGATTGAATCAGATCTTGTTGAATTCGAGATGGAAGACACGAGATTAAGGTAGAAAAGTAAGATTCCATACGCAGAAGAACATTCATAACGATGAGAGGCTTAACCATGGACAAAATCCTCATAAATGAGCTGAAGAGGCTGTATTCAAATTCATGCCTGCTAAGCTTCTTTCAATTGATCTGAAGTTCGTTTAGTGGCTAAGATGGAGGCAATTGTCATATGCAATCTCAGTTGGCGCTTGTAATTCTATCCAAAAAATCAGAAACGTTCCTCATCGAAGGCCTCCTTTCTGGATTACTATGAACACATGCCAATGCAATCTTAAACACGCCAACCATTTCGTCTTCCATTTCCAATTCATGCAGCAAAACACTGTCTAAAATGGCTGAAAAGGGTTTCTTCTCATCGATACACAACTGAACCCACCTCACTAAATTCATATCTGATGTGGTCATCGAAGCTTCAGGTGACCTGCCAGTGATCAATTCCAACAAAATCACTCCGTATGAGTACACATCCCATTTTTGTGATGGTTTTAGAAGCTTTGGAGCTTCAGGTGCCTGGTATAAAGATCCAGGACTCACCAGCAAATTAATTTTTGCTTCTGAAGATTGTGGTTGTTTGTTTTCAGTCATAATTCGATTGGATTGCTGGCCGGGGCTTCCACCCGCAATGTTTGCCAGCCGTCCCAATCCGAAATCTGATATATAGGGTTCCATGTTCAGACCTAAGAGTACGTTCGTAGGCTTCAGGTCACCATGGACATATTTCTTAGGGCTGTATTCATGCAAGTAAGCCAGTCCCTTCGCCATTCCTTTGGCAATGCCAACCCTCATTTCCCACAGCAAAGGTTCTCCACTCCTCCCTGCAATTGCAGACAACAAATAAGCCATTACAGTAAAAATATGATAAAGAAGACAGAAGTCCTCCAAATCAAATTTTTTAATTACAGATTGGCCGATTAGAACCATGGTAACCATGAAACTTGAGTATCAGTACCATGGTGTGTGTAGGTATGTGTGTGTGTGTGAACAGAAAATATGTTGCTTATCAGTAACTACCAAGCATGTGAATCAAACATTGGCACCTACCATGCAGTGCAGAGGCCAAATTTCCATTGGGAATAAAGTCATAGATGAGAAGTTTTTCATCTCTAGACCAGTAATAAGCCCTGAGAGTAAGAATGTTCTGATGGCGGATTCTTCCAATAGCTTCAACCTCCGTCTGAAACTCTTTACATCTTTGAGAACCACCTTCACCCAATCTTCTCACTGCCAAGTTGAGGCCATTTTCAAGCACAACTTTGTAGACTATCCCAATCCCACTCTTGCCCAGAACAAAAGCAGAAGCCCTCAATAGCTGATCCAAGTCAAATCCCACATGCACGTCGAGTGGCACCAAATCAAACTGCTCCATGTTCTCCGAATGCGTCTCTGAATCATCCTTTCTAAAGCACAAGCAATCCTTCTTTTCCTTCCGTCTTTTCTCAGAATTTGAAACCTCACCCTTCCTCCGGCAAGAGACAACCCTCCAGTAGCAAAAGGCAAAGAGTAATCCGATCAACGCAAGCCCGATGGCATCACTCAGTGCAATTGCCACTATGATTCCTTTACTCAGACTCTTACGCCTACTCACAGAATCAGCAATACCTGAAGATGCGGGAGGCGTATAACTATTTGGTAAGTTAGGCATTGATGAAAGAGGGTTAGTTCCAGGGCATGGATCCTTCAATGGAGGACCACAGAGCCCTGCGTTACCAACAAATGCAGTAGGTCCTCTGTTATCCAGAGTGCCATCCTGTGGTATAGGGCCACTGAGATTGTTATAAGAAAGATCAATGTATGCCTTCTCCGGAATCTTCCCTAACGACGCCGGAATCTGGCCTGAAAATCGATTATGCGACAAGTCTACAGTTCCTTGAAGGCTAGACAGCTTCCCAATCCCACTAGGAATAGGACCCTCGAAATTATTATAAGAAAGATCAAGCTTTTCCAAATCACTGAAGCTGCTACCAAATCCATCAGGAAGAACACTACCAAATCTGTTATCCCCAAGAATCAAGGACTTCAATCTAGTACAGTTAACCAAAGAAGGAGGAATGGTACCAACAAAAGAATTGTTTGATAAATCCAAGTTCTGAAGGTACCTCAAGTCTCCAATAGCTGCAGGAAGCTGCCCAGACAAAGAATTCCCATACAAAACCAGACTCTGGAGGCCGACAATATGAAATAATTCTTGTGGAAGACTACCAAATAACTTGTTGTTCCTTAGATTGATATGCCTAAGGTAAACAAGAGAGCCCAAATTGGACGGCAGATAACCACGGAGCTCTTTTTTGGGTATAGTGAGAGAAACCACTCTGCCTTGAACGCACATAACTCCATTCCATAAGCATGGGTCCTCTTGAGATGAATTCCAATTAACAGTGACATTTTGTGGGTCATTCATAATGGAGTTCTTGAACGCCAGAAGAGCATACCCTTCTTCATTCAAGCACAAAACTGAGCGACCATAGCTCAGCAAAATCACCACCAAGAAGAACAAACTCACCATGGTTCAAAGCAAGCACCTTTCAGTCTCCCGAGTGTTTAAGACAGCAGCCAAGTTTTGAAAGTTGAAAGAGAAGAACCCAATGAGACCTTTCTCCCATACGAGAGAGAGAGAGAGAGAGCGTCTGAATTCCTTGGAGTTCAAACCCTTCCTTGATAATTTCCAACTGCTAAAGAGGAGAATTTTGATGACCTTTTGCAGTGCATGCGCAGAGAGAGAGAGTTCTGACTAACTTTTCTTCTGCTACAGCACGGATTTTACCCTATACAAGAAAGCACCGACCTTCAGGTTTGCTACTGGTGTAGAGAGAGACAGACAGACAGACAGACAGAGAGAGTATTTTGCATACAAGAGGCTAGACCACCACAGACACTGAACTTGCTGATGGAGGAGAGAGAGAGAGAGAGAGAGAGAGAGAGAGAGAGAGAGAGAGAGAGAGTTCTGACTAACTTTTCTTCTGCTACAGCACGGGTTTTACCTTATACAAGAAAGCACCGACCTTCAGGTTTGCTACTGGTGTAGAGAGAGAAAGAGAGAGAGACAGACAGAGAGAGTATTTTGCATACAAGAGGCTAGACCACAGACACTGAACTTGCTGATGGAGGAGAGAGAGAGAGAGAGAGAGAGAGAATGAGGCTTACTGTGTGAGAACCCCACTTTAGTTTAATTTCCAATCCACCCTTTTATTCTACTTGTTTCACTGCAAAAGATGTAGACAATGGCTGCTTTTCCTGCACAGAGTTAAAAAGTTTAAAACCTTATCTTTTTTATTAACCAAAACACTCCTCCCTCTCTTTCTCTCTCTCTCACACCTTTTCTTTTAATATTTTATTTCATCTACAAACCCATCTTGATCTAGGGATGGCTACAGTGTTGTAAACTTCAAGTCTTCGATAATCACAGGGATGAAAAAGGAATAATATCTGGGAATAAAAGATATTTCCCTCACTGGCCCAAAGGGAAAGGGAAATGGGTTATAAAGTGGCTAAAAAAGCGGTGACGGATTTAGAATTAAAAAAAACCTTCTTTACATTATAATTCCACTCAAAACCATCGGCCTGCCCAGCCACTGCCTGCAGAAGAAGTATGTAAATTTACAAACACTACATGGTATAAACGTGTCTAGGGGTGGTGACTTCGTGTTCCCGGTCGTGGTTGTGTACTTCAGGTCAATTCAAACTCGTTTCTGGCAACTCTTTCCAGCTGCTTTATCTAATCGTGAACATGGATGGTTTTGCATGGCGATATCAGGGTCAGATTTTTCCGTGTCGGGTATCATATTACCCGAAATTAGGGTATGCTCGTGTCGTTTCACTTTATGTTTGCATAAGAAACAAGTCAACCTGAACATGACACGAATTTTTTATAGGGTTTTCATGCGTGTATTTACTAATTGGTCGACTTAGTATCAGTCATCTTTGTCATGCCAAAGACTAACTATTTGGTGGGTGGGTGCGACTTTGGAGCTCTCTTTTCTTGTTTTTACACATGCATTAGATTTTTTTACAAAAATATTCTGTTGAATTTCAGTATTTTATTTATTGCTGGCTGTAGATTTGTTTTCCATGTATTCCCACTTTAGACACATTTAGGCAGACGAAAAAAAATAATAATTATCATTGTATATTTAATTTATTTCATTCCTTGTCTTGTATATGCATATTTTTAAGGAGGGAACCAAAGGTCAAATGCCAATAATTTACCAAACCTGCGCGCAGTCTTCTTTGATGTGCGATCGAGTTAGTTGGTGACCGACATAAGGAACATTATATTGACGACCACAGTTCCACTCAATGTCACCAGGATGCTTTCAAGTCCCTTTGTCGTGTCCAACCTAACTCGTGTTCCTGAGTATCTGTATAGAGAGAGAGATGCTACACTCTCATTTTTGCTAGACCTTTTATGATCATCTATAGTGATTAGAAGATCCATAGTAAAAAGTGGAAAATATATTTTGTATTTATGGTGTTTGTAAAAAATTATTTTTATTTTTCTATATGAACCATCGATCAATACATGAACGGTTTAAATTGTCATGAAGGTGAAGGAGAGTCTGCCAACTTATATTCTCTCTCTCTCTCTCTCTCTCTCTCTCTCTCTCTCTCTCTATATATATATATATATATATATATATATATATATATATATATATATATATATAGAAAGAGAGAGAGGGTAGGGTGTTATGGGTTCATTTGATCATAATACTCAATCTCTCATAATTTTGATAATAGTGAAGATGGTTATGACTGATGGAATGTGGTTTGGGGTAATGGAAGAACCGTAGAAGACAGATGATTGAACTGATAGAACCATGCAAAAAGGATTGAGCAAAGACAAACCACTCTCTCTCCTTATATTGATGTATGTGTGTGTTTTGAAAGAATTTGTTCTTGTTTCTGCCAGTACGTATTAGCAAGAATATGGGGTGAGATCTTGAAATATGTATTGGACTTTTGTGTCATATGTACCTTAGAGATTCATGTCTCTGCTAGTGCAATGACTCTACGAGAGGGAGCCAAGACATGATGTCAAGACAAAATTAATACTAAATTTGCTAATGTGAAAAAACAATGCGAGAAAACTCATGGCAAAACCTGTAGTAGCCATGTAATCCCCATATTACTGTTAATATTAGCCACAAAACTTTAGGGAGGCCATGACCGAGTCCGAGATCCTGACTCATCGGGCTTGATCGATGATGACCCGAGACGGGTCACCATCCAATGCCCAGGTCTGGTCCAAATCAAGTCATTGGAACGTGGGTAGAAGAAGACTTTGGTGCTGATTGTTGAGATGAAGACAACAAAAGCAGTTTGGTTTCCATTCAGTTGAGCTCAAACAAGTCAAAGTCGATTTGATAAATGCAGTTGGTGAGCGCAATCAAAGGAACTCTCTTACTGTTATTCAATTCATTTATAACTTGACTTCAATTTCTTTCCCTCCTCCCACGACGAAGAATGACTGAGTTGAGAATCTAGAAACAAAGGCTCCGTGTGATAACCAAATTTGATCGAGTTCAATCATGAAGAGCTAGCACGATGGCTATGGATTTGGGTCAACCCACATGTATTTAATCGACTATGATCTGATTCAAGCCTCACTGAGCTCGACCTTCGGCCAAGGTTAGTTGAATCAATCTTGGTTGCACCGAGCTCAAACGAGTCCAATAAGATGAGCTCAATATTCGAACATAACTCGAGCTTGAGCATGAAGATGAAGCTCGTTCTTGTTCAAACGAATCGGATTGAGCTTGCAGCTTGTATTCGACTCAGTTCAATTGTCTCCTAGCCCCTAGATTCAAAAGAAACGTTTCTAAAGACTCCCCAATTAACAGTGCGGGTGAATTGAATCGGATTGGCACCAAAATTCACAAAGGATTTGTGCTCTCTTCTGCACAAGAGACTGCAAGGTATCTCCTTTTACTCCCTCTTTTTTTTTTCTTGTTCCTGGGAGATCATTATATTAATCCAAACTGAGGGTAGCGTTTTCGTGTTTCAGGTTCGTGTCTGTTTCGTATCATTATGTTTTCCTGTCAAAAAAATGCGAATCTAAGCACCAAAACTTTGTTTTTTCCTTTTTGTGTTACCTGCGGTAGTGGTGTCGATTTGCGTTCGTGTCAAAAGCAGGACAGCCCAAATATGACCTGGTTTTCTTGCATTGAGTGTAGAGGCACATGCGCATGCACACACACATACATACGAACTCTTCGGGTCCAGTTCTGGATTCCTTTTCACGTCTTGTAGTGTCAGCTCTAATCCAGTTTATAATCACTACAAAATCAGAAGGATACATCGCCACAATAGGCCATTGATCCATATCAGTTCTTGCGAGCAGATTTCCGTCTTGCTGCGCGTTTTGTTTAGTCTGCTCACGGTCTTTGCTGTGCACGTTACAGTGTCGTGTTCATCTGCACGCATCTTTCTTCTCGACAAGTTGCATCTTTTCTTCCTTATTTTGTATTTCTGCATGTTGGTGTTCTGCAGTAAAGCATTTTCATCCTCAACAGAAAATAGCCATAAATTGGTCCTGCTGCTTAAGCCTTAAGGGGAATGGTTTGTATATATATATATATATATATATATATATATATATATATATATATATATATATATATATATATATATATATATATATATATATATATAGTTTTGAAATATTGCCGAGAACAGTGGCTATCACAGAACATATTAACCAAGTTACAAGGTTGGGTATGAGGTGTCATACCTTAACAAGCGATTCCTTTGTAGAACTGTCAAGTTTGCTACAGCCACTTAATTGCAGAATTCTTAATAATTTCATCTGTTCAAGGCCACAAACATTGTGCAGGCTTTCACAATCACGAAGATAAAGTGTGTCCAAATTTAGCAAGTGTGAGAGGTCCACTGTTTCCAAAGAATTGCATCTAGTAAGATCCAAGAATGTCAAAGATGAGGGAAGCTGTGGAAGAGACTGGAGTTCTTGACAATCAGACAAGAAGTCTCTTGAGCAAAGAGAGGCTCCCTATACTGGATGGTAACTTGGAGAAGTTATTCCCTTCTAAGATCAAGAATTTCAGTGAAGATATGCATCCAAAGTCAAAAGGAATTGAATCATCTGACAAATTGCAAAAGGATAGATTAAGTTCCTAGGAACAAAGATAAGAGTAACTAGGGGGAAGTTCAGCGAGATCAGGATTGTGATGCAATTCAAGAACCTTCAAATTTCTTAGGCTACCAAAATTTTGTGGGAGACGATTGATATTAGAAACCTTCATATCCAACGTATGCAAGTTCACAAGCATACCAATTTCTGCAGGCAACTCTAAGATGCTAGTACGTTGCATTTTTAGTCGATACAAGTTTCTCAATGCTCCGATTGATTCAGGTAAACAAGCATGGTTCCTGCAACCTGTTACGGATAACACCTGCAACTGCTCCAAATTTTCAATGGTATCGGGCAATTTGCTGATGTTTGTGTCATCCAAATGAAGTTTCACCAATTGCACAGCATTACCAATTGAATCAGGCAATTCGGTCAGTAAGAAACAGTACCTAAGAGCAAGTTTCTCAAGCTTCATCGGTGAACCTATGGTGTAGGGCATCCTTCTTATTGAAGTTCCATCTAGTATAAGCTCTTTCAGTGAATGCAGTTTCCCAATTGAAGCTGGCAATGATTTCAGTGATCGGCACATGTTCAATGACAGCCGCGAAGGGTTTGACAAACAACCTACAGAATTTGGTACCCCTTTGACTGCGGTTGCATCAAGGATAAGATCTGTCAAAGCTTCCAAACCTCCCAAGTGCTCTGGTAAATTGGATAGCTTGTAACAGCGTGAGAGCATAAGGATTTTCAAAGACTTCAAACGGCAAATTTCGTTTGGCAGTTCTGCCAACTGCTTGCAGCCTCTCATATTCAAGGTGACCAAACTTGTCATTTTCCAATGGACTCGTGAACTTTGATAAGTCTATTGCAGTCTTCAAGTACCAATTTAACCAAGCAGGCGAAATTAGAAAGATCAGGAGTAACCAACAAATGTTTGAGCCTGCTGAGATTGAGGACCTTCAATTTGTCAAATATCTGCACTGTGAACTATATCTGTAAGTACATGAAAATATAAAAATAGTATGATGCTGCGGTACCACAGGTCTTATAGTGATACCTCTTTATTTTGCACCAATGAAAATGTCTAAGTGCAAATACTAGGTATTGAATCATGTCTAAGGACATGCAATTTTTATCTTCATAAACTAACCTTGATTGGAACATGAGTCAGGCTACTTTTAGAACATCTTTTCCTGAAGGGAAAGATATTTCATATAAACACATTTCTTTTGATGCATTAAACATGATAAAACCTTCTAACATACTAAATAAACAACATAAAATGACACCCTTGCCATTCCAACCATTTAAGATTTTTAGGAAAGTCTTCATATGAACCTCCCATTTTTGCCAACGCTTGGTTGGTTCAAGTGGTTCGGCATTTCTTCCTCTTAAGCAAGGTCCGCACTGGCTTACCTTTGGGCTTCCACATACCGGTGGTGTACTTCACCCAGAAAGAAGAAATTCAAACTTCATGAAATCATTGTTACAAACTGGAGTTCAGATACTGAAAAACTCATTTATTTTAAATTGACAGTGCCAAACATGATGATGTATTTGGTTTGTTGAAAATCTTACTAGAAATCGGAACTTGCTCTTGTAGATCAGTACTAGCTCATCTAGATCTTAGTGTGGTGTAAGAACAATGAAACGATAATGACTTGTGCCGGAAAAGGTGCAACAGTTTTTAAGATTAGCCAAAAATCAGGCATGAATTTAGAAACGACTCAAAAGAGGATTTCTTTTTTGGGGAAAAATGGGTGGATTTGGATGAATTCCTCAAGTAAATGTACAGGGAAAAAAACATTAAACTATCTCTTACTTTGTTATTTTTCAGTACATGAAAGATTTCATCAGAATTCCACAACCTGCTGCGCTTTCCAGGCTCGAACGGGCTTTCCTGTAGGATGATTTGTCTTCCAATGTCTCTAAGTTGATCATGCATCTCTATTACATTGGTATCATCATTGATCTTGACCAGCGACTTGTGTTGAAGGACCTTAAGCCCTATGTATGGAAATACACCACAATCTCTCCATACATGAACTGCATTTTCTTTATCCATTCCAATAAAAAAAACCAGCTATGTCAAGAAATATACACTTTTCGAATTCATCAAGTCCATCATAGCTGATTTTGAGTGCTGATTGAATATCATTAGGAGAAATCTCTTTTAGCTTTTGTATAACGTCCTTCCATTCTTGAGTATTTCTTTTGTCAAAGAAAAACGAACCCAAAACCTCGAGGCCTAATGGAAGTCCACCAAGAGCTGATACAACTTCCTAACAAAGATTGGTTTCTTAATTTGGTATCCTTGACAATGTTGGTCCTCGAAATCCCCCCCCCCCTCTCTAATATATATAACATCTCCACCATTAGATAAAAATTTAAATTTGCTGGTGGTGCTTTGCTGAAAAAGTTTCCTGACGGTTTCTTCTCTCAATAAACCCAGCTCTTCAGTATAAGAAACGGAAAGAAAAAGATGAGGATTCCTGGTGGTGCTTTGCTGAAAAAGTTAAGTGACGGTTTCTTCTCTCAATAAACCCAGCTCTTCAGTATAAGAAACGGAAACAAAAAGATGAGGATTCCTAGTGGTGCTTTGCTGAAAAAGTTGCCTGCAGAGGATGAAATAGAACTCATTATCGTCCTCCGTACCCTCAGACACGAACCAGTTTGCCCAGAATCAAGAACGGATCTGAACCGCCCAATTATGATTTTAACTTTTACTTTTAAAATATAGACCATTAAATGCATTAAATGAGCACCATCCTTAAAAGATTTTCCATTTAAGAAATGTCGAGAAATCATGATTATAGCTGGTTTGATCATGGTAGAGTTGTAATTTGAGCTGGATTTCATAAGATTTTTCTAAAATTTAATATTAAATTTTAAAAAGATAAAATAATTGTTCGCCCCCGCTGTGAAGATGTCGGTTACGGTTCCATGATTTTCTGAAGCACAGTAGAATTGGAGATTCTTGGGTTTCGTTTCAATTTTGGTTCTAGTCGGTTATTGACCCGTTCGAGTTTAGACCACCAGACCCCATTAGAAAAAAACTGAACCAAACCGAAACGAGAACCAAATATAACAAGAGCCAGAACCAAACCGGAACTGATGGAACCAAAGGTGTAACCCCGTCCGATTACAGTGTCTCGTTCCAGGGAAACCAGAGCTGTTGGTTTGGAACCGCAGGCACCAGCATAACCAGAACCAGCCATTCCTAACCCCTACAAGTTTTCGGACTAGATACTCTGAAGGCCTCCACGTAAAGTATAACCTCCAAGTGTTAGAAACAGGCCCACTTCCATTTCTTTTCGTGCTGGTTTCAGAATCAAGCAATTTTTTTATCTCTTAAGGCTGACAATTTATATCCATGAATCACTAGTTTTTGGTAAAGAGAGCTGCCAAATTCATCTTTGATTTAATGAGACTATTGTGTAGGTTCTTCACATACCCCCCATGCTCATAAATTCAGTACTTGGATGTAACTGAATGAGATGACAAATTCTTTCCCAAAAGATCGATGATAGGGATAAAGACACCAACTACTGGTGAAATTTTGCTGCAATCTGTAGGATGTGTACATGTGTGTGTGTGTGAGAGAGAGAGAGATTTAATATATACGCAGGATGAAAGCTATAGCGTGATCACAGACTAGAATTCGAATATTCGCAATATGAGGATTACAACTCCTACTAACTAAACAAAATCCAGATATTTTCTTGATGAATGATGGCAATATGAGATAATCTTTCATGCATTTACCGCTACTCATAATCGTCTCTTCGAGATTTCTGCATCCTGTGTTCCAGGAAAAGGACTGAGTTTCCCAATCATGGCTCTCAATCTCAAGTACCTAAACTTATGGAGTATGATTTCTGTAATAGACCAATTCATTGACCTACTACCAAGAGAATCTTAGTCCAGATGGATCATATTCCGGTTGAAAATTTTACTCAGACATAACTGCAAAACATTTCAATAGAAACTAACTGATAATTACATAGAAGATACATAGGAAGTGGACAACTAAGCTTGAGTGTATGCGTCAAAATTGAGAAGTTGGACACATTGCCAAGTACAGAGGCCTACAAAACTCTTGCTAAAAGCTTTGATATTTTAGCTGTGCGTAGCTTCTTCTCGTGAATTCTCTGTCTTTAAGAACCTCCTCTTCAACCAGGTATGCAAGGAAGATGAGCAATGAGAAACAGTGAAACTCATCCAAGAATTGAGCAGCTAGTTAAGTCATTCTTTAAATACTCAGGTCACTAATTACGGTAGGGAAATTTCTGAAACCTTACCACTAAAAACCCTAACCAACGAGGGAATCACCATCTTCTTCTTCTTCGTACTGAAGGATGGAGACCGTGCATAATTCCAGTGAGCAGGCGATGGAGTCCTATATGCTCTTGTCCGCCGCACAGTTGTTGTGCGACCATATTCCCTGATGTGTTTATTAGGCAGTGGTTCCTCCAACTGCTGTTTCTTGGAGTCATGCATTTTCCACTTGTTCAATTCAGCTTCGAGAACTTTCTTTTCTGCTAGAGTCTCTTTTTTGGCATCCAACTCTTGCTCTTGAGCCATCTTGAGTTCTGCTACCTCCCTTTCAGCAGACTCAGTTTTCATTACAATTTCCTTCTCTGAACATCTTATTGCATCTACAGATGCTTTTGCAGCTGCTACCTTCTTGTTGGCAATCTCATCTGCTACTTGAGGTACTCGAATTCAAAGCTGGATATTGTTATGGTGAGACTGCGCTGGGATGATGCAGCTCTTGCCATTACAGTCTTTTCTAATAGAATGCTCAAGTTCTCCAGTGCAACCATTTCTGCAGCCTTTATCTTTTCTAGATCTTCCAATGCTGCTTGGAGTCTCTGCTCTGATTCATTTGTAGCAATCCGAGTCGCTTGCATTTCTGATCTGATCTTCTGAATCTCCTTGTCCATCAACTCCTTTTCATTCTTAGCAGCATCTGTTTCAGTTCTTAACTGTGTCAGTGTAGCTAATAAGTTAGAGTGAATTGATTTATCATTCTCCTCTGCTCTCATTGCAATTTCCAATTCCTTTCTGGCTTTAAGCAGCTTGAATTTGAGGCATTCCGCTCTAGACTCTGATTGGTCCTTTAGGCCTTTCCATCGTGCAGTCTCGGAAGAAGTCTGCTTCAATTAGTTTCTAATTATGTCCATGGAAGTCATAACATGAAATCCCTCTTCTCTTAAGCCCTTTAGTTCCTTTTCTGCTTGATCAAGTTCTGTAATGGACGATGCCAACTTTGACGATGCAGCTAGATCCTCTTCCTCTGTCCTACTGATCAACTCTTCCGTGTTCTCTTCAGTTCCTTCCCCTCGATTTCTTCCATTGCTTTGCAAAATCGTAGTTCGTTCTGCAAAACCTCTATCTCACTGGTTGTAAGCTCGAGAACGGTTTCAAGATCTTTACTGAAGCTAAGTTCATGTAGCAATTCAATAATCTTATTTTGGGCTTCTGCCATCTTATACAAAATAGAACAGCATTCACCTCTCTTTCTGCTTCGCTTGACGCAATTCTATACGAAAATAGAACAGCATTTTGGTAACTGTCCATTTTATAAAAGCACCATCGAAAGGATCACAAAATGGATCATTTCATTTCTCGATTTTCAATACACCAAATCCCTTGGCAAGTAAAAAAAACCTCGTGGACATAATGATAAGCATCTTATGCACACAATGAGCTCTTGTACAACAACAAAAAAAAGACGTTCTACCCCAAGTTCTCCATTCTCTCTGTTTTATTCAAGAGGAATAAGAGAGGAAAAAAAAGAAAAAAAGAAAAAAATTGTCAAATAGAAAACGAAATTGTCATCTCCTTTCTCTCGGTGGTACAAAAGTCATTCCTCTCATCACTCCACACCTCTCTCGCCCTTTTTTTTCATTTAAATAAACACTAAGACACTCATGCGCACACACATGTTATATTGCAAGCAATTTTAGTAGGACGAGAACAGGTTAAGGAAAGGGTTTATACAATACACCTCATCTACACAGCTATATTTTTGTAAGTCTTGAAATCAGCAGCGTCATCAGTCAGGATCTCAGTGACCTCCAATGGCGTCTCAAAGATGTACAGTCCCAGCTGAAGTTTCAAAGCAATAGTTGGCATCTTATCAGCAGCTTTATTGCCTTCTCTATGATATGAACAGTGATGATCTCTCAATCCAAGTTGAGCAGTTAGACTAAGGTCCCTCACCGCATTGTGTTGTTCCTCTTATTTTTTTCCGGTTTCAGATGGTTTGGGTTTCAAACCGGAACACGCACAATCTCAATTATTGATTTCGAGTAAATGAGAAGAGACCATGTCTAGTTTTAGTTTTAGATGGTTTGGCTAAGTTTTAGGACGAAAAGAAGTGGTAGTTAGAAGCTCAAGAAAGTGACACATGACCTATACTCACAAGGAGGGTGATGTTGATGCTGTAAAACTGATTATGTTCATGAAAAACATGACTTCGTCATCACTAGTAAACGAAACATATGGCTGATACTCCTCTATACTTCTAATAAGCTTATGAATAATGTGTGGTACATGTGTTATTATCATTCAACAGTGAACAGGTCGGGGCATAGTTTGAATTGAAAACATGTTTCATGCAGGTATGAAACATTATGGATTTATCTGAAAAAAACCTGTTCATCAAGTGGATTTTTAAAAATTAATTAAATAAAAAGATGTTCAGAACTTAGGGTTGTAAGTTAAAACGCATGCTTTGAATGGTAGGTTATATTCTAAGCTGATAAGATGAAGTATAGTCCATGGTAGAGCTGGCAAATGAACCTTGCCCTCTATTTGTTTAGCTCTGAGCTAATCTTGGCTTGTTCTTGCTTGATTCCTTAAACCATCCAAGCTGAACATGGTGTGTTCAGTTTGGTTTGGTTCGGCCCGGTAAAGGTCATTAAATGACAATTTTAATTTTTTTGCCTAAATCATATCCTCAAGGTTTAAAAAAAAAAGATAATTGATAACATGTTCGAAGAGAGGTTTTTCATATATTTTTTAACAATATGACCAAGCAGGTAACAAGATTGTTCACCCTACCTGTTGGGAAACCCAAGTGGTTCCTGGTTTGATTATGGTCCTTCTTTTTCACCATCAGAACGTCCATATTTTATTGTGTTAGAAAGGGCGAAACATGAATCTCAACCGGTAAAACATAGGTTTTACTCTAAAATTTTAAAATTTAAGAGAGACAGTTACCCCAACCCTCCATGTAGATCTGCCGTTGTAATATAATGATGAAATCTAAGAATATTTCAACTTTCAAGTTAAGCTTATTTCACCTTAAAATGTGTCTGTCACTACCTCAGTATGTTACAGCGAAAGTTAGAAGAAGAGCCTGTTTTAAGGTAGGAACAATTCAGATGTTATTTTGTATTTTGTTTTTTTAATATAACTGTTCCGGTTTAATTCCTCTCGTTGGATTTTGACGTAAGACTTATTTTTCTTTTGACGCTAAATTTAACATAAAAGTAAAAAAGGCCGAAACTATATGCATGCCCATGGTATCAAACACATGACCTTCAACTTGTGAGTCGACCCCTAACCGGCTGACAAATTGTTCACTGTGCTCGAAAGTGCCAATTCTTGTATAGGAAACAAGTTAAACACAAGCAACTCATGTTCGATATGATTGAGTACGATTATCATACAACATTCTCTTTTTTCTTTTTTTACAAAAAGAGGCTGAAGCCTAAAACATACACCACCTTATGAGAGTCGAACTCCCCACCATCAGCAACAACACTAGAATGCCCTACCATTGGGCTAATACTATGAATGCTACCATACAACATTTTGTGGTATAATGGGGAGGCCGAAGCTAGATCTTTGCCGCGAATATTGAACTCATCATCTCTAAATTGTGAGTTGACTCCCTAACCAGGAGGGAACAATTGTACCTGGAGCATTCTCAGCTTTTTTTAGAGTGGTTGAATCGATTTCTTTCTTTTTTCTTTGTTGTTTTCGAGTGAGGGCTGTATGGCTTAACACTCGACCACGAATCTACAACTAGGTCAATTATGTTATTGAATTTTCTAATGGTTTTAAAAAATACATTACTGGTTTCTAAGAGCTAGGTCAGTGAATCGCATGGCTTTCTAGGCGTGCAAGCCACTTTCTCGTCAGCATCTAACTATGTTTTCAATAAAGTAATATGTTGTATGTAAGACCATAGAGATATGTCACACACACACACATACACTTTTAGCTCAATTCTCCCATGCTCGACTAAACCCTTGTATTTTTTAAATAGCGATATGTCACTAAGACGCTTAATGAATATCAATAGATTATTGTTTTGTTAACGACAAACCTATATGAAAACAGTAATTTGGATTGATTCTCATGGTTACATTGTGTGGTTTATTTGATAGTTCTTTATAGTCTTTTGGATGTTATCAACCATATATGAGGTTATCAAAGATAAATTAAGAGTAACACCAATAAAATATAAAATGATTTAAAATAGTTTATAAAGTGAAAAGGCAATCAACATAAGCTCTGATAAGATTGTGCAGAAACTAGATCATGAAAATGCTAAAAGAGGAACACGAAAGAACATAAAAGTGTTAGAAAGAAAAATTAAAAAATAATCTAACTTTTGTTGAGTTAACCGTTATCATAATACAAGATTAAGCTCTATAAAAACAAAAAATCTATGTAGCTGACCTCATCTAGTATGAAAAAGATTTAATTGTTATTGTTGTATCAACCATGTACAATATATATATATATATATATATATATATATATATATATATAGAGAGAGAGAGAGAGAGAGAGAGAGAGAGAGAGAGAGAGAGAGGAGAGTGTGGTTTGTTCTCAAGCCCTATCTATGGTTAAATCTTCTCAAACATATTTACCATTCAAATTGTTATGAGCAATGCCATAAATTTAAATTTAAAAAGCAATTTGTAGCACTTTATATACTCACATATAATATATAATAGTATAATCTTTTTTATTTTAAATCTTTATCATTAATCACGTTGATCTAGTGGTAGAAATGTTTTAATAGATTTAAGCATGTATTAGATACCACTCTCTACATACATACATACATATATATATATATATTGCATTAATTGTGCATGAATCTCATTTGTATACCAATATTCATGTGACATAGACAATGGCAAATTGTTTAACAAGAAACTATAAGAGTGTAATGCACATGACTTTACTCAAGAATAAAATGGTTTCATGTCGTGCTGGCTTTTCTATCAAAATAGTTATACCAATATAATTGTGGTTGCATTTCGAACAAAAAGAAGAAAAAATACATGTTGAACAAGGTAACAGCAACCCTCCATCTATTTTTCACATCTATTAAAACGAATATGCATCTATTTTCATAATTTTTTATTTTTAATACAAATGTTAAATACTAAAGCATTGAAAGAAAATTGAAGAATGTTTCTATTTCTAACTTTTTCTTCAGCTGCATTGAATCTAAGAACGTAACTTTTGTGAGTTTAAGCCAAAAATTTGCAATCATCATCTTAAGTATTTATGTCAAACTCATGGGTTGTACGTGACAATCCATCTTACTCCTAACCTCAAATTTAGTTAAGAACACATTCTGGTTCTTAAATTTAGCTTCGGTTTAGTTTGGACCTTGTGAGTTTAAGAGAAAAACTTCCAACTGAAATTCAATCGAGCAAGAAATCAGCTGGAACAATAACCACTCAAATCGGATTGGGAACTCAAGACCACAGGGTTCAATTCCAGTTCCACCTTTGATGGAACAGGAATCAAAACCAAAACCACAAATTCTATTTAAAAAATCAAATATTTAATGATTTTTTCAGTTCTTAGTGGTTTAAGAGTCAAATTGGAACTAGACTCAAGCTTGATCCCAATTCAGCTTCAATTCATCATCTTAAAAAACTTGAACCGATCATGTCTAGTCAAATGATAACGTAATTTAATCCCATGACAAACTAAAAAGATAAAGTAGTCTAACCCAATGACAAACTAAATTACAATTTTTAGGACTTTTTGACAAAAGGTCAGAAATTCAGTGGTCTGCGTAACCTAATGTTGTTAATAAATAAAAAGGATATTTAGAGGTAAAAATTATTGTCGGTATACTTTTTTATTATTCATAAAATTATCTTTCGTATAAATACCCTTTTCACAATTGAATTAACATTTTAACATTTCTCTCTCCTCTCTCTCGTTGAATCTCTTCCCTCTCACTAAATTCGAGTCATTTTCCTTTAGAGATTCAGGACATCTGATCACCCATAGTTAACAAATGCTGATACCATTGAATCCTTTACACGTGTAGATTGAAAGACCCTAAACCATCTCTGAAGAACAAGAAGTGGTGACTGATTCAGGACTTTCATCAACAAGGTCTTCAGAGCTTGGGTGCTTCCGTTATGATGTGTTCTTGAATTTTAGAGGAAAACATGCTCGCAAAGGCTTCACGGGTCATCTCTATAATTCTCTCAAAGAAGATGGAATATCTGCATTCATGGACGGCGAGGACTTGAAGAGAGGGGAAAGAATCAATCAACTGCTCCAATACATTGGGAGCTCACAGTTTTTTGTGCCGATTTTCTCGGAGAATTATGCGGACTCAAAATGGCCGAAACAAATGGGTAAATCACAATTTTCCTTGTTCTAAAAGTTATTTGATTTTTCACAAAAGCCAAGTTTGTCAAATTTGATGGTTCCCTAAAGATAATAAATGTAAACTTATTTACTGGATGTTCAGCTTCATAATGCCTTGAAGTATATTGGATACTTTTCTGTCACGTCCCAGGAATGAGGCAACACTGGTTACAAGTATACGTGAACGGGTTCGTGAGTTAATACTACCAGGAGTTCCTTTTGGTGTACATCCTATAGGAATAGATTTTCAAATAGAGGATGTGATGAGGATGCTAGAGAGAGAAGTAGAAGGTATATGTATGATCAGAATCTGGGGAGCAGGTGGAATCGGCAAAACAACAATTGCAGAAGTCATCTTTGATAAGCTATCTCATGGATTCGACTATACGAGCTTTATTTCAAGCGTCAGGGAAGTAGCAAAGCAGCAGAACGGGCTTCTTTCACTGCAGAAAAGGCTGATCTCCGATGGTTAAGCGAAAAATATTTCCATAGGTACGGTAAATCATGGAATTAACATGATAGGAAAAGAACTTGGAAACAAGGCTGCCCTCATTATTTTGGATGACGTTGACAAGAAAGAGCAGCTTGATGCATTGACTGGTGACCAATATCGAATGCTGAAGGAATTATTCGGATCAGGAACTACGATCATCGTAACCACAAGAAATGCGAGGGTACTTAAAAATCATGGATTGGACGAAGATGAAATCTATAAAGTCAAGGAACTAAACAGCATCCAGTCACTACAGTTGTTCTTTCGCCATGCATTTCCAAGGCACCAACCAACGGCAGAACTTGGTGATTTGGCAAAGAGAGCCGTTGAACTTACAGGAGGGCTGCCTTTGGCTCTTAAGGTATTAGGTTCACACTTTTGTGAACGAAAGACCAGAGAAGCATGGAAAGGCGAGATAGAAAAACTGAAAAAGATTCCACTTCGACAAATTTATGACATACTGAAAATAAGCTATGATGGTCTTTAGATTGAGCAGCGGTCGATGTTTCTGGACATAGCATGTTTTCTTATTGGAGTCAAGAAAGACTATCCAACCTATATGTGGAAATCTTGTGGCTATTTTACCGAGAGTGAAATTGAAGTTCTCCAGGAGAGGTTTCTAATTAGTATGGATGATGAAAATAGGTTCAGAATGCATGACCAGATTAGGGATATGGGAAGGCGGATAATCCAACAAGAAGGAAACCCTGATCACAGCATGTGCAATAGACTCTGGGACAAAGAGAAAATACTGATCATCTCTGAAGGGAGTAAAGGGAAGGTAATACCTGAACTTTTCTTTGGACAATTGACTGCCCACAAACTAATCTTGATTCAATTGACTATTAGTTATGCACTGTAAAATCATTATGAAGTAACTGGATCTACACTAAAACCTTGAAACTGCTTAATACAATCTTGATTGATCCTCATTGTGTGTAAGCCGGCCTTATGTTCAAAACATCTATATATATATATATATATATTATTTTTGTCTAGTTTACGTAGTCGTTCATTTGCCTTGTTTATTGTGTCTGATGTTTATTCTAATATTTTTTATAGGACTTTATATATGTTGCTAATTTGTATTGTTTATTGTGTCTGATGTTTATTCTAATAATTTTTTTATAGGACCTTATATATGTTGCTAATTTGTCTTGTTTATTGTGTCTGATGTTTATTCTAATATTTTTTTATTGGACCTTACTAGACGGGTATAGTTTTTTCTAATTTAGCTTATGTTTATAAAAAAATCTGATGTTTATTGTAATTTAGCTTATGCAACAAAGCCCATTAAGGGAAGTATTTTTCATTAAAAATCTTATAAAAATAGTTTTTTCCAGTGTTATCCTTATCACATCGTATCGTACGATACATATCGTAAAACATAGATTATCACTCTCTATGATATAAAAATAGTTGTTTCCAGTGTTAGCTTGTATGATACGGTGCGATACGTATCGTATCGTGGACACCATAGTGTATCGTAAAACATATATTATCGCTTTGTATCGTACGATACGGGTCATATCGTGCGATACGCCCAAGAACCCTTGGACCCTGACCGAACGGAAACCCACATTTTCTTGGTTTGTTCAGGGCTCTTCAAGCTACCCTGGCATGGTTGTTGGCCTCATTGGTGTTCAAGGCTCCAAAACCATGCTCTATGGTGTACGTGCAAGCCTCGTAACTCATATTTTGGTATATTTTTAGTATTTTTCTTTATTTTTTCCTTTATATTTATTGTTTTTTTATGTTATTTGTATTCTTCTTGTTTTGAATGACAAAATATGAAGTTATTAAGTGTTTGGATATGATTTTTATTGCATTCATGAAATGGGAGACACTCTATTTGAGTGTTATTTGACGATTGGGGATTTACGAAGTGCTTTTATTTTTAGGTTTTTTATTGAATTAAAGTACTCAATTAAGATGGCAGGAAGGGGTGGTAGAGACTCCCATTCTCGTTCTAATGGTCCGGCATGGCAGTGGGGTACACCAATTGATGGTTCCAGATTAAAGATCATATGTTTATTTTGTAAGAGGGTGGTTAGTGGTGAAATTTCATTGTTGAAACATAATCTAACGGGGACTAGGAAAGAAATTGTTTCTTGCACAGGCAGAGTTACAAGTTTGCCAGAAGGCATTAAATGAAAATGTATTCAGATGATTGAGAGGATACAACAAAATGATGATTTGAAGATGGTTGAAGAAGATAAAGAAATTGATTATAGTCAATACAATCTTCAAAAAATGAGATGAGCATTTAATTACTTATAAGAGTCTCTTATCACAAACACAAATTGATTACTTTAAAAAAAATAGAGCGTGTTATAAATATTGCAAGATAATTTCAGGAGAAAACTTAACCACCCAACGTCGACTTTTAGTTATGAATTTACAAATAAAAAAATGGACAAAGAAGAAAAGAGTGCATCGAGCATTTCAAACTAAATGGTGGAACCTCAAAAGCAAGAAAAAAGATATATTTAAACAGAAAGTCCTTCAAAGAGATGTTTGGAATTATGTTGGTACACCCTGTGATATGTGAAATAATATGGCTATACATATTAGGAAAGTGGTGGAAGATGTGTTAGGTGTATCTAAGGGAGGCGTACAACAACAACAACAATTAAGACTTTTCCCATACTAGACGGGGTTAGCTACATGGATTCTTTGTTTCCACGGATTCCTATCGTGTGCCATGTTAGCAGTTAACTCCCAATAAGCTAGATCATTCTTTATTGTTTCTTTCCAACACTTTTGTGGTTGTCCTCTACCTCTTTTAATACTTTCCAAATTTAGTTTTTCTAACCTTCTTATAGGTTATTCTTTTGATCTTCTTTCTATATGTCCAAACCATCTTAAACGATGTTCTCTCATTTTATCCTCTTTCTATATGGACAATTAGTTTTGGTGTCACTCCTAATTTGTTTCTAATAACCTCATTATATATACGGTCTTTTCTTGTATGACCACTCATCCATCTCAACATCTTCATTTGTGTCACAGACATCTTTTCTACATGTTGATGATTAACTGCCTAACACTCAGAACCATAAAACATGGCAGGCCTAATTGCTGCTTTATAATATTTACCTTTTAACTTTAATGGTATTTCCTTATCAAAAAGATGTTCTTCTCCATTTTAACCAACCAACATTAATTCTATGCGTAACATCTCCATCAATTCTTCCATTACTCTGAAAAATTGACCCTAGGTATTTAAAACTTTTCTTTTGGGGATGCAATGTGTACCAATTTTAATTTTTATGTCCTCTGAAGTAACCAAATAATCAAACTTACATTCCATATATTCTGTCTTTGTTCTACTAAGTCGAAGGCCTTTGCTTTCTAATATTTCTCTCCATAGTTCCAATTTTTTATTAACTTTTTCCTTAGACTCCTTCACTAATACAATGTCATCTGCAAATAACATACACCAAGGTACTTCATCTTGAATATGTTTTGTTAACTCATCCATCACCATTATAAATAAGTATGGACTTAAAGTTGATCCTTAATGTGACCCAATATTAACTTCAAAGAAGTCTGTCGTTCCTTTATGAGTCCTCACACATGTTTTTGCACCACCATACATGTCTCTTATAAGGTTAATATATGTCAATGGGATACCTCTTTTTTCCAAAGTTCTCCAAAGAACCTCCTTTGGTGCCCTATCATAAACTTTTTCTAGATGAATAAATATCATGTGAAGGTCTTTCTTTTTTTATCTAAAATATTCCATAAGACGTCTCAAAAGGTGATTTGCTTCAATAGTATATCTGTATTACATGAATCCAAATTGGTTCTCTGTTGTACTTGATATTGTCTTAACCTACATTCAATAATTCTTTCTCATAATTTCATAGTATGACTCATTAACTTACATCTAAGGGAGGTGTACCGGCACAAAAAGAAGCTTGGTGGTGAAGTGAAGTAGTACAAAATAAAATCAAGGCAAAGAGGGCATGTTACAAATTACATTATGCTAAGAAAACTAGTGAAGCTTTAGAGGCATATAAAAAAGCAAAGAAGGAAGCGAAAAAGGCCGTGAGTGAAGCAAAAACTAAAATTTGGGAAGACTTATATAAAAAAATTCAACTTAAAAGAGGGTGAAAGAGATATTTTTAGGATATCACGGGCTACAGATAAGAAAACTAAAGATCTTAATTATGTTAGATGCATAAAAGACGAGGATGAAAAAATTCTAGTGGCAAACGATGATATAAGAAATAGATGGAAAAACTATTTTTGTAATCTTTTTAATGAAAATAAAGATGTTAGTATTAGCTTAGGAGAGTTAGTCAAATCAGAAAAGTATATAAACCATAATTTCTACCGACGTATTCAAAAGAATGAAGTCAAAGAGGCTCTTAAGCATATGAAGGGTGGTAAATATATAGGACCAGATAATATTTCTATATAAGTTTGAAAAATACTAGGAGAAATAGGAATCACTTGGCTCACAAGACTATTTAATGAAATATGAAAAAACCAAAAGATGCCCGAGGAATGGAGAGCAAGTACACTTATACCCATATATAAGAACAAGGAAGACATTCAAAATTGTGCGAATTATCGAGGTATCAAGTTAATGAGTCATACTATGAAATTATGAGAAAGAATTATTGAATGTAGGTTAAGACAATATCAAGTACAACAGAGAACCAATTTGGATTCATGTAATACAGATATACTATTAAAGCAAATCACCTTTTGAGACGTCTTATGGAATATTTTAGATAAAAAAAGAAAGACCTTCACATGATATTTATTCATCTAGAAAAAGTTTATGATAGGGCACCAAGGGAGGTTCTTTGGAGAACTTTGGAAAAAAGAGGTATCCCATTGACATATATTAACCTTATAAGAGACATGTATGGTGGTGCAAAAACATGTGTGAGGACTCATAAAGGAACGACAGACTTCTTTGAAGTTAATATTGGGTCACATTAAGGATCAACTTTAAGTCCATACTTATTTATAATGGTGATGGATGAGTTAACAAAACATATTCAAGATGAAGTACCGTGGTGTATGTTATTTGCAGATGACATTGTATTAGTGAAGGAGTCTAAGGAAAAAGTTAATAAAAAATTGGAACTATGGAGAGAAATATTAGAAAGCAAAGGCCTCCGACTTAGTAGAACAAAGACAGAATATATGGAATGTAAGTTTGATTATTTGGTTACTTCAGAGGACATAAAAATTAAAATTGGTACACATTGCATCCCCAAAAGAAAAGTTTTAAATACCTAGGGTCAATTTTTCAGAGTAATGGAAGAATTGATGGAGATGTTACGCATAGAATTAATGTTGGTTGGTTAAAATGGAGAAGAACATCTTTTTGATAAGGAAATACCATTAAAGTTAAAAGGTAAATATTATAAAGCAGCAATTAGGCCTGCCATGTTTTATGGTTCTGAGTGTTAGGCAGTTAATCATCAACATGTAGAAAAGATGTCTGTGACACAAATGAAGATGTTGAGATGGATGAGTGGTCATACAAGAAAAGACTGTATACATCTATGTCACATGGGTGCAGGTACGAGTGTAGGATATGGTAAATTTCAAAAAATTTGGGTGCGGCGACACTGCTAGGGTATATAATATTATATATTATATATAATATTCAAGCTACATAAATCAATCATAAATACAACTAGTATTTGCTAATTTTGGGTGCACGTAGGTATCAATTAGCAAGTTCCCTCATAATGATTTGAAACTTACAATGATTTTACGAGCTGCAAAACATCGAAGTTATGGATTCAAAGAGTTTCAAGATCTTTTGTAGGATATAACATATACTAGTATTTGTGATAGGATCCACTAGTGATGTCATACTCTTCCGTTCTATTTATCTAGCAATGTTCCAGGTCTTTAAATGTGTTTGGTGACAGAGATTATTCTGTGCAAAGGCTCAAGAATCCAATCAGATTGAGTAATAAGCAACCAATTGTTCGCACCCAAAATTATTTAAGCAACTTTATATTGTATAAACTATAAAGCTACAATAGTAAGTACACAACTTTATATTAAAGCAAAACATATAAATGGTAAACAAATACTAATTTCATCATAATACATAAATAAATCTTCATTATCCGGACCCATTTATCCTTGAGTTAAAAAAAAAAAAGATTGCAATTTTTTTTTTTGCAATCTTTTTTTTTTTGACATGCCGCACCGACACGGTGTCGATATCGGTGTCAGTGTCGCACCAGTGTCAGGGTCGACACTCCACCCCTTAGAAGTGTCCATGTGACTTAGGTATACATAATGAGGTTATTAGAAACAAATTATGAGTAGCACCAATAGAGGATAAAATGAGAGAATATCATTTAAGATGGTTTGGACATATAGAAAGAAAATCAAAAGAAGAACCTATAAGAAGGTTATAAAAGCTAAATTTGGAAAGTATTAAAAGAGGTAGAGGACGACCACAAAAGTGTTGGAAAGAAACAATAAAGAATAATCTAGCTTATTGTGAGTTAACTGCTAACATGGCACACAATAGGGATCTGTGGAAACAAAGAATCCATGTAGCCGACCCCATCTAATATGAGAAAAGGCTTAGTTGTTGTTGTTTGTTATATCTTCTTTCTCGTTTTTGAGGTTTCACCATTTAGTCCTAATAGCTCGATGCACTCTTTTCTTCTCCGTCTATTTTTTTATTTGTAAATCCATAACAAAAAGTCGATGTTGAGTGGTTAAGCTTTCTCCTAGAATTGACTTGCAATCTTTACAACATGCTCTATCTTTTGTTTTACAAATAAAGTAATCAATTTGTGTTTGTGATAAGCTACACTTATGAGTAATTAAATGTTCATCTCGTTTTTTGAGGATTATATTGACTATAAAGATATCAAATGTCATAGTAAAATTTAAAATCTTTCTACCTTCTTCATTTATATCCCCAAAACCAAAGTTTCCATGAATACCTTAATATCCTAATGCCTCTTTACCAACATGTCCATTTAAGTGTCCTCCTAAACAAATCATCTTCCTTTGTGGAATCTTTTAATTCATCTTATCTAACTTTTCCCCAAAAGTTGTCTTTATACTATCTTCTAGTCCTACTTGGGGTGCATAAGCACAAACTATTTTCAAAACCTCTGCTCCTAACACTAATTTAAACGTAATGATTCGGTCACCATATCATTGTATGTCTACTATACTATCCTTTAAATCTTTATTTATGATAATACCAACTCCGTTTCGAGCTTTTTCCTTCCTTCGGTACCATAATTTAAAACCTCTAAATTCTATCTCTCTTGCTTTCTCTCCAACCTACTTTGTCTCTTGTAAACATAGAATATAAATCTTTCTCAGATTCGCCAACAAGAAGAATAAAAATCTTCAATCAAGCCGGATGAGCTAATTTTAGGCTTTTCTTTTTCTTTTTCTTTTTTTTTTTGTAGAATGGGGAGGCTAAGCTTAACATACACACACACACAACTCCTCACCTTCAGCAAGGGTGTTAGAACCCTTTCCAGTTGATCTTTCCTTGTCATGAATTTATTCAAAATATTTATTTATATACAAGTTTATAGTGGATGATAGGGCTCTCTGGAAACAAAGAATCCAATAAGTGACTCCGTCTAGTATAGTAAAAAGCTTAGTTGTTGTTGTACAAGTTTTTAGTGAAAAGATTTGATCATTGGATTACATTATGCCGCAACCAATTAATTCATTTAACATGGTTTTCTAGCACATAGAGAGAGAATGTGTGTGATTGTATCATGCTCACCACATTGAGTATAATAACATTAGTGTCCAAGAAATATGATAGTCAATAGTGGGCAAGAAATCGTTTAAACGATTCTTCCAACGATTTTCTACCTTGAAAGATACTCTTAGTGAGCAATTATCCAAACCTAAGTGTGGTTAGCTACATGAATTCTTAGTCACCGACATACTTCTAAGCGGATTTCAATCACCATTTAAACTGGTTTAAATTAAATTCAATACTTGAAAATTTTAATTTATTTTTCTTCTTTTTATTTGAGAAGGCCCCAAAATTAGTTGAAATATTTAGAAGAAGAAAAACTACCAAGTGTAAATTGATTAAGACAGTTTGTCCAGTACACTCGGTGAAAACTTGAAAGAGTGGGAATTTCTTCTTGGGTTTCCTTTGTTTTATCTATGTGGATGCTTTGAGTCGTTTGAAAGATTGTCTTTGGCTTTTTGGCTTTCAGTCTTGTGTTGTTTGAAGGACTCCATTTTTCTGTTCTCTTCTGCTTTCTTTTCTTGATTCTCTTTTCCTTTTTTTTCTTTTTTTCTGTTTCTGCACAAAAAAATGAAACTCACCTTTGTCTGATCTGGGTTTTTGTTTGCATGTTTGGGTTTTGGTCTAGATAGGTATCGCCAAACTGAATTGCTTATGAGACTTCCAACAACTAATTTTCCTTGTCTGAATACATCTTTTCAGCGACCATACATTGGAAGACTAAGCACCATGTTGGAGCATGTCTGAGATGGATTCCATCCCTTCATTTGAAACATCTCCAATGAATTGTGGGCGCTTGAGTGGACAACATCGCACATCAGGAGACCTTACAGATGTAGTTTTTCAGATTCCTGCTGGTCATTATCCATTTCATTAGCTTCTTTGATTGAAACATTTAGTCCGACAACCTTGATTACTACTGGCCTTAGAAATTGGTTATCTTTTGTGTTTCGTTTCAAATCAATTGTAGGTTGTTATTTTTCTCAGGGTTATTTTAGTATGGCCATATATGTTGTCTGTGCACTTTTCATATCTGTATTGCCCTAATGACTTGACGGCCATTTTGAGCCACGAGATATCTGCAGGCGTTCTGCCTGTTAATGTCTCGAACATCAGACTCGGGTACCACCAATGGTGGCAGAGGCTCCCTTGTTTGCCAATTGACATGCTTATCGCCCCATGCAAAATTTGAACAGTAGAGTCTGAGACTCTGCGGTGGTGTTCAAACTTCCCAGTCTTCTCATAATTCACTATTTCACTAATTGGTCGTTTATATTGGAAGGATGGCCTTCATGTATTTCTAGAAGCCTCAAAGGTGGTCCACTGAGTTTCTCATTGTTTCTTTGCCTAGTCTTAGTTCATAATCACCACCATCCTGTTGTCATCAACATGTGGAACGTCTCATGCAAATATCATTGCCTTCTTTTCCCTCACATTTATGTTCCACTGAACTCGCAGTTTTGTTCAGATTTGGTTTTCTTTGTTTTTACTGCTGGATCTGTTGCTTGTTTCCCTAGGTGTAGTCATATCATGCAAATGGCGGTGATGTTTGAACAATTAATTCCTGAATTTCATCATGCAGCTTGTAATGTTTCAAAGTACTTTTCTTTGTGTTGGAATGTATTTGGCAACTCGATGTCGAGAATATGACATATGAAGTATAGTCTTTGTTATCAATAGCGCTATAGCGGGCCGTATAAAACTTATTTGAGTCAGTGTAAAACTTATTTGAGTCGGGATCCAATATCTCTTCACCTCTCTCGTGCCTCCGGTAAGAGCAACCACTGACGGCCACCATGAAGCAGACGGCTACCATTCTTCGTCCGCTGGAGGTAAGCTCTCTACCTTTCTCTCTTCTCTCTTCCTTTCTTGACGACCGTTACCTTCTCTCTCGTGGATTCTATCTTTTCTCTCTCTCTTTTTTTCTCTGTCTTCCACCACCTTCTCTCACTTCCTCCGCCTTCTACCGCCTTTTCTCATTTTCTCCGCATTCTATCGCCTTCTCTCTCTTACCTTTTGTTTATGGACTCCCGGAATGATGGGTTCTCTTGCCAACATAAAAAATCGTGTGACATTGTCGGAGCAATCCTGAAAATCAGAGATCATTATCACAAAGACCACAAGTTCTTGTCTCAACTTAAACTATATATCTAACAATGTCACGTATTAAAAGGAAGAAGTTCATATTATGCAAATGGCGGTGATGTTTAATCAATTAATTCCTGAATTTCATCATGCAGCTTGTAATGCTTCAAAGTACTTTTCTTTTTGGTGGAATGGATTTGGCAACTCGATGAGAATATGACATATGAGGTATAGTCTTTGTTATCAATAGAGCTATAGCGGGCCGTATAAAACTTATTTGAGTCGGGATCCAATATCTCTGCGTCTCACCTCTCTCGTGCCTCCGGTAAGCAGCAACCACTGACGGCCACCACGAAGCAGACGGTTACCATTCTTCGTCCGCTGAAGGTAAGCTCTCTCCCTTTCTCTCTTCTCTCTCCCTTTCTTTACTTCCATTACCTTCTCTCTCTTCCTTTCTCTCTTTCTCTTTCTCGGCCTTCCACCATCTCTCACTTTCTCCGTTTTCTACTGCCTTCTCTCTCTTACCTTTTGTTTATTTCAATGGGTCTTTTGGTCAATATATACGACCAGTATTGTAAAAAAAAATAGATGACACATACTTGTTTATGGACTCCCCGAAAGATGGGTTCTCTTGCCAACATAAAAAAATCGTGTGACAATGTCGGAGCAATCCTGAAAATCAGAAAACATTATCACAAAGAACACAAGTTCTTGTCTCAACTTAAACTATATATCTAACAATGTCACTTATCAAAAGGAGGAAGTTCATGAAGCACTAACCTAAATATCTAGAGCAAGGAAATTCAACCCATAAATCTCCGCAACCCTAGCACTAGGAACATCAAAAGGTACTGTGATCTTCTTGGCACTTTTAGACTTTGGTACTTCGCTTAATGCTTAGAATAACTTTGTTATATTTATGTTTTATTTTCTAATTTAAGGTTAACAATTCAATATACATGTGCCACATCAAATTTATTGTTTGTTTTCTTAGAAGTTAGAAGTAGAATTTGTTTCTTTAGTTTGTTTCATATTTATGAAAGAAGTGAGTGTGTTTCTTGATATTTCTTAGAAATTAGAGAATTCATTATATATATAATTTTTTATTAGTAAATAAGTTCAGTTAAATATGATCAATTGCATGTTGTGAAAATATTCATTATATTGGACTTGAAAGTACATATCTTGAGAGAGAACACAGTTAACGGACATGTTCATGCCTGCATGCCTTTGTGTGAACAGACAAGCTGTTTGATGACATGTCCTACGTTAATTGTATTAAACGTGCAATATTTCAGTAGAACACCATGTTCATATACTAAAATATGAAAAGAACTCATTTCTTGATGAATCAAATATTCATAGTGCCCAAATTCATAATTGGCTCATGTCCCCATCTCTGCTTATTTTCATGTCTCCATGTGACAAACGTGTCTGTATATTTATGCCTGCAAAGCACTCGTATTGAGGATCCTTGTCATCTTGAACAGGAGCTGCTGGAGCTTGGCGACAGTATCGGATATGTGAATACAGGGTTGAACGAGGAACAAATTGCTCGTTGTCTGAGGAAAATGAAACACACGGTCACCTTGGCATCACATTTTTCATGCGATACAGAGAGGAAGTGTAGCATTTGTCAGGTATGATTCCTTCAACTTGATGAATAACTGTTCTTTTCCCTTTCAGTCTCTTCTTATTAGCTCGATGGTGACCTAGAGAGTGTGAAAAGGCTTGATCTTGGTGGTCTCTTCTCCTTCCTTTTCAGTGATTGTTTACGAGCCGAAATCATTTTGATGTGTGCAGGAAGAATATGACGGCAAGGATGAATTGGGAAAATTAGAATGTGGTCACAACTTTCACCTGCGTTGCATAAAGCAATGGTTCTCATAGAAGAATGCTTGCCCAGTATGCAAGGTAACAGCATCTCATTGTTAGCGCGAATTCCCCTACCTTTGTTTCATGCTTGTTGGGGTCTCTTGCCTTCCGTTGCTTGTAAAGTCGTAGGCTACGCAATTAGCAAGCTATCATCATTTCTCAATGTAACAGTTTGGTGCCCCCGAATTTCTATTGGTAAAGGTTGTGGCCCCTGATTCATATATTAATGGCTTGTTCATATTAATTGTGAAAGTATACACCATGTGGCTTATGTATGGCATGAAATTTGGTCGATGGATATGGTTATTTTTCTTATCAAGTTGTGCCATGTTTGTAATTGAGTTCATCGTGGCCCTTTGGATCTGGAACAATGTCTGCTTATTTTGCTTATCTCTAGCTTTAGTAATCTGAATTTCAATGTTGTTTTCATATATAGTGCCTGGTGTATCTGAACCAGTTGAACTGGGCTTGTTTGGCTCATACGGACTGAGGTCGAGCTTGATTTGGCTCAATGTGTACCCGACTCTGAATTGATGTTGATAGCTTTGACCTTCCTAGACTTCTTTACCAGTCCTTGCTGAGCTTATGCTACTTACAAGCCAGGTCGAAGAATAATCGCTGTTGCTTTGATCTTTAGATAGAAAAGAGCAAATCGTTGATTCTATAAGCGAATTAATCATACACTACAAAAACTGCTCCAACACTATCACCAGAAACAATGTTCATATGCTCTAATTTTATCAGTTAATAATTTTTTTCATCATCAACAGACTAATGCAAGATTTCTATAAGATCAGAGTTCATAAAGTAACTGATAAACATGTTTGCCGTATGCATTCCAGGGTCGCCTTTGACCTTCCAAAAGAGATCATGGTCCTGAGGTTTGCTTCAATAAAATGTCCAGCTTTTGATCGACATTCTCTAGGTGACAGTAGATCCTAAGTCGATCTGCGAACTGGACTTCTCATGAGAACCATGTTGGACTCATCGGCATCAACACTACAATTTTCGCGAGTATTGGTTCCTCTGCAAAGAGACAAGTCATGTTCCACCGTAACATCCTGGACCAGACAGTAGCTGCAAAAGGGTTCTTCGGTTTCTTCTGCATGAAGAGCGTTTGAAATTGTTTGTCGATGTCTTCAATAAGCATGAACCGACTTCAAAATGAATTATCAGCAGCATCATGTCGGACAAGATAACGCGTGAGCTTCACAATGTACTATCAACAGCATCATGTTGAGAAAGGAACTCAACTATGCAAGGATATACCTCGGTAGTCGCCTGCAAAAGGGTATAACTGTCAGTGCATCAAGGAGGAATCTGTGTGTGCATCTGTTCGTGTGACACATGATATGTATACCTTTATAGTGGTAGTGTGCTAAGGAGCGCCTACTCCCCTATTGGGAACCATATGTTTTAGAACGCCTATTTTTGTTGATCAAACCTCCATGATGTGTTCAAAACAAGGTTTTCGTTCAAACGATGTTAACAAGCATCAAATTTCTCTAAAAGCTTCAAAAAGTCAACAGCTTACAGTCTACTGAATCTGATAACTTCATAATTTACTCATCCAGAAATTATGATCCATGGAGCCATCCTGTAACAAAGGCTACTTAGGCAGTGGGTGTAGGCTCATAAAGCATGTGTACACACACACACATACATGCACACATGCAATCTCACACAGATGCCTATGTGTCTGCTTTCATTTCAGACCCAGTGTCACATTGATTTGAGCATGAATCGTTGATTTTGAGCGTGCCTACCTTTCGTCCACCAACGATATCGTAATGAGCATAGTGGTGACTTCCATATCCTCCAAATACTTTGCAAGTTATAAGGTGCGATGGAATACGTTTTGCAGTTTCTGCCAATCACAAATATTAAAGGTTACATAAGAACATCTAAAGAGGATTTATGTAGATTTCTTACCATATACAGCATCAGGCGGGCAAATCAAATCTTTATCTGCTGCAAGTGCTAAGACAGGAACATCGCACTTATGAAGATGATCGTTGTAGCAAAACTTGCCACTTCTGTCGAGTAAACCTGGAAATCTAAATGCAGTTGTAAGCTGCAAAAGTACCTTGGCAGGTACTGTACCTGCACAGATTTGTTTACCATAACTTCGTTAGATCAAAAGTACAACTAAGTAATCGACATGGATTGAACGCATGATGGCAGACTTTCACTTGACAATAACATTGTAGAATCATGATTTAAAGGGTAACATGAGCATCCATTTTCACCCACTACGTGAGACCCTAGAGGTGTAGGGTGAACATCCAGATCTCCTAACTTCCAAATGCTCCAAATGCTTATATAGGCCGCCAAATACAAAAGAGAAAACTTTTGTCGAGAGTAACAAGCTTAAAAGGTTTTATCAATTGACATCTCATTATCATCCCACAATCTTACCAGTCTAAACAGATCATCACCCATATGAACAATGTAGGACCTTTAGTATATAATGTACTTAAATGGCATAAACAAATAGCATTCCTCACGAGTCATGAAAAACAATGCAGCTATCAGTCTAACGAACTTACAGAAATTATTCAGCACCAGCTTCTCAAATAGTTCAGGATGCATCATATTCTCAGCAGTAATCTGTGGATTCAGCCAAGACATAACATAGGGGGGACGGGTACAAAGAGGATATGCTGCAGTCAAAAGCGCACCAAGTGGAACCACGGGGACATTAAGAACTTGCGCTGGGTCTGCCTGCATTCCAGAAATATTTATCATGAAGAATATTCTCAGGAAAAGAAAATTGTGAAGTTAGATCCATGGCTAAATCTAATGAGCACAACCACAGACTTGAGAACTTATATTTTATTCAAGTTTATAGCAACATGTATAAGATTACATTATCAACTGCTACAACACAGAGTCGAGTGAACTTTTCATTTCTCTTTCGTTATTTTCAAATACCAAGCGTGCAAGAGCAAAGACATAGCATACGTTTCTGTACTTGGAAACGGTTATGCATTCAAAGATCAACAGTATTTGTTAAAAGCTCTGAGATCTAGAATTAAATTACCCTCGGCACAACAATGTTTAGGCATAGCCTCATCCCTCCTATTAATTGGTTTCTTACATACCAATATTTAGCCACTAGACCTGCACGAAGACATCCAAAGGTCTATATTCCTAATTGATAGGAACATTTGTCTCTTGACTTGTCCATGAAATCAAGAAAATCTACTAGGTAAACAATAATCAAGAAAATCCACTAAGTAAAGATTGTTCCAAATCATATGCACAAGAATTAACTTACTAGGGGCAGTAATAACTTGAGAGATGAATTTGAAGATGCATAGTCAAGGGAAGAAGCTAATGTCACAACCGCAGCCAGTGTTGCTTTAGTTCCTTCAGAACCTGCTCGAGAATGGCATGTTAGTCAGTTGGGTTTTCTTCACTCATCAATCTTCTATAATCATCCTATTATTTTTTTGAAAAGAATAATGATATAATTCCATTGGTCATCGATGAGAAGTGAGAAAAACCACTTCACTTCATAGTAACTTACCAATTGTCAGTATCATAATTTAAGTATTAATTAGATTACAAAATTCAAATTTATGTGCATATCATCATCATCACCATCAATTTCCTTCATAATTAGGGACCAATAACAGAAAATGGAGCACCTCCTGCTGTTACCTTTACATAAATGAATGAGCATATGGTGAGTAGGAAGGCTGACATTTGAAAATAATGAACTAGATAGAAGAAAATTAACCTTTCTTTTTTCAAATAATTACTGTCAGATCTAAATTTCACTATTGAAATCAAATTTACAGGCATATGAAATCTCACCGTGTCGTGCTAACATAGCATACAATAGGATACCCCCCATTGAGTGACCAATAGCAAGTAGTTTCCCATCCTTAGGATTGGTTTCCTCCAGTATGTACCTCATCTGCATGAGAAAGGATAAAAGGTCCACTCACCTTTCAAAAGGACAGTGACTACACAAAACTCTTGTATGAATAAGTAATTGCATCTGTACTAGGTTTCTAAAAATGCGTTTGTCCATGTTTTTCATCATATATTAAGCTATAGAACTTGATGCACTTTCATGCCCTACTCTGAAGAAAGTGATATATGGGAAAAGAGTATGATTCTGAAGTCAAACAAGTGTGCAGAGATGAAAATGGTTGGAATATAAAAGGGACTCTATTAAGTCCAGCTTGACCAATAGAAGTTTGACGTGTCAAATTCCAAGATGAAGATGCAAATAGACAAAGGCAAAAAGTCCACCCATATCATGACGAAATGTCACCTCTTCTCTTTCTTTACAAGAACAACAAGCCACCTTACCGCTGCAGGAACATCTTCTTCCAGATAGTGATCGAAGTCCCAATCATATTTCACAATCAGATCAAGTTGTTTCTGGAAGTCCTCTATTGTTGTAGCAAGGCGATCATGCAAGTCGTATAATTGTGGTGACATGGATCTTTGACCTTCCTCAATGATAATTATAAGCCTCTGGCTTAGGTCTCTAATTTGGCTAGCCATAGCAGAATTTTGCCTAGCTTCAAGCAGTCCAGAAATTCTTTCTCTGACCATGTTAAAGCGATCCAATAACTGAGCATCTTCTAAAAATTTTGATATTCTATCGAGTAATTCACCAGATACAATCCTTGATTGACCTTCACTGAGAAAACCAGATAGCCCCTCAGCTAATCGCATAAAAATATCAGACAACTTAGATGCCAATTCTGATTCATCCCACCTACTAAGGATTTTGCTTTGGTTCCCACCTGAACTTCCAGTATCCGGCAAATGTCTGTCCTTCAATGCTTCAATAGGTTGAGAACCATTTCCAACACCCAGATCAATAGACTCTATCATTTCTTTCACGACTCCATCAAGTGAGGAGCTTTCAGAATTGGACTCCCCTTGTCTTTTGCTCAAGCCAGCACCGCGGACTTCCAGTATCCATGTATCAAACCCTTGACTAGACATGTGCCTTGCAAATGAATACTGCAAACAATCAAATATGTTAGTTAGTCAGGAAAACCTAGCGCCATAATGCAGAAGCCCATTTGCTGATGACGTGGTAGTGAATTTAACATTGTTTTAGTGTTTAACAAGCATCATATAGAATAGCTTAGTATTAAAAACTTGACTAAATATGGATTAATAAAAGAAGAGCTAACAAATGAATTCAAAAGCTACAAGTGTGAGTAACCTGAATGGATTATAGAATGTGGTTGTTGTCCACAACCATAATGTGTATACTAATTGATAATACTTTTGACCATGCTTTGTTGTTGACAGAACATAAACTAAGTACGTTATGGCATAAACAGCAGATTCCAAAACGCAAAAACACCAATACTTTTAAAATGAAAGACAAAAGTGTCTTAACGATGCATTGTCAAGTCATATTATGCAGACAAATTTCATTTTACACAATGTTCGTTCTTTTCCTTTCCACTGATAATGGACAACAACATGCTATTAACTATAAAGGAAATCAGAATTTTCTAAATAAGCAGCCAACGAAGAAGAAAGGAAGACAGAGAACGTATTCAAGTGCCCAACAATGAGGTCATGCTGGTAAAATTTGGAGCCATGGACCTCCTTATATGAAACATCAAGATACCTAAGTGAACTCATCCTGTTCCTAATTATAAATCAATCATAGGTTTGGGAGAATAAGAATTCTTTTTGTTTTGATGTCTTAATAAAAGGTTGAGCTGAGTTTCAAAGTTCCCTTTACATTGTCAAGAAATAAGAAGAAAACCACTTTGAATTCAACAACCAGAGCAGAGAAAAGATTGAGAATAAGTCATCTACAAAATCAACAAGGACAGAGGACATGCTAAACATCATACAAAGACACAAACAGGACACATCCACAATTTTCAAAGCCGACTAAAGTTAGAATCTCAATCAAAAGATACAAAAGAACTCCAGAAACCAACAAGGTCAATTTCAGAGTATACAATTCAGAGAATACTCACTCCTGCTGATAGATCGTATCCAATGGCATTCGTTGCTACACCGGATAATAACAGTAAAGGATGGTTTCTGGAAGGTGCCTGCATCATGTCGATCCATCGATGAGAGAGAGAGAGAGAGAGAGAGAGAGAGAGAGAGAGAGAGAGAGAGAGAGAGAGAGAGAGAGAGAGAGAGAGAGAGAGAGAGAGAGAGAGAGAGAGAGAGAGAGAGAGAGAGAGAGAGAGAGAGAGAGAGAGAGATGCTACCTCCTGCGATGGAGTGTAACGCCAGAGAGCGAGCTGCCACTCTGTTCCGGGCACCGAAACGTAGTGGAGCTCATCTGCTGTACATATGGATGGCTTCTCCTCTGCCTTGCTCACAACATGGCGTACAGCGACGATAGTCATCGGCGGCCATCGCCAACCCAATAAGGCACCGCTAGTCGTCCTGCGCCGCCCCCAGCGCTCCCACCGCCCGGCAAAGGACGCCATCCGCACGCTCATCGTAACTTCTGTTGGCCACGAAAAGGAAGACCAGGGTCCGCATGCAAGCCTCATTGAACTCTTAATAGGAAGGCCTTATTTCCAAGAATTTTGACGTTTGGTTCAGCAAAATCGGTTCTTGTAACGCCTTCTGTCTTGCGAAACAGAAGGGAACACCAGCAATCTTATAGTGAAAAAAGGCGATACTCCAACAGCAAAAGCTGTTCCAGAAGTTCGAAATATAGGAAAATCTTACAATGGAAGAAGTGCATCCTCTGAACAATCGTAAGATTCAGGAGATGCCCACTCTCGCAACTCTCTTCCTAAGGCCTCTCCGACCGATTTGTTGAATACCATCATCACCATTTCATCTGCACATCAATCTTCTAACGAAATCGGCGATATCCCAACTGAAACCGCCATATTCCAATTAGGCAATTCGCATGTAGTATTGTCGGAAAATTCGGTTTCGTTTATGGCACGAGCTCTTGGTTTCCACTTCCCTTCACATGGACCACAGACGGGAGACGAGATTGAATTTTTGGAAGATCTTGAAGGCAAACAAGTGCAGCAATTTTATCAATCGGAAGATGCACACTCTCTCAATACTCTTTGTAGGACCTCTATGATCGGTCTGTTGAGTTCCATGAACCAAAGAATTCGCTACCAACAATGTGAGATCCTGCTTGTTTCAGATCTACACACCCTTATGACGCGGGAATTACAAACATCTAGTACATGCTCAGTGCACTAAAATTTACAAAACCAACATTGGGATTTCGTCGAACACGTACCCTGCAGATCGTTGTACTCGATGTAAAATGAATTGACAAGATTAATTAGTTTCACGAGATTTCAAAACAAACACTTGGTATAATGAACAACATTGATTGCCGCTTCCCCACCTAACCAAGTCAAGTTGAAGCAGTTATCAAGACAGAAACCGGATACGTATGAAAGGCGAACACGGAAGCAAGAAACATTAAACGCGCATAGTGATTGACGAAATGAATGTGTTGTCGTCCGCACGGTGCGAATGACTAAGGCTGCTTCCGGGGGACGCACGGGCACAGTCTATTATAATTTCAATGTTTAGACGTGTTTATAAGTTGGGATGGGCTACTAAACATACACTTCAACCTGGTTCGTGTTGTGTCGTGTCGTGTCGTGTCTAAGATGGTCTAAGTACTCTAACATGACACATCGTGTTGGCATGTATAAGTTTATAACAGTGCTACTGACAGGATTCTTGGATGATTATTGTGTATGAATGTAGTTACCTATGTTCAAGCCGTGTTGGCATGTATAAGTTTCTACATATGTTTAGGTTGTGCCATTTTGAGAGGTCTGACACGGTGCCAACCAGTTGGGTTGGATTCAAAACTGTAGACCACTTAGTTCGGTTTTGATTCCATCTTCTATAGAACCGGGACCATTTTTATATTTTTTTAACTTCTTTTATATTTAATTTTTTCGTGAAGATTTTGAATCAGAACTACAACCGGATTGGTCTTGATTTGATTCGAATTATTGGTTCTAGAGAAACCGAAATTGACATCATGGAATCACCGGTTTTCATTTACGATGGGTGGAGTCAGGTCAGGCAAAATGATTTTATCGGAGATATTTTCACGTTTTTATCGCATTCCCGGGCTTATTGGATTAATCGGGTCGAACCATTGTGGACCTGATTTATTAAGAAAAGACATCATTGTGCGTGCAGCCTGAAGAGACGTTAGTTTTAGGGTTTAGGGGTTTGTACCGGTCAATCGTGTTCCCATATTCTCTTCTCCTACGGCAGTTTCTCTCGTAAAACTAATTCGAACAGTCGTCTCTTCCTCCTCTCTTGCAAATGTGAGTGCCCGCCAAAGAGAAGAAAGAAAATCAAGTTTCTTTTTCAAGAAGAATAAAAGTTTATTCGTTTTGTAGTGAATTTATGGTGTCGAATTTCCTGATGGATTTTCAGGTCGAATCTTGCTCCTGAATTCAACAAATTGGGCGCTATCGAAGTTGATGGTGTCTTCATCGGCGCCGGATGCAACAGAGTCGTGCACAACGTCTCATGGGGTGCTTGCGATTTGGTTGCTTTTGGTGCCCAGAATGCGGTTGCTATATTTCACCCTAAGGTTTTCCCATCAATCTGAGAATTCGTTCTTTTATTCCAGTCATTATGATTTGTTTGAGCTAATTTTGGATTCGGTGAACAGACGGGCAGGATCTTGACTACGCTTCCAGGTCATAAAGCACTTGTGAACTGTACATGTTGGGCACCAAGCGCTAAGGATGCCTTAAGAGGTTGTCTTTTATTGCTTATTTCCTTTGTCCTTCATTCATTGTCTGTTATCAAGGCGACCCTTCTTGTAATCAATGGTTGGGTACGTGAAACGGTAAAAATCCTTGACTTTTTGTTGTTTGTCTGACCGAGTGCATTCTTTGGGACCGCGCTGATGTTCTTAGATATATACAATTATTCAGAAAGTAACATAGATAACTTCAAAGAAAAATGTCTCAGTACTGCTCTGGTATTTTATATTAGATTCTCATTTTGATTAATGTAATTTTCATATAATGGTCTTCCTTATGCCCTTTCATACAAAACAGTGACCAAGATTAGCTTGTTTTTCTCTTCTGCGTTTTCAATATTTATTTTTGTTGTTTTTCCTGTCTTTGTAATTGTAGGAAAAGCTTCGTATATGCATGTCGTAGGTGTACAAGGAGTTGCGTAATTGCAATTGTTATGATATCGTAATCCCTTCTCCTTGTTAACTTAAATTTTAAGCTTAAAGAAATAAGTAAGACTATAAGGCTGTTTCAGTTAACAATATTGCTTGGTACGTTGCATTTCCTTTAAATTTTTTATTATTTAAGCATCTCTACTTTCTGCTTCCACTGAATCAATTTTTTGTTAAAACAGCTAGCTTATGGATCATTTCCGTTTGGTCTCATAGTGCCAATACAAGTTTGATTTTTTTTATCAGCTTCTTTTGCAGATTTTAGTTGTATGCTTATTAGTAAATGACAATTACAGATCAAGACTCTTGATATGTTCCCGCATTTTTTATTTATTCTTGATATATTGTTGCAGTTCAGTCAAGAGGGGAGTATTTTTTGTTCTCTGGAAGCGCGGATGGTGATATCATTGTGTGGGCAATATTTCTTAAGGAAATGAAGGTAATTGCTTAGACCTGATCTCAGACGTATTGGATTTTGAGTTTGATTTGCATATTTAAATATCATAACAGTATTGACTGGATTCACATGAATGGAAGAACATGCTTCACGAGTGGTGCTTGTGTTAGTTCACTTTGCTGCTTGCTTTTAGTATGCCTGGCACAATCAATATATGGAAATGAACAGGAAGACAAGCCTCCCATTTTTGTCGTCTTATATGACATTCACATAAACGGAATTCTATCAAGAAAACCCATACTTGGTGAGGCCACTATTTAGGAGGAGTGGCTATCACAAATTGGAAAAGACAAAAATCATGATTGAAAGAGCACTTGAGAGATTAGGAAAATGTTGTAAAGAGGGAAATAGGCCTTGTATCATACAGGCTTCCAGTACACAATTCTTCTATAACATCATATTATCTATTTTCTTTGTCCTCAACTCAATGTGATTTGTCAATGAAATGAATAATAAACACATAATCCTGAAGATATGTTTCATGAAATGAAGCATAAGATACTTTTGGACTGTCTTTTTTTTATACTTTTAAGTTACATACAATTTCGTTTATTACTTCTAGATTCTACTTTCTTTTCTACTTTGTAGTTCATATATGGTTCAATTTGTATTTTATCTTTAGTTCATTTTTTTGTATTTCTTAGTGGACTCTACCTTTGGTTTGCATTACATTTTTTATTTTCTTTCAGAACTATCCTTGCTTCCTGCATCTGGTATTCAAGAATGCATGCTTCTCAGTTCTGCTTCCTGAGTCCCTTCCTGTTCCCACTTCCTTGTTTTGGTAACCTTACATGCACACGGCCACACTCATGGTTAATGGATGCTTGTCTAATTGAATCTCCAAAGAGAAAGCATGCAGTTCATTCATCTTATCCATTGGCATTGAGATTACGGACCTGTTAAGAATGCTAGTGTTAACAGTCTAACCCTAGGTAACAAATTCTGGATCTTTCTTCACCTTTAGCTTCTATTGTGACAGTGGAGGTACGTGATGCAAGTGCCAAAATCACATGATAAAGGTGTGACATGCATTACTAGCTTCATGCTCTCTGAAGGTGTTTGTACTTTTGCCACCACTGCATCTGATGGTTCTGTTTTTGTATGGGAAATGATTCTCTCATCCAGTGTTGGAGGTATGTGTTCCCACCATGGTGATTTTTCTAGGTACCTTAACATGTTAAACATGGGGAAAAATAATCTGATGTTTTGCAATTAAATGCTTTACCTGATTGGCTGCCTGCTTCTCTATTTGTTTGTTTATTTCTAAAATTATATTTGACAATAAGTGTATACATGCATTTGAAGTCACATCTGAAAGCAAGAATGTGTTACTTTACAATTTTGATTGAGGAACATCAAAGTGTTGAGAGATCATGTATAAGCAAAGAATTCAAGTGTGTAGCAGTGGGGGGAGCTAGTTGGATGGCATTAAGTGCATTATAGTGTGTGCACTTGTAAAAATCCACATTTGCTAATGTTGGGTTTGGTAATGCAGTTGCGTCTTCTATGGTGTGCTATGAATTATGACTGGTCATTGGTGTGTTGTCTTCTATGACCGTTCATTGATCATTAAAAGTTGAGAAAGGATAGATGATTTTTAAAGATCTTTTAAAATGATAGAACTAATGAAAGTTACACGAAAGAGGTGGTTGTGTTGGACACTCGGATGTGTCTAATTCCTTTGAAATATTGATATAGATGGAAACCTCTTCTGGGCCTTCTATTTGATGTTGTAATTGTTGCTTTGCAGGTGCCTGTAGCTTAACGTGCATAGACTCGATAAGTACGGGTTCCAGACCTATGGTTGCACTCTCATTAGCAGAATTGCCAGAAAATCCTGGTCTTGTTATTCTTGCAATGGGTGGACTTGATAACAAGGTTCATCTTTATTATGGACAAAGATCAGGGAAGGTCTGTATTTCTCTGATCTCCTTTCTTCTTGTAGATCACCTTTCTCTTTTTCTGAGCTTCACACTTTATTTTCATGGATCAGCTTTCACTTGCTTGTGAGTTAAAGGGGCACACTGACTGGATAAGAGGGTTGGACTTTTCATTACCAATTTCTCCTGTTGAAGGAACAGATTTTGTTTTTCTTGTAAGCTCATCCCAGGATAAGAGCATACGTATATGGAGAATAGCATTGCATGGCAGTCAAGGATTAAATGCAGATGAAGGTATTTCCTTGATGTCGTACATTGAGGGTCCAGTCTTTGCAGTTGCAAATTTCACCTATCAGGTTTCTCTTGAATCTCTTCTTGTTGGGCATGATGATTGGGTATATTCAGTGGCATGGCAACCTCCTCTTCCCATGCATAATGAGGGAAAACGGTGGTATCAGCCTCAAAGCATTTTGTCTGCATCCATGGACAAAACAATGATGATATGGAGGCCAGAAAAATCTACTGGAATTTGGACTAATGTGGTTGCTGTTGGTGAACTGAGTCATTCTGCTTTAGGTTATTATGGGTGCCATTGGGGTCCTTGTGGAGATTCCATTCTTGCTCATGGATATGGTGGATCTTTTCACTTATGGCAGAACATGGGGTCACAGCAAGAAAATTGGCAACCAAAGGTAGTCCCTTCAGGACACAATGCAGTAGTAAGTGATTTTGCATGGGCCAGATCTGGTGAATATATACTTTCAGTCAGTCATGATCAGGTACATCACATCTTTGTGCTTTTACTTGTGATTGATTGTTTATATACAAACATAATTGGGTTGTCCTAGTGATTGATGTGGGATGTTGCCAATAGCTTTTGGACCTTATGTTTGACCATTAATTGACTGACAGACTACTCGGATTTTTGCACCATGGGAAAGTAAAGGATGCTCCTCAGGGGAAGCTTCCTGGCGTGAAATAGCTCGTCCACAGGTACACGGGCATGACATCAATTGTGTAGCAGTCATTCAGGGAAAAGGGAACCACCGATTTGTTAGTGGAGCGGACGAAAAGGTTGCCAGAGTGTTCAGTGCTCCCTTGTCATTTTTGAAGACACTTAGACATGCTTCGGCAGAAAAAACAAGTCTCCCTGATGACATTGGGGATGACATGCAAGTTTTAGGGGCAAACATGTCTGCTCTTGGGCTATCTCAGAAGCCAATCTATGTCCAATGTAAAGAAACCCTCCTACTTATTCTTTTACTTTTAACTAAATACAGTTAGTCGCTACAAATTATAGGTCAGACACTCCTTTCATACAGAAATTCTGGAGCATACGCCTATTGCTGGATGTCTCTTGCTGGTCATTTTGAATTTCACCTTTTGGTTAGCGACCTTCGTATGAGGAAAGAACAATCTGGTGCAGGGGTTGCTCACTTCATACAGAAATTTTTAGGCATTCGCCTATTTCTGAACTACTCTTGCGGGTTAATGTTTGAGTGAACATTCCATTGGTATTCTTTCCTATAGGGAAATCTAATTCTGTTTCATACTTGGTAATGGAACTGGTATGGTAAAATTTCACTAGCTATGAAGCAAAGACTCAAAATGAAAAGTCAGCTTTATGTTAAGAAGTTTAATATTGGCCATGCCATTTTTATGTTTGACCATATATATAAAGTCTCCTAGCTTCTCTTTTCATGTCCGTTCATGCTGGATCAGCAGAATGCTTGCATGTGAAGTGAAGTTTCTGTCCCTGGCTTAGATGCTCCTCTGACACTGTCCATTCTTGGGTTCATGTGATTAGCATGTACCTTCGACAATAGATATTTCTAGTGGCTTTATGGGGTTTGTTCTTTCTTTTAATGAAAATGAGCTTCGTTATTATCTATTGTGGTGTCGCTTTTGTTTCTTCAGCGGAATACAGTGTAGCAGATGCTACCATACAACATGGTTCAGAATCAATAGAAGCCATCCCAGATGCAGTTCCAATTGAATTAACAGAACCCCCAATTGAAGAACAATTGGCATGGCATACTTTATGGCCTGAAACGCACAAGCTTTATGGTCATGGAAATGAACTTTTCTCCCTATGCTGTGATCATGAGGGGAAGCTTGTTGCATCATCATGCAAGGTATACTAGTCAAGCTCTTGCCTATTTTTTATGGAAAATTTTTTGCCATGTTCCTTCCTTTAAAACCATTACATAATTCCTCAATATCATGCTTACATCTAGCTATATGATATTTCTGTTCTTTAGGCAGTTTTACCTTTACGCTTTTCTTCATTCTCTCAACAGTATTCATTTCTTTCGAACTTGAGGAGTCAATCCTCACTATGGGGACAGTGCTTCCCTAATGGCAAAGCTTATCATATTCTGAGGTCCTATTTGCTAGTCTCTATTTTTTGTTCATGTTCATTCCTTCACCACTTCACCCTTTTAGCAGGTTTAGTCTTTGTCTTTTGCAATTTTTTGTTTCTTTAATATGGGACCTTGACTTTTGAGTTCTCACCTTTTTATGCCTGAGTGGCTGTCACTCATTTGATGTTCTGATTGGATAATAGTTGAATGAGTGTTATATAGGTCTCTCTTGTATGATATTTACCTTTACGTGGCATTACTATTGGGTTTGAGGTTATGGTTCAGTATTTTACCGGAAATCCCAACTGTAGCTCAATCCTAGCTATCATGTTATTCAATGAAACTAAATGAATTAGAGAAAACCGTGTGTCATAGGAGCACTTAGGGCATTATTCATGCCATGCTGTAGTTGTAAGAAAATAAAAGGAAAATTAACAGAAACAAGAGAGCTTAATATTAAATCTGAGATGGATAGCTGATGATAATGTGATGTTTGTATTCAAATTAACATTCTTATTTTCCTGCATTTTATCCATCTGAAGCACTTTTGTCTGAAACAATTCCAAGAAACATAGTCTTGGCTTCTCAGTGAGAAGCACTCTACGATCTGTCTTGTTTAAACTTGGAGGTGGTATCCAAAAAAATTTAGTATTGACAAGAAAGAAGACCTTCATGTGATACACTAAAAAGAGACTCGTATGATGTTGATGATGAATGATTTCCACAAGAACCTTTCTGAATCAAATTTTGGCAGGCACAATCGACGAATGTTGCGGAAGTATGGCTGTGGCAAGTAGGTTCGTGGAAGTCTCTGGGTCGTCTACACTCCCACACCTTAACTGTAACCCAAATGGAATTCTCTCCAGATGACTCTTTCCTGTTAGCTGTCTCTAGAGATCGCCATTTTTCTGTTTTTTCAATAACAATAAATGGTACGTCCTATTTTTCAAGTGCTGCAAAATATTTCCATATATTTCTAATGTGGTGCTTTGACTTGTAGGAATACAAGAGGTGAGTCATAAACTTGTTGGAAGGGTTGAGGCACATAAAAGAATCATATGGGCATGCTCTTGGAACCCAGATGGTCACCAGTTTGCCACTGGTTCAAGAGACAAGACTGTGAAGATATGGGCTGTTATAGTTCAACCTAATGATGAAACTTGTGTTAAGCAGTTGATGGTGTTGCCACAATTCCCTAGTAGTGTCACGGCTTTGTCTTGGTCAGCTGGGATTCAGCTTAATCAAGGGCTTCTGGCAGTTGGAATGGAAGATGGTCGAATTGAGCTGTGGAGAACTGTTGCTGAAGCGCATATCAGCGATCCTCTTGCACCACCAAAGTTTAGTGTAATGCCTTCATTCCGCTTGGATCCATTTCTGTGTCATGTTTCAACTGTCCATCGCCTAGCCTGGAGGAAACATCACGAGCATGGGGGTAGTGAGAAGACCTTGCGGCTTGCTTCTTGTGGTGCTGATCATACACTGAGAGTGTTTGATGTGAAGATAAGTGCAGTCTAATTACCTAAACTTTAAGGGATAAAACCGAAATTTGTTGGTAATCAATCAATTGATGCAAGCTCATTCGAGATGTGAATCAGTTTAGGATCTAGTGAGAAGGAAAGAACAAATTCAACTTTATTGTGGATTTTCACGGCAGTGTGAAGTGGAAAAAGGTTAAGCATTTGCTTGCACAACTGTGGTGATGTATGTGATCCTTAACACTCACATATTTTCATGTGGTAGAGAAGCTGCTTGTGGTACTCTTTTCTGTCGGTGCTATGCAGCTTTTTCTGTGGGTGAAATATGTAGAAATATTCATAGTTGCCTGTTTGAATCTTCAAGCGCCTAAGCCATGACAGAATCAGGAGATAAGGAATTGGAAAACTAATGAGAACTTCTTGAAACATCCATGGTTTCTCTACCAATCTTCCTGTTCCTAAACCGCCAGTGAAGCAAGAGAGGTGTTATTGTCAAGGAAGACAACCTACAAAGAGCATTTCCTTGTGTTATCGTTTTTTAAAAGTTTGCTGGAGCGTCTTTCTTGAACGCAGGAACTATTATATATTATGCTTTTCCAAGCTATTCACGAAGAATGCACATCTGGGTGGTATGCTCATAAATCAATGTAACTGGCAGAGCCTTTGTTTGGAATTCAACTCCTTGACATGCATCTTTTTGGTTTGATAGTCACTTGCACTTAAAGTTTTAGAATGCCCCAAGCGACTCCATCTGGTTTGCATAGTTCTTGCTTCCATTAAGTTTTAGCTATTAGCATTACTTTTTCTTGTTAAAAAATTGTTCAGAAACTGCACCCAGGCAGGGAGATATCGTTCCACTCTTAACAGCATGTGCAAGTTGCATGTGATTTTGACCTGAGCCATGCCTTTTTCTCGTTTTAGGTTGGGTGAATTATGAAGTGCTACATGAGGGCCTTCTATGAGGTTGCCCATCCTAATACTTTTCCTCGCCAAGATATGTTAAACCTTTGGGTTTTAATAGAACCTGATGCATAAGTGCTGGAAAGATCACACCACTAGGAACACAATGAAGGTTCAATTGCTCCAACTGTCAATGATGGAAGGATCCTTGGGTTCAAATTGCTTTCGGCCATATGATATATTTCATACATTGGTGCTAGGCCAATAATTTTTCCAGATGGGGTATTCATGGAATTGATCTGGAATATATGTGAATTCAAGCAGGGCATTAATTTCGACAAAATGGTTTGTTTTTATGATATCTGCCCTCTGGAAATATTTTATGATCATATAAAAGCATCACTAATGAGGTACCTATAATATGACTATAGAAGTATTTGGAAGGAAGACTATAGAAAGCATGCACCATGGCATCAAAGGATCCATGGTGGCAACAAGGAAGCTCTGAGAAACTAGATACAAAACATTTTAAAAGAGGGAGAGGAAGACTATAGAAGCATTGGAAATAAACTACTGTATATAATATGACTTTTAGAGATACCTCCTAATATGGTAGAAACTATGCACCATGACATCAAAGGATCCATCTAGCCTACTCTACTTAGTCTGGGAAAAGGTTCGATCATTATTGTTGTTGCCTAAAAGATCACGAAGATAGTTATTAGAGAAAAAGTTAGGGTCAGTTTATATATACAAAGAACCAACTAAATAAAGTTGGAGAAACCAACCCTTTAAAAGATGGAGAGGATATCAGGTGTTGGAAGGAAATTATTAAACATGATAGAGGTATTTAATAAGGTGGGCAACAGTGAACATATAAGCTGAACGTGATAACTCGACGTGATAATTAGGGTGGGCAACATAATTATATGGCCATATTCAAAGTGATAAAAAAAACTATTGGCGTGCCATATCTTTATAAGGTGGGCAACATAAGGTTGGATGGCTCAAGGAACCATATAAGCTGAACGTGAACATTAAGTCTCATTCCAAACCATACCCTAACGAAATTGTATGGAGGTATTTAAAGCAAATAAAGTGTCATTTTTCTTTTAACTATTACTCAAAGACCTTAGTTGAATGTTTGGCCATTTTATTTATAGTTTATTTAAGCCAATCCGCCTCTCAAATCAGTTCAACTTGGCTCATAACTAGGATCGCGAGCAGTTTATGAACATTTCTGATCCCAGACAGTTCAGTTAGCGGCTAGCTTTAAGAAAACGAATCAAGCCAGGAAAATCTGGTTCGGTTTGTTCAGCTCGTTGCAAGCCGTAATGTGTCCCATTCTGGGTTCAACTCAAAAAGGGTTCCTTGTTATATAGAAAATGAAGACGTACTTGAAGCATGAAGAAGATTCATGCGCATGTCAAAGTAGTTTATGATAGTTTCGAAGTATATAAAACTTGGGGATGATGTAAACAATGGAGATAATTATGGGTCCCCACATTTTTTGTCTAACACAATAATTGTATTTTTCCAGATCATACAATTGCTTTTCAACAAATTAAATAAGAGCAAAAAACTGAGGCCATTAGATAATGTAGACTTTGACAAGTTATGGGTCCAGGATCCACCTCACCAAATTGGGAAGTAACTATTATTGTCAATAACTGTAAGGCTATCACATTTCCCTCATTTAAAAACTTCTCATTGTTAGTTCAACCTAAGCAAAATGGGGTTGCTTTGACGAAACTTAACCAACTAAGAATTTCGCCACGCCACCTTTGGCCCAAACCAAACCGAGTTGAATTCACCGTCTTTTCTGGTAGTCCGATACGGTTCGTCATGTCACATAAAAGGAAACGTACTAAAGAGTAAAACACACGAATCGTATCGGCGAATGGCAAGCAAGTCTCAGATTACTTAAAAGAGACACTTTTAACACCATTGGATGATGAGAAACCCTCTGAATCAACGGCTCGATCATTGCCTCATGAAAGATACGTAGAAGTAACACTGTTTGGTTTCAGATTGTTTTGAGTCGAATTGCGACGTGGTAAATATAGAGTTTTTCTTGGTAGACCGATACCGTTCGTCACGGCACAGAAAACGAAACGTACTAGGAGTCAAGCACACGCATCGTATCAGCAAACGGCAGGTGGGAAAGAAACCTCGCCATATGCAGGCAAGCCTCAGATTACGTAAATCCGACACTTCAATCACCGTGAGATGATGAGAAACCCTCAGATCAACGGTTTCTTCATCGCCTTATCAAAGATACATGGAAGTAAAACTGTTTGGTTTCAGATTTGTCTGAGTACGGAAGGTGTAGGCCGAATCGGATGTCGCCACGTGTAAATGAAGAATTGCCTTAACCGACCAGCGGCACGAAAGGACTACACAACACGCTTTTTCCGTTCCTCTTTGAATTTCCCATTCGCGTTATACGCGCTCGATTCGCCTCTTCCCTGCGCCCATTTGGAGTTTTCCTCTGCTTTCAGCTGCGGTTTTACCCCGTTTTGTGCCTCGAATTCGTCGTTGTGGAGTCCGTTTCTTGGATGTTGTGATGCAGAGGGTCGTGGATAACGTGCTTGCCATTGCAAAGGAGTAAGGATTTCTGCTTCGTTTTTGGTTTCCTTTCTTTCTAAGGTTTTCTGACGTCGTTCTTGGTTTTTCTACCGAGTCACCAACTTTTGGGAATTGGTTCTTGGTTGTTTTCGTTGTTTGTAAGGATTTCTTACTTCGTTCTTGGGTTTCTGGACCGAGTCGCCATCTTCTGTGAATTGGGTGTTGGTCTGTGTCCGCTGTTTCCGCGTTAATTAGCGATTTTGTGGTAATTATTAGAAACTTGTAGGCATTTTTGTTGTTTAATTGAGATGGGTATACTTTTCTATGGTAATTCTTGCCGTTTCGTGTTCTGGACGTGGGGTTCCTCAAAATTTCGATTCAACCCATTCGTGTTTCTTGAGGTTGTTCCTGTTGTTTCTTTTTCTCTTTTGCCGTGCTTTTGATTGATCTTGTTAGGATACCTTTTCTGCTTCTGCAATGTTGGAAGTGTTATTATCTACATTTGGAGTTTCTAGCTGGAGGTGAAAATTTGGCACCTGATTGTGTCTCGGGAACGAATGTCAATGATTTACTTTTTCTTCTTCTTTATGTGGTTGTCTTTGCTCTTTTATCATCTTCTTGCCAAAATGATTCAATCTGTTTAGGCTAATGTGGTTGTGGCATGTCATGTTAATTCCTTATCTTCCGTTCGGAAATTTGGTGACCTCATCGTGATGACATTGTTTCTGGTCTTTAAGTAATTCAAATTTCAGAATCAAGAAATATGCAGGAAATGGTTGCCTGTCTCAAACTCTTCGAACCTGACTTTCTTGAGTACTGGGATGGCCGAATCTCAATCTAGGTTGGCTTCTTTTGGCATGAAAACCATGTTTAGATGTTGAACGTCATAGATATCTACATTAGAAGTTCTTAGCTGGAGGTGATCAAATCTGACACCTGATGCTGTGTGTCAGAAACAAATGTAGATGGTTTAATCCTTCGTTTTCTGGTTTGCTATTGCACCATTTTCATACTGAATTAGTGCTACCTGATTTGTCTGAGAGGCTTACCTTGTAACATGGTCGTGGCATGTGGTGACAATTACTTTTTCCTTTTCCTGGTAGAAATTTGATGACCTTTTCGCAATGGCATCTTTTCTGGTTTTAAGCAATTGAAGAAGTCTAGAATAAAAAAAATGTTCAGTAGGTAGTTTCCCGTCTCAAACTGCTTTGATCAAGAGCTCCTTCACTACTAAGGATGGCTGAATCTAAATTGAGGTTGGCTTCTTTGAAGATGATAGAGATGCTCAGTTTTTGAACAAAATAGATAGCGTAACCTCTAATGGCCAATGCTCTGTACCAGTGATACTTGGCTGCTGGGGGCAGGTAAATGTCTTTTAGTCCTAGAAGCTACCACATCTTGCCAAAAAAAAAAAAATCAAAGCAGGACCTGCTTCTGTCGTGCACTTACAACCCAAAATACTGGACTATATTTGTTGCGGCATCCATAAGGTAGTATGTTACTCCTACCTGCTTAATCTTGGAAGAAATTAGAACTGAATTTTGGAGAACTTCTAGCACTGAGTTTGGAGATAAGTTTATTGATTGCAAGCTTTGCTTTGCTTACTTGACTGGTTTGCATAGAAATATTTTGAGAATTCAATCTTCACTTTTTTCTTCTGTGGCCGCATCTATCTATATTTTTTCATGAATTGTTCAGCCCAATTAACTTGCTGAGAGGATTCTTCCACTTTGTTCATTTAAATTCCTTATGTGCAGGTCAGTGAAAACATTCTCTCATGAATCTTTAAACAGTGTGGCAAGGGTAATAAATGGCACATCAGCCCTTGTTCTTGCTGTTTTGCCAGGGAAGACTAGCATCCTCGAAGGAATCCATGGTTGGGAACTTCGACCTACATTTCAGCCTCCCAAACTTCCTCGTTGGATGGAGAAGTTAGTTCTTCCAAACATACTTATTATTGGCAAACGTTTCCTGATTATCTCAAATTTATTTCCTTTTTTGGTTATTATCTTTTCACTCCATATGAAATGTGTCTGCTAACATATAGTTTGATCACAGAAGCTGTTGGAAAGATTTTATTGCCTAAACAAGAAAAAGTAGTTCACTCTTTAACAAAATTTTGTTTTTATTTGGCAATTCATCTTACAAGAAGTCAACTTATTTTTTTGCCTATGGATAGAAGAAGTCAACTTTGTTAGGTTTGATATACACCCATTATTAAAGCACGCAGAAGCATTTGTTTAATGTTTGCATCATTAAAGTTCAATATCTAGCACGTACTAACTGAAAGACATTTCTGTTAAGGTCAACTGTGTTTAACATGCTATCCATGCATAAACTTGAAATATACTGATTTGACGAGAAGTGAAATTTGAGCAGGGAAAGATCATGTAAAGTTGTTACATCGTTTGAGCATGGAAACCAGGCTATTGCATTTTGTTGGTAAAACCAGTGGGATTTGTTTCCTTTTTTGGTCTTTTGACATTTATTGTCACTGACTGGCATCAATAAATAATTTAAAATGATAAGAAGGATAAAAGTTTACAACTAACTTCCTGATGGAAGCAAGTTCCTTCACACAGAAATGGGTCTAAAAATTACATGTTGGACACTAGTACAAAAGGAGATTGCAAGCCTCTTTTTCATAGGAAAAAAGGTGTGGGATATAGTAAATAGAAGAAAAGGAGACAATAGAGTGAGCAACTTTCTTTTCATAACATGGGATGATAAAGTAAAAGAGTATGAAATGAGGCAAGATGGGTGCAGAAATAAGCAGTCCACATGTAGGAAAAGTTTACGACATTTTTGCAACACCAATACTATGGAACAATTTCAACTTCAACTAGGAAATGTTAACGTTCAACCTCTTTAACATGACATGACATGATATGGTCTGCCAAATTTCATGTCCATTATATCCAATATTATTGGATGATTTCAACTAAGGAAATGCTGAGGTTTACCCTCTTTCAAGATGTGGTGGTGACAGACACTGATCCGTGGTGAACCTTTAAGATTAAATCCATGTAGCATCGATGAAGGCCCTTCTGAGAATTCTTTTTAAGGTCCTCTTTTAATCCTTTCTATGGTTGATTAACAGTGCGGGCCGAAAACCTGTGAGGTGGTTTATTCTAGTTGTTCGTGTGAATCACTAGTTCTGGAACAGTGTGGCGAAGTAGGTTTTACAGAAAATTATATTGGATGGAGTCCGTAGGACTAGTAATATATTGTTAATTGTTTGTGGAATATACTCTGAATTTTGCTTTATATGAATACAACTTGTATTAAGAGTAATTTTCTGGATGATATTGGAGAACTAGGTTTGCTTGTAGTAATCTTTTAGACATAATGAGTTTTGCTTCTTACCGTAGTAGTGCTACAGATTTAAATGCATGATCACAAAGGCAACTTGTTTGACTGGATGTCATGAAAACGATAGAAGATTGAGAGGAAGGTAATTTTGAGAAAATTGGTAATGAAATAAAGCATCCGAAGGCTTCATGTTAGGAAAAATAGAAATAGTCCCTCTTACTGTAAGTTGCGCTGGGAATTGCATCTTTTCCTCTCTTGATTCTTTGGTTTTGCTTGTACTGTGCTTTGCATCTGTTCTCGGACAACCGCATGTGACCTGTTTTATGTTATCTCCCTGTCAACTTCTTATTTTTATTTTTCACTTGTTCCAGAAATTCTAATCTCTCTTTCTCTCTCTCGTGCAGTGGCGTTTCTTCCTTCAACCAACTTATTCATGAGCTTTCTGCTGAATATGATCCCTCATCATTTTCTGATTATGCTTCTGGGGATGAAGATGATGATGATAACAGTCAGCCTGCATCTCCTCTTTCTCTAGCTTCCCGGTTTTCACGAGCTAGCTACTTCTCCAAGAATGATAGACGCCAAGGATCATGGATAAAGAGCTTTTTGTTTTTGATCTTTTCACCTCTAATATTCATGATGCGGATCCCATTTCACATCCTTCGATCATTTGGAACAAAGAAAGAGGCATCAATATCTGTTAGTGTCCATGGGAATCATCAGCCTTCTCGTTTGCATTCTAAGAACTCAGACCTCAACAAGGACCACGTGCTGCACCACACTACAGATCGAAGGCGTGGAGTTGTGGAGGTTGTATATAAGTGTTGTTACTTGCTTTATCCTTGGATTACTGGTTTTTTTATACTTATTATTTACATTTTCTGCTTTTGCACTTCAGTGTTTTGAAGCATGATACTAAAGATTGTTATTGCACTTATCTTAAAATTAATTATCCAAAAACATGTTTGCAGCTTCTGAGCTTTACTGCTCACATACTAGGCATAAAATACATGAAAGAAAACCATGACACAAACATTGATTTTTTGGTGCACAGGACCTTCAGCTAGCAATCGAGATCTTCATAGAATCTGTATTTGACAAATTCCATCAGGTGGCCCATCTTCTCCTTTGCCCCTTTGCTACCTGCCAAATGCTATTTAGGTATATATTTTCTCTTAAGAACACGAACAACGGTGATGCTACTGATGTGGCTATTCCAGTTCCTACTTCCACGCTTGGGAACGTGAATCCAATTCCAACTGAAAGGCGGACCACATTTCAGCAATCTTTAAATACAGATTCTCGAACATGTCAGGATGTTATTACGGAGTTTGGGTAAGTATCTAATTTATTTTTATGTTTCCTTCGATTTATGCAAGGTAGGCACAATTTTGATTTTCCTCCTTACCATATCTTGGTAATTGGCTTAAAAGATATAACAACTATCATTTTTTCTTTACTAGGTATCCATATGAGGCCATTCATGTTGTGACTTCTGATGGATATATTTTGCTCTTGGAAAGAATCCCAAGGTGCAAAATGCAGAAATTTCCTTATAACTTTTATTTATCTTTTGCAATAAGACAGTGCTACTTAGATGAATGTTTTTCTTTTCCTCTTCAGGCATGATTCTAAGAAGGTGGTTTATTTACAACATGGGATACTGGACTCATCTTTGGGGTGAGGATTTTGCCAATCTTCAATCAAATGATCCAACCGTAGCAAAATTCTGTGAAAATGGTGTTCAAGTACTATAGGCATGCAAACTTGGTACCTTTAAAAGCTTAAAAATGATTTGCATTTATTTTCTTTTCCTGGTGCACATGTTCAGTTTTCAAATGCTAAGATGGTTATATTTCTTAGTTTCGGTATAAAGTGAAGCACCGTGTTTGCTTTCAAGTTCTTAGTTGATCGAGTCTATGATTGGAGTTTTGAGAGTGCTTTTATTTCCGAGAAAAACCTAAGGGCGTCTGAAGAAAACCGTAGAATGTGATCTTTGGATTTAAGTGTGGGTGTTTTCCCGATAGATCAGGATGACAGCTATAGCCAAACCCACTTTGTATGCGAGACTGAGAGTGCATTAGACTTTTCTATGTCATATTATCTATTATGACACGTTTAAACTGCATGCAGATGGGTTTCCAATGGAGTTGTTGGTTCTCCAGCTTTTGCAGCGTATGATCAAGGTATGCTGTTGGAATTACTCTAGAGTATGATTTCAGTAACTAGTCTGGAAACAGCATGTCATTAACTTGTTTTATCTTTCAGGTTATGATGTTTTCCTGGGGAATCTCCGTGGTTTAGTCTCAAGGGGCCATGTGGACAAGAATATCTCCTCACGCAAGTAAAGTTTCTAGTTAATTACCTCAAATTTCTCGTTCTTGAGCAGTCATCAATTTTTTTTCCCCAGGTATTGGAGGTATTCAGTTAACGAGCATGGAACGCAGGATCTCCCTGCAATGCTAGAGAAGATCCATCAAATTAAAACCTCAGAACTACAGAAACAACTTTCTGATGATGCGATTGAAGTTGGTGAACAGCCATACAAATTGTGTGCCATTTGCCACAGCTTGGGAGGAGCGGCGATGTTGATGTATCTGATCACAAGGCGGCTTGAAAGCTTGCCTCATCGGCTATCAAGGTTGATCCTTCTGTCCCCGGCCGGCTTCCATGAAGAGTCAACAATCGCATTGACATTACTGTCGTACCCCTTGCGCCTGCTAGCGCCTATCCTTGCTCCCCTTATTCCGGGTTTATACATACCCACGAGATTCTTCCGCATGCTATTTAACAAATTGGCCAGGGATTTCCACAATTACCCTGCTGTTGGGGGTTTGGTGCAGACTCTGATGGGTTATGTTGTTGGTGGCGACAGCTCAAATTGGATTGGAGTGATCGGTCAGTCTCACTACAACATGAATGATATGCCTGGAGTTTCATATTTTGTTGCAGTTCACCTAGCACAGATGATGCACTACAAGAAGTTCGTTATGTATGATTTTGGGAACGCAAATGCTAACATGAAAGCTTATGGAACTGCTCTCCCACTAGACTTGGGTTCACACTATGGACTTATTGATATTCCTGTTGATTTAGTTGCTGGGTGCAAAGATAAAGTAGTTCCTGTTTCTATGGTCAGGAAGCACTATAAGTTGATGAAGAATGCTGGGGTGGTTGTTACTTTCATTGAGTTCGAATATGCTCATGTGGATTTCCTCTTCTCTCACAGTGAAGAGCTGCTGGCTTATGTCATGTCGCGATTGTTGCTTGTCGTACCATCACCAGGACAATCCCCAAAGGCTTCCAGGCTCAAAAAGTTGAGCAAGAGAAGAAACAGTAATCGAAATTCAGGGAAGTTTTCTGCTGAGGAAAATGACAACAAGAGAGAAACAGATGATGCAGTCTCAAGAGAGTAGACTGCACATACAATTGCCCAGAGTTTTTGAGTTTAGGGGGAGAACCCAACTTTATTAGGGTGCCGCTTCCTCGAGATGCTCTTTTGGTATTTATTGTATGTTATAGCGTATTCAATAACTCACTATGTACAAAAGCAAACTAGATATGGTGTTGTAGTATTTCAAATGAGTACGGCTGTATCTCTTGTACCAACTATTTTTATAGTACAAAAATATACAATATAGTAATGTATAGAGTTGAAAATCGAACGATCTTACACGTTTATAACCTCCGTGATTTTAATGTACGTGCATTGCCATCCCACGGTCATTATAGTGCACCTTCCAACTTTGCACATTTTGCAACTGAAGTTCTATTTGGCTATCTGATCATGTTCAAGAAAATCTTAAAAGCACGTTTCCCTCCTTTTATCGTGTACCATAGTAACAATTTTAAGCTGTGTAAACTACCTTCAAACATGAGAACACATTTAAGATAGTTTTCCTTCTAAAGAAATACTCATCTCAAAACAGATATTTATTTGTTATGAACACGTTCAAGCCTTGGCCTGGACAAAGGACTAGCCAGACGATTGTTCACACTTGACATCTTGAGAAGGTAGGCAATATATGTCAGATACAAGCCCCACGATTCCACTTGCAAAAAGTTCAATATTCACGTTACAGATCCTTATATAAACACTTCATAAATATTTATCATCCCAACTCATAATGTGCAAGCTAATATGTTTGTTTGATTTCTCAGTCCAGTAGCATTAATTAAATATTTACAATAAATGATTACTCACGATAAGAATCCACCTCCCGGCATGTTTTGTTGAGCTTGGGACAACATTTGTCCCTGCGACATCATATGGGGTCGGCCTTGCGCTTGAACAAATGCTTGATTCATTGCTGTGTTCACCATTTGTTGCTGTTGGAGTTGATGCTGTTGTTGTTGTTGCTGCTGCTGTTGGTGTTGCAACTGTTGTTGCTGCTGCTGGTGTTGCAACTGTTGCTGTTGGTGTTGCTGCTGTTGGTGTTGCAACTGTTGCTGTTGGTGTTGCTGTTGTAGCTGTTGTTGCTGGAACTGTTGTCAAGGAAGTTGATTTTCAAAATATAACTCGCTCGGTCAATCACCCAACTCAGTGATAATTTTGATTTCAAAGTACGTAGATTTTCTTTTCAGAATATCAGTCAGTAAGTCGCTGACTGACTGGATTATGAATTCCAAAATTATATAGGATCAGAGGTCCTGGTCCTGGAACTGCTTGCATTCTGATGGCAAGCACCTGAACCATAACCAAACCAGCCCCTGTTTGTTTATGGTTCCAGTTACAGGTCACCAGATTCAAAATCTGGTTCAGTTGAATTGCCAGGCCAGTTCGTAAGCAGCCATGTCTACATCTAGGTGTGCCGCACTTCTGGATTTCATACCTGGAGCTGTTGCTGTTGTGGAGGCTGTTGCTGTTGCTGTTGCAGTTGTTGCTGAGGTTGCGGCTGGCTGGAGGGTTGTGGCTTGAAAACAACCATGTCCTTGCATATACCGAGAATGAAAATTCAGCAAACAGTTAATTTGTCGAGTACTCAGAAACAATGGGAGCGTGGTGAACTTACCCCTGGGAAAAGCATACCAATCAACCGACTGGGTTTATCCGAAACTGAAAGAAGCAGAGTCTGAGATGGTAGTTGAATAACAGCACACTGCAAAATATGGCCTTGAGAAAGTTCATTTCTAGAGTCAGAAGCTCGGACAACTTCAGAGAGCAAACCATATCTTTGTGACCAAGATGAGGATAATGAAGATCAGTCAGCAATTTCCGTGAGCGATAGACATAAGAAGTCTAGTACAACATATTCAGAAGAATATTTACACTCCTGATGGATGCAAACCAAGCCAAAATACAGATTACAAGATTTAGAATTTGCATACATCACCCTATATAAAAATAAACCTTGTCTACAAAGAAGAAGAAGAAACATCTGAACTCTAGATTCTGAGAAACAAATGCAAAAACTGTGGCATCAATCCATGTTGGGACTTTGTGAGGAGACTTGGACTTAAAAAGTCCACAAAGACATTGATCCATCCAAATCAAAAGAATGAAATTCAACATTTTCCATTAAACTGACCTCTGCAGCATATTGTTCTAATAATTCTTGAAAGAACAGTCCAAAAAGCTGCAAGGATTTTCTCAGTTTGATGAAACAAAATAAAGTACACCATGCTGATCACCACCAATAATTGCTTGGATCAGTAGTTCAAGAATCTTCATAAAGAAAGCAACTACCAAATCACCAAAAAGTGACAAAGCTTGTGCCTGAGAATCTTAGACATCACCATGGATACCACTGAAACAAACATGACAATCCAGTAAAATAATACTTGGTAACATTTCCCACTTCAACTCCCAGTCAGCCCTCTGTTTGTGTGCACAAATAAAAAAATCAAGTCATAGATGTGATTCATGATACCATTCCTTTACCAATTCTAGTCTTATGTTAATGTTTGAACAAAATTAATCATGAAAAGAAGTGGAACCGATTCGGTACTTACAAGTTTTTTCTCTTGTAGCTGAGCCAGAAACCCATGATGATTAAGTACCCGGAAAACTAAGTAATCACACTTCCCAGAATATTGCCTGTTGTCATCCATGACCAAATGAATCACATAGACATAGACACACACAGAGGAGAGAGAGAGAGAGAGAGAGAGAGAGAGAGAGAGAGAGAGAGAGAGAGAGAGAGAGAGAGACAGACTTGTTATTCATATAATCCGAAGATATGAGGCGCACTATTTGCATTGTTGGTTTCCAGTCGGTGGCTAGCCTGCAAAACAATCCCATAACGAAAATTTGACTCCATAACACATAAAACTAACGCACCTAGCATTTGAGATCATAATGCACCCAACTTGGTGCACTATATCATACTGTACTGTACATATTGGGTTCAAAAGTACCCAGCACATTTTCATCAATAGACTCCATAGATGAAGTGCGGTAGGCTTGACAAATTCAGACTTCTATATCTATCTCGTTTTAGAGATAATTTTAAAATTTCAAAACTCCATGAACATGTGGAAGATAAATGACATCGTGACTTGTACCTCCTAATTTAAGTTACCAATCTACATGCTACAAAACATGCTAGGCCTTCTGTTTTCTTGAGAGGTTCCTATGAAATATTTACAACATAACTAGGAACTGTAAACCTTATCAAAGCCTTTCTCCAACACAAGGTGGGGACGGCCACAAGGTGCAACATGAGGACTTCCTCAGATGCTAGAATTCTTCTCCGCCAAACAAGCTTAACTTCATCTCATAGTTTCTGGTTAAGGTACTAAAAGTCATGACAGACTTTCAAGCAAGCTTGTTGACATTACCAAGAGCAACCATCCTCCATTTTGGCTTGGGGCTGGATATAACTAGGAAGACTTGTACAAATGGGTAAACATAGCTGAAGCTCATAAAGCCTGATCTAGAAATCATTTCATTATTATCAAATTCAAGTACATAATTAGACTTGACAAATGAGAAAACATGTAAAGAACAGCCCTGGAATATAGAGATTCAAGTCACATAAAAATGTCGTTAATTTCTTATATATAGGAAAAGATGCTTTGTCCTTTCATGCTGATAGTATGCCTATGCTTTAGCATGAAACTTGTCTAAAACATGTCATTCAATTATTTGAGTTTTTCAATGTGAAGCTAAAGAACAAGGCTGTTAATTCTATGATCAAACTTCCTTCAACAATTTTGAGGTTGAACTAGAGGAAGTACTCAGAAAACCACAGAATTTCACATGAATCTTTGGTTTCAGCATCTTTGACTTGGAGCTTATCAAGTGCCCTACAGTCTCAGTTTAGAGTATACTTAACAAAGCATTTCACGCTAATGCAACAAACACATCTGCTTCAAATTTTAGCTTTTCTTTCTCAAGAGACAGGAGAGAAGGCATCCATCTATTAGTTAATTATCCCCAAATACTAGGTCATCTTCAGAACAACTATAGGTAAAAAAGAAACATCATATTTATCCTACTCTTATGTAATATGTAATGAAAAAGCACTAGACAAGTTCCATACAACTGTGAATAGGTTTTAGGATTAGTAGAAGCAGCAGAACAATCCTTTCTTTATTTGTGTTTGTGGAAAGGGAGATTATTCATTCTTTCGTGAATCTCTCCAAAAGCAAGATATCTTTCAATATTTTTTTCTCATGGATCAACAGAAACATGTTAGTCCAAATTTAACATTAATGTTAGGTTATAAGTATGCACGTCCAAAGACGTTTCATGGAAGCAAGTGAAAAGAACATTTTAATCGTCAAGCAACAGAGTAAAATTAGAATGCTGGGCATCAAACTTACGTCTCTGATGAAGTGATATGCCGGTACCCCTGTCAAACTCACAACATGAAGTCCAAGTTTCAACATCAATAATCAGAAAAAACACATAGAGTATTTTTAAAAAACTTGGATGTCAAAAACTGTTTGTACTGCAGAAGCTGTTAAGACCCTTGAGATCTTACAGTTGCCCGCTAGGCAGTGCAACGGATCTTTCATTCTTGAATGAAGTTTCTCTCGTAAAATAATGTTGAAAATTGGTGCTTTCACAAAATGTTCTCATTAAGAAACTGGAAAATGTAAAGGCGAAGAGTATTCAGTGAAGAAGCAATCTTACAACCTCTAGCTTACATATAAATACAGGCTGCCCTTGCCTCTGACCAGATAATGCTCCCTGCATGAATATGTAGCAAGTAAAAAACACAAAACAGAAGTGCTCCAAAATTGCTCAACTAATATTGTCCCAAGCTCGCAGAAACAGCTAATGTTCCTTTAAAACTTACCGTAAGAGGAAATCCTAACCAAGGAAAACAATATCAAGAAGGGCGCATACATCAAATCCTTCAAAGAAGTGATCTCTTTAGATATTCTTACCTCCCATATTTTAATATATTTATTTGGTTGTTGCTGCAATGCTGCTGAAGATTGTGACAATGCCATATTAAGCGATGATCCACTATTCACACCAAGAGATTGTAGGCCTGGTTGAGCTGTTTGGGATAAACCAGGGGTAGGAATCATAGTTGCACCTGGCAGTGCAGCCCCAACACCACCATGTACGTTTTGGCTGATTCCAATGCCACTTTGTCCCGTACCCGAAGACAAACTCCCATGGTTGACACCAGAGACAGACTGGTTCATACCAACAACTTGAGCATTTGTTAAGGGAAGAGAACCAACAGTTGAGTTCCCCGATAGAGTGGAAGGTGCAGATGTCAACAAACCAACTGCTACATTTTGTGCAACCTGTCCATTTCCACCTAATGGGGTGGCCCCAGCTATTGATGCCATGCTGGACTGTCCACTTGGGAAACCATTTTGAGAAGGAGCTGCAGGAGTTGATGACATCCCGCTAGACAGCATACTTGACATATGCATTGCCATCAGTGTTCCGCCAATTGTTTGGTGCCCCATAGAACCGGTTCCAGTCAGAGAGGCAGAACCTATCACCTTGTGAGCTTGAGAAAGATTGTTAAGAATGTTCACATTTGCAATATGTGGGCCCACAGAACGCATAGGCTGAGATGTCCCAGTCACTTGAGGCTTGAATTCTTGAGCATTGTCAACATTTGTAACTTGCTCTTGAGAGGTCAAAGCAGGTGATGAAGCTGACATGCTAGAAACAGCTTGCGAGGCACCATAAGAAATAGATGCTGTGGTGTGAGGAAACATAGTTCCAGTCATCATGGATGATGAAGTATTTGGCTCCTAAGTATGTCAGTACAAAAAAGAGCTGGATAAGCGAGAAACAGCCACCCATAGCAAGTTTCCAAAACATTATGTGAAGATGTTCAAATTTTCAGATTCAATTTCATCATAAACAAGCATGTGTAATAACTTACAATTTTTACAGTAACAGAAGGAGGAATGGTTCCACTAGGCAGAGACGGTCTATTCACCACTGGTCCATTGACTGGAAATCAATTGACAGCATGAAAGAGAAAAACAAACAATCAATGCACAAAACTTGTGTTTCAAAATCATTATCCATGCATTGATAAATAAATACATGACCACTGAAAACATGCATTAATATGATGAAAATGGTAAGATAAGTTATTTAGCATGCATTATGATATGTGAAAATGCCAAGGGAAGCTATTTAGCAGAGGAGATGTGATCATGTGTCGAACATGCTAAAGGAAGATAGTAATCATAATGCAAGCTTATACAAGGAACAAGTGACAAGACAAGCCTAAATTTTCATCAAAACCTGAATCAAAAGTGAGAAGGAAATTAGAAATGAAAGATTTAATTTACAACAATAAAAACATGATTTATAAGTTCAAATAACTAGGACCGTTATTTGCAACAACAACAACAACAACTAAGCCTTTTCCCATACTAGACGGGGTCGGCTACATGGATTCTTTGTTTCCACAGATCCCTATCGTGTGCCATGTTAGCAGTTAACTCCCAATAAGCTAGATCATTCTTTATTGTTTCTTTCCAACACTTTTGTGGTCGTCCTCTACCTCTTTTAATACTTTCCAAATTTAGTTTTTCTAACCTTCTTACAGTTCTTCTTTTGATCTTCTTTCTATATGTCCAAACCATCTTAAACGATGTTCTCTCATTTTATCCTCTATTGGTGCCACTCCTAATTTGTTTCTAATAACCACATTATGTATACAGTCTTTTCTTGTATGACCACTCATCCATCTCAACATCTTCATTTCTGTCACAGACATCTTTTGTACATGTTGATGATTAACTGCCAAACACTCAGAACCATAAAACATGGCAGGCCTAATTGCTGCTCTATAATATTTTCCTTTTAATTTTAAACAAGCATTCTTAATCATGTAAAATTTTGAGTACACTAAGCAGCGTAGATGATACTACATCTACTATAAGAAGCACATGAAAATTCTGGTCCAAAGTTCAGACAAGGATCCTTTTTCTTTATTTAGTACATTCTATTCAACAATGTTGGAAATATTAGGACTGAAAGTGTTCAATTCAAAAAACCTGATGAGATGGTTGCTGGTGGAGGCCCTGAAACCATACTTGAAGGAATAGTGCTGGAATCAAACTTTGCTGCGTTCTGATTACCAGTCAAGCCATTTGCTCCAGATCTGCACAAGGCAGAACGTGCCTCCACAAAGCTATCCGACAAAAGAACGACAAATTGTGGATTTTTAGTAATTTCTAAACCTGTATCAGCAACTCTAGAGCTTTTCCTGGCCTGTAACAATGAAAACTGTTAGCAGAAAAGCAGAAAAATAAGTACCAATCTCGAGATATAACATCAGAAAGCCCATCACTACACAGTTAACTATGTCATTGCACCAGTCCAATTCACAGTACATAATACCATTAGTTTGAACAAATTTTCCATGTTCCATACCCAATACAAGAAATAAGAAGAAACAAAAGAATAAATATGAGCCTATTTGTATTCTAAAAAAGAAAAAATCTAATACGAAGGAGAAAAACCAACACACTATAAAACCTAATACATTCTAACACTCACCCCCAAACTTATAGGGATATAACCAAGTGTTTTCCTCAAAGAAAATGAAAGCTGGGAGTAGAAACCATCTGCAAAATGACGCTACTCAACCAAAATTAGTTTTATTGTTCAACATAAATTAGTCCACAACCAGATACACTGTAACAAGTAAATTGAGTGGATATGAATAAATCGAGCTACTTCCTTCAGCCCTTGGTCCTTGCCTATACCTTGTCCATCTTTCACAGCAGTATGTGCAATACCAAATGCCCTAGACCAAGGAGGTCATAATTCACACTCCTGTCTTAACGGTAACATTATGTTGTAATACTTGAATAGCTAAATAATTATTTTGTCATGCAGAAATTGTTGCAATTTGGGAAAAAATTATGGAATAAGGAAATCAAATATTCAAGTGTGAATATCTGAAGCAGTGTTATCCATATCGCATCATGGGAAGCCATGATACGATACGGGCGATACGCCCAAATTTTTTTTTCAAAATTTTGTTTTTCAAAAAAAAAATCAATTTTTTTTTTGTAGGTTTGTGGCCTCTCTTCGCCTCTCTTCACTTTCCTCCAAGGCATCCTCTGACATGCTTGTAATTTGGGTTTATAATTTTATTTATTGAATAAAAATAATTTATGAACAAATAAAAATTGTGACAAAATCATTTCCCTTTCTGTTGCCAACTTTTAGATATATTTCTGCTAGCAGTTTCTAATTTCATGAGATCGCAAACAATTAAAAACATTTGGTTGTCTCGGTTCATTGAGTGGGCATTTCACAACTTCACTATTTTAGGGTTCACCTTACGTGACTTCCATTGAGTTGAACATGATCAACGTGTGTGAGGCTTAACTCAGTCTGTGAAGTGAGAAATGAAGCTCAAGCATTAGTTAAAAAGCTAGTCTCTAGTAAGAGAAAAAAGGAATATCATCAAGTAATAATATCACATCACTGAGGTGTCATAGAGTCAATAATCAAAGAAATTGAGCTCATTGTTTTGCTCACATATGAAAATTAGCAAATATGACAACTACATGTACAAAGATAGCAGTTTGTTAATTTTGATATATTAGATGAGTGGATTATGAAAGATAATCAAGAAAATGCACTCCTAACCGAAGAAGACATTGCATGAATTAATTTAAAGTGCAACAACATCACGAAAGAGATGAAGATTTTCATTTTAATGCAGAAGGTGATGAGAAACTTTGAATCTTTATCAAGTAGAAGATGAAGATTATTTAGTTAATGATCTTGATACAAATTTACAATATGTAAAATATAAATGTATTTCATTTTTTGTTTCAAAATATGTAATTTTGGATGCAATTGTTTAATGTTGAATGTTCAATCTGTGCTAAACTTTGCATTATATGAATTTAAAGCAATTACCAGATTTTTCAGATTTTTACTAATTTTCTTGATTTTTTAAATAAATTTTGTATTATTTTAATATTAAAGTATGATACGATACGATACGCCCGTATCATGGAGCCCAACGATACGCGATACGATACGCGTCAGACAACACTGATCTGAAGACACTCAAACAATAGTAAACCATCAATAGGTGAATAAAAAGAAGTTTGCTTTCAAATACCTCATCATAAAAAAACACATAACTATATTATTCAGGTGCTTCCGGATGGTCCATCTTAGACAGGATATAGTCCGCATATGAAATGAAAGGAACAAAATGTTCAACATTTATATGCAAAAACAAGTAAAACTTTGCAGTAAGCTTAGCAGTTTCTAGCATGTCAGAACATCTATGAATATCTAAAATAAGATAGCCACACAGATTTAATAGGACAGAATATGGACACCAAAACTACCAGAATATATCTGTTATGTGAATATTTACTTGTGAAAAGAGAAAAGAAACATGGAGGACAAAATAGCTTACCACATTGTATATGGCTTTTAGTTTTGGAAGCTGTTTTGGTGAAATAACTGACAAAGAAACATGGCACTATATGGAAAGAAAAGCAGATATTAGACTGTTATGAAGAGTTTACCCAAAATGCAAGGACATGGCAACAATATACAGTATGTGTTAGGAAGAAAAGGGTGCACCTGCACAAACGATTTTGCAACTGTCTCAGCATCACAAAGACAACTTTCTGTTTTCATTTCAGCATTTTCCTTTGGCTCCAACTCATTTACACGAGGTAATAAAACTGGGGTGGGTAGAGCATGGGGATTACTAGCAGCTACGAGGATACAGTGCTTTTGTGTTTCCACAGCCTGAGGCAGTTGACTCACGTTTGTATGGGAAAGAAACATCTACCAGCAGATACATAGGAAGCAAAGTAAGACAAACAATCATTATATTGATATATGCACAACATGAAATATCCAACAAAAAAAGAAAAAAACCATGGAGTCTGTAGAAGGAAATAGAAGTATATAAGCTTTATACATGTCAAAATAACTTCACCTGGAAAAATAACTAACAATTGATGTTTGACGTAGTTGCTATCAACAAAAAAAAAAACAAAGAAAGAAAAATAGTTGAGGGAGCTTCAGCAAAAGACACTTTATCACAAATCTAAACTCATCAAACATGAACACATACAAATGATAATGAAACTTTTTCACCATGTCAAGATTTTAGGATCAGTACATTTCCTGTTCTAATTTCCTTTAGTTCTCTAGGGGAAGAACAAAATTTCCTTCTGCAGAACTCAACTACCAAGAATAGAAAATTTTCAAGCCATATGAGCACACACTCCATCATAACGCCCAACTTCAATGCAGACTATGGCAAAAAAAAAAGGATTTGTTAATCACAGGAAGATCATTTGATATGTTGGAAATATATTATTTACCATCAAAGCTTCAGCTAACCCTTCACATATTGCAGATTCACTAAAACCACCGCCAGTGAATGTTAATGATGACAACCATTTCATAAATATATCTATGTCTCTTGTCCATCCAGTTCTTTGCACCAGACATGCTGCAAGATACATATAAAACATATATCAAGTCACACATCTTTAACTTTGAGAGAAAGCCAAATCATTGAATAATCTCAGTTCACTTATTTAATGAAAGATCTTGGTGGATAAAAAGCACCAATAGATTATTCATTAGGGAAAGGCAACAGTACCTAATTTTAATCAACGTAGCAAGACTAATTGTTACTCTTTGGAATTATTTAGAATGTGAATGGTGTGCCATTAGATCTCACAAAAGAAGAAACCCGTGTCACCTCTCTCTGTCTCTGTATATATACATACATGCACAGAGAGAGAGAGAGAGAGGAGAGAGAGAGAGAGAGAGTTTATGTGAACCAAATGAGATTTTACTCCCAGAAGTGTACGGACGGAGTGTTGTAAAAATCATATCAAATCACATGATATGAAGTGATGCATCAAATAGGAAGGAGGAAAGGATATAATTCAGACATCCTAACCATAATCTCCATTTATTTGTCTATATCAGTCTGTACAGTGAGATAGAAAACTTGAAAAAAGAATATTCTAAATATTTTGGTGTATCTTAGGGACAATAACAGTAAAACCACCCATCTTAAATCAAAACCCATTACATTCTTTTTGCCTACTTGGCATTAAATTTAGAAAATGGGGTGCTTTGGAAAAAATCCAACATGAACAAATAAATGCATCTCTCTCTCTCTCTCTCTCTCTCTCTCTCTCTCTCTCTCTCTCTCTCTCTCTCTCTCTCTCTCTCTCTCTCTCTCTATATATATATATATATATATATATATATATATATATATGCATACATATGAACATATAAATACTATATGTATATATGTTCATGCTTATTTTACACGTTATCGGATTCCATGACAATCAATATTAGAAAAGTATCCTTTTTTTAAAGTATGGCTGTATTTTAATGATTCTTTCTTTTCTGGTGATTGTCAATGCAAAAACTTGCATATCTTATAAACGGTATGGTATTTACATGTGAACCCTGATGAAAGAATGGCACATTTCAAACATCATAAATTTACACATCAGATGTAAGCAATTCAAAAGGTATCTTCATTAATTAGACTTTGGTGAAGAAGAGGCGCAATTAGTTTCTCAACAAAATAGCCAGTTACTGAAACGCATCTATTCAGACTGCTTTTCATTTGAAAAGATAAAGCAAGAGTCTTTTGGTACATTTGCACCCTTTTAGCCTGACAATTTGCAGAAAGAAAAAAGTTTCCTAATGTTTGACAAAGTATAGACTATAGACTATTTTGGAATTAGTTGAGGGGGACAGGTTTAAAAACATTTTGAAAACAAGGGACAGGTCTGGAAAATACACTTGAAAAGTTCATAGGTTTTAGAAAGTTAATGAACTTCAAGGTTAAAAAAAGAAGTGAAGAACCCACAAATTGGACAACCTAAGTAAAGTAACTAGAGCTTTGCACGTCTACTCAATCATCTTGACAAAGCACGGCAAGGAACGATAAAATGTACAACAAAACGCCCATCTGCCATTTATGAAACTTATGCAACTAGTATAGATTACCAGTATATGGTCCATGAGTATGAAATACTATCAAAGAGAGCTCCACACTTCCACCAGAAAGCTTCTGCAGGTTAAATCACATGCCCGTTTATACAAGGAATAAAAAATAATGTCCCAGGACTCGAGAACATTACTCCAACATGGTACAAAATATTTAGTTTGCGGCACACATGAATACATATATGTATTTAAGAGAAAGTTGGGAATTCTCTCTCCTATTGCAATCATTTGTATGTAAATCTACAAAGACTGTAGAAAATACCACAGCTAGAGACATCAAATCATGCCTCTTTTCCAAGATAATTCAAGCATCTGCCTTCCACATATTTTCAGAGGAATGCATGTAATGGAAACAGAAAACTAGGATGAGATCAGTGCCTAAGACAGTTCAAAATGATATCAAACTCCACATTAGAAATGACCACATCAACAAACAAAGGAAGCATCATCAGCAAAATTCCTTATGAAAGGAAACAACACGTACAAACGCACAAAGATACATACGTACCCATGAATTCAGTAGAAATATATTTACAATAAGTGCAACTTATAAAGTAAAAGAAACCAAATATTGCCTATTACAGGGTAAGTCAAAAAGATAAGAATATTATAACATCATTAATTCCATTACACATTTCGTAGAAGATGCTTTGTACATATTGTGGAATACAAGAAAACAAACATGGAATCAATAAAGAGAAAAAAGAGATTACTACTTCTGTGATACCATTAGTGAGTCATAAAAATACGCTAATATAGTTGATTCCTAGTAAAAAATGTCTTCAATATAATTTGCAGGAAAGTACCTGGCTTGCCAGCTCTTTGCCATAAAGGGACCTGCAGAACAAACAACCCTGATAGATGAGTAGTGTGAGGGAAAATTGGGACAACCTGAACCTGATTCGTACCATTGGCTACAAATGGAGTATCAACGAACATTAATCTTTCAGTGTGGAATTTCTGGGACATTCAAATTGCTATGTGCTCCATTCTGGGAAGAGATATTATTAATGAAGAAATAATTATTTCCTGATACTTCTTTGTGTGATATTAGAAAATGTTCACAATGTTTCTTATTTCTATAACCTGGTCCTTTAGAGTTCGGGGACACCATAAAGCACTTCATAGTGTTGACACATCAATCTTATGTTAGAACATTTTCTCTTTCTCCAATGATTCTATTTGAAATTCATTTTCTGTTTCTCTTTCTGTTATCACTATCTCCAGTGGAGATTACAAAGATTGGTATCAGTGATAAAGAAGTAAATAGTGAACCTTTAAGTGCACAAGCCAGCAACGGCAGTACTTTGTAATGAACCATGTTTTGCATCATGGCATGCTTATGGTAACCTCAAGGACCATAAAAGCAAGAAAATCTTTAACAAAGCAGGTTATCACTTACCAGACAGCTAGGGGTTGGTTGTCCTCGAGTTACTTATAAAAATGACCACACCCCATCATTCATGAGTCATGTCTGCTTTCAACCAGAATCTCAAAATCTTATGTTACAATTTCCAACAAGAGAACCTAATATCTAATTTAAAAACTAGTTGTTGTCTAAAGTCTGAAAAATTGACTTCACTGCAACCATCTTCAAAGCATGACCATTTAGGCAAGACATGGACTCTAGATTTACCCCCTGATTTGAGTTCATTCATTTTGCAAATACAGCAGTTTCACAGACCATGATCAATTGCAAAAGTAATAACTATAAGCAATTGAATCCTTTATCCAAACAATAGATGGAGAACACCACGCTAACCGGACAATTTTCTCAAGGTAGTCCAAGAGGATAGTTTGCCAAAAGGGGCCCATGGCAGCTGTTCCCTCCACCACCACAATCAACTGTTCCCTTTCCTGCATGATCATGGCTTCAAATCAAAGAAGGAAGAAAGCCAGTGAAGTCATACTAAAGAGAGTGAGTTGGGAAGAGAGAGTACATGTGCGTGTGTGTGGCCTATGGTAGCATGATCAAGAGTCACTCTGAAAATGCACAACTGGGTGGACGGTAGGGTAGTCACTAGCTATTTTGTCTATCAGTGGCTGATAGAAACAGCACATGATGGAAGACTTAGGAAGGCATCTGGATTTTTTACCATCGCGTTCACATTTGTTCTTCACAAGTTTCAGTTCCCCAATATGGGGCCACTGTGATAGAAAGACGAGAACTGTCTCTAACATGATAGAAAGGCCTGGACTTGCAGTTCCAATCCAACAAGAGCTATTTCCGCAATTTATTTACCCAAAAATCTGTCCGCAACAAACCTCTCGCAAAATAAATAGAACGCAAACTAATATGCCTCATTGCATTTTAATTGCATCAAACAGCGAAGCCCGATAATTTGTAACACTCTTCATTTTAATGAAGCTAAATTTTGAACGATACGATTGATAACCAGTAGCTCCCATCGGTACACTACGACTTCCTTTCTACCGAAGCTCTTAGCATTACAATTGTTCCGATCAATCCTCAACTTCGATAACATGACATAGAGGCCTATGGTCACACCACGTGAAGAGCTGCATGAAATGGCTAAGACTAGACCCCCAAACACATAAAAAGAATCCGAAGGAAACCAAGTACCAAGGAGAAAACAAGAACCACAAAGCCTCGGATCAACGACAGAACCCTACAACACATAGGTTTGCAAGACCAAAAATGATCGACTGACCTATGATCAACGATAGAAGGATACATCAAACCCTATAATCGCTCTAAATCAAATACGCATGCTTTCAACTTGCAACAAAACCAACAATACATAGGTTAGCAAGACCAAGAATGATCGACTGACCTATGCGCTCCTATCTTTCAGAATGAAAACTCTCCATAAGGGGAAAACTAAACGTACCATGTCAGAGGATCACAGTATCACCACGATGAAGGGAACCACACAGAAACAGACAGAGAGAGAGAGAGAGGCTAACAAATGGATCGGGTTATATAGGGCTCCAATCTGAAGCCGTGACTCGGATGATCGTCACAATTTCCGTACGCGTGAAATATGATAACCGGTTCTTTTTTTCCCGCCAACTCCATCGTCTCCTCCATAAATACCGCATGTGTCCCTCCTCGTCCAAAACCCATCGTTCTGTCTCCCACCCGGAAAATCTCTTCGTCTCCGATAGCATGGACGAGAATTCGGAGGTGAACAAACTTCCCGAGCTCAAACTAGGTGAGTTCCAAGGATCATCTTCGTCTTCTCCCATTTTCTCGATTTTGTTCAGAGTTAGATTGCTTTTTCTTTTCGCGAGCATATATTTCACACATTGTTTTCATTTTGTCAGACGCGAAGCAGGCGCAGGGTTTCCTTTCATTCTTTCGTTCCCTTCCTCATGTAAGGCTCTTGATTTCGTTTTCCCTTGAGAATGGTTTGGAAGGGTTCTTTTTGACGATATTGACGGCACTCATTGAATTTCAGGACCCCAGAGCGGTTCGGTTCTTCGACCGTCGGGTGAGGCTTTTGTTTTATTTCATCTTAGTATGGAGTCCTCAAGCTCTACCTGTTCTTGTCTACTATACTGCTCATGGTGATAATGCAACTTTCATTGCTAAGACCTACTACCACACTACTACTGCTTTGCGACAACTGGGTAGTGGATCAGAGGCTCTTTCCAGTGTAAGTGTTAGCAAGAACATGTTTGAAATGATTGCTCGTGATCTACTTTTGGAGAGAACAGACCATACTCTTGAGCTCTATGAGGGTAGTGGTTCTAATTGGAGACTGGTCAAAAGTGGAACACCCGGTAATATTGGCAGTTTTGAAGATGTTCTGTTTGCTAACAGTGAAATGCAAGATTCTCCAGTTGTTGTTGCACTATCACTTAACTTCCGTGAAAATGGGTGCACTATTGGGTTAGGATTTGTTGACCTAACTAAGAGAGTACTTGGGATGTCTGAATTCCTTGATGACAGTCACTTCACAAATGTGGAGTCAGCATTGGTTGCTCTTGGCTGCAAAGAGTGCCTTCTGCCTAAGGAGTGTGGCAAATCTGTTGAAAATAGAATGTTGTGTGATGCATTGACTAAATGTGGTGTGATGTTAACTGAGAGAAAGAAATCTGAGTTTAAAACCAGGGATCTGGTACAGGATCTTGGCAGGCTTGTTAAAGGCTCTATTGAACCAGTTCGAGATTTAGTGTCTGGATTCGAATTTGCACCTGGTGCTTTGGGGGGCATTATTATCATATGCAGAGCTGCTTGCAGATGAAAGCAACTATGACAATTATACCCTGCATCACTACAAGTTGGACAGTTATATGAGGTTGGATTCTGCAGCCATGAGGGCGCTTAATGTCCTGGAAAGCAAAACTGATGCAAACAAAAATTTCAGTTTGTTTTGGTTATGGATTGTTCGTTTCGTTCATTTTTACAAAGAGAAATCAAATTGCATTAGTGACCTTTTGGTTTCTGAGCACAGACTGATCAGGTTATGTACATGTGGAATGAATCAGGCATCAGGTTTAGTTTGTTTATAGTCAATCATCTTTCCGGTCAGCCTTCTAAGGGATCTCCCTTGCATGACCAGTCCCAAGCCCGGACAAAGGAGGGTTGCCCGCGTAAAACTTTGTCAGACTTATTTACTATGGATTCTACAAATTATGATAGGGCTATGTGGAAACAAAAATTCCATCTAGCCGACCCCATCTAGTATGGGAAAAGGCTTAGTTTTTGTTTGATCTTTCCGGTCAGCCCCTTTGTGTTGCCTGAGGCACATCAAGGAAAAGGAAAGTATTTAGGAACGCTACCTAACCCCAGGATTCTTCTGAAAAGGAAAAGGAAAGAGTGGTGAGAGCTGTTACAGTAATATAAATGCTGACAGCAAGATAAGAAACTATACAGAACCCACAAGTTCTGTATAACAAGTTATAACTGGCAACAGTTGGATGCTTAAAGTTTCTTGTTAGAAACAAAACTGTCAATTGTTTATACTAAATTATGTTCATGGCATAATGGCTGTCTTGTATTCAACACCAAAGGCTGATATAAGCATCATTCCATGCTGCCAATTAACTAGGTCGTGTGCATTGTTTAACTTTAACACACATCATGCAATTTGATACACTTGATCATGTGATACTATTGACATAAACTTTTAATGGATTATTACAGTCAAGTATTAGGCTTCCTTACATCAGAAGTGCAATTGAGAGATACGAAGGGGAGTTTTCCTCATTGCTGAAAGAGAGGTATTTGGAGCCCCTTGACTATTGGTCCGATGATGACCACTTGAACAAATTCATTGCTCTTGTTGAGGCTGCAGTTGACCTTGAACAACTTGAGAATGGTGAGTATATGATCTCTGCTGGTTATGACTCAAAGTTGGGAGATTTGAAAGATGAAAGGGATGTAGTAGAGAAGCAGATCCAGTCCTTGCACAAGCAGGTTGCCAAGGAACTTGATCTGCCTGTGGACAAGGGTTTGAAACTAGACAAAAGCACCCCGTTTGGCCATGTTTTTAGGATCACAAAAAAGGAGGAACCCAAAGTACGCAAGAAGCTGAGTACAAGTTTCATAGTCCTTGAAACTCGCAAGGATGGTGTGAAATTTACGAACACTAAGCTTAAAAAGCTTCGAGACCAGTACATAAAGTTGTTGGAGGAATATACAAGTGTCCAGAAAGAACTTGTAGCTCGTGTGGTTCAGACTGCAGCAACTTTCTCTGAGGTACTTAACTATCAGAAGTTTGTTTGCCTATTTTCATCCATTTTTTATGTTTATGGTTGCATCTTATCTAAAATGTGATTTGGTACAGGTGTTTGAGTCATTAGCTGGAATACTCTCTGAAATGGATGTCTTACTTAGTTTTGCTGATCTTGCAATTATCAGTCAAACACCCTATTCAAGGCCAGAGATCAGTCCCTCGGTAATAATCTGGTTTTTCAACTATAGTGTCAATAACAGCTATGGAATTACACAAGTACCCTGTGACAAAATTGTTGTCTACAAGTTACTGTGCATGCATGCACACCTATTACATGTGGAAAATGCATTTCCCATGAATCCTGAAGATAAGGCATGACCACAGTGATTCATGAGCTGATTTGATTATTAAGGATTATTCATATATGAGGACAAGATTATGAGGAAAACGTGTAGAGATATAGTAATGTCGGCCATAACAAGCACATATGGGTTATGTTTTACTCCATTCTTTGATTTGGGAAACAAGTATCTTGAATTAAAACAAAAGCATTTCCTTTTATAACCATTTCTTTTAACAAGTGTTTTTTTCTTGAAACTAACAGGATAAAGGAGATATTATACTTATAGGAAGCAGGCACCCTTGCATGGAGGCTCAGGATGGTGTCAATTTTATACCTAATGATTGTAATCTTGTGAGTACAAGCTGTCTGTCGCTTTGGGCAAACATCTTAGAGCTGTGAACCTTGCTTCTTTCTTTCTTCTCTCTTGATTTTCTTACTTTTGGTTAAATTCAGATAAGGGGTAAAAGTTGGTTCCAAATTATTACTGGCCCAAACATGGGTGGCAAGTCCACGTTTATTCGTCAGGTAGGTGATTTTCTATCACTTAGATGGTTTCTTTTTTATGCATTAGGTTTATCATAAGTGCTCCAAAATCTTCAAATTTACCATGTTTTTGAATCTTTTTTATCATCAATTAAGACATTTTCATGTGTTTGGGGTTCACATACTCAATTTTCCCATGGTTAGCATGCACATGCATTGGATGTTTCTTTCAGCACAGACTGGAAGTGTCTCAAATTTCCAGCCTTTTTGCAATATGTGGCTATTCATACACTTCAATGGGTGCACGGACAGCTTGCAATGCAAATCAATAAGGCACTACGACAAGAGTTCTTAAATAACAAAGTAAAGAAAGAAACTTCCTGAATTATAACTCTAACACATTTCAACAAATGATACTGATTTTGTGAGGAATTACATAGTCTGTGCATCATGGGAACTAACAAAGTCTTTTCTGATTTAATGCAACAAGCCTCTTTGTTCTTCTGGGAAGCGTGAAGCATTGTGAAAACTTATCACATGAATAAACCTTGGTGAATAGTTCGGAAGACCAAGTGGAAGTACTCTGACTGTAGATGTGCATGTCCTGGGGTTCCTTTTCTTGCAAAATTTTCTCATCTGTTCCTCAACTTGCTTTCATCTTCAGCTGACGTATATTATATGAGGAACCAACTCTTTATATGGTCAAAGGTAGTAGAAGGACAAAGATATTTAGTGGAAGTTCTTGAAACAACCACATGCATTTTCTTCTTCCCATTAAGGCTACATGTAGTAGAGATGATTGAGCATCAACGGATGATGTCCTCCTTTCTATTTAATGGAAGTTCAGATTATCATCATTTCCTCCTTTGGATTTGTATCATCTTTGTGATGAAATGTTCAGCATCTTACACTGTAAATAATATAAAGAACTAAAATTTAAACTATTTCTTGCTAGGTTGGAGTGAATGTACTAATGGCACAAGTTGGGTGTTTTGTCCCCTGTGATCAAGCAACAATAAGTGTTCGTGATTGCATTTTTGCTCGTGTTGGTGCTGGGGATTGCCAGGTGAGTGTATTTGACCACACACATACAACTTTACCCATGATTATGAATAAGTTTCACTACGGGCATAATACTTGGGTAAAGTTTTGCATATTTGGACCATCTTTTACATTACGCCTTTTTCTGCTTCTTCTAAGGTAGTTCTTGCTATTGTGATGCAACTAATTTATGTTTTGTAGATCCGTGGAGTGTCCACCTTCATGCAAGAAATGTTGGAAACAGCATCTATTTTGAAGGGTGCAACTGACAAATCACTTGTAATAATTGATGAACTTGGGCGTGGTACATCAACATATGATGGGTTTGGTTGGTCTTCTTCCTCTCAGACCATGGAGTTCTTTGTTTTTCTGTTACTTCCATTTAAGTATTATGTAGAACAGATATTTTTTATTGATGTTCTCCTTTTTGTTTTGGAATTATGAAGAATTTGTATGAGTTTCACGTTATCATTCTTTTCATCCATCTTCTGTTGTAATCTTTTTAACTATTTAACGGTTTTGGAGTTGGCATTTAAGTTCTAAGTTATAGGTTCTAATCTACTACAACTACAACTAAGCCTTTTCCCATACTAGATGGGGTAAGCTACATGGATTCTTTTTTTTTTTTTGTAGAATCAATGTTAAGTCTGACAAAGTTTTACGCTGGCTGTCGGAAGCAGTGTTGTGTGACGCGTATCGTATCGTATATCGTTGGGCTCCAGAATACGTGCGTATCGTATCGTATCGTACTTTAATATTAAAATAATACAAAAATTAATTAAAAATCAATAAAAATTAGTAAAAAAATAAAAAAAAATCAGGAAAAAATCAGGGAAAATCTGATAATTGCTTTAAATTCATATAATGTAAGTTTAGTACTGATTGAGCATTCAACATTGAACAATTGCATCCAAATTTACATATTTTGAATCCAAAAAATAACATACAGACATAGTTTACAGTACACTACAGTTACATATAATGTTACATTTTACAAATTGTAATCAGGATCATCAACTAAATAATCTTCATCTTCTCCTTGTTGCAGATTCTCATCATCATCATCAGCCACGCCCACACCTTCTTCTTCAAAATCAAATTCTTCATCTCCATAATGTTGTTGCGCTCCTTCCAAATTAATCCAGGCAACGTCTTCTTCTGTTAGGAGTTAGGAGGGCATTTTCTTCAGTGTCTTCCATAACCCAATCTTCTAATATATCAAAATTATCCAAACTTATTGGATCGAACTGACTTTCTTCTCTATTTACTTTTTTTAATTGCCTACGACACAAACAAAGATAAACAATTAGTAAGTAATATTAACAATTGAAAACTGAAGTTAAATAATATTGAATTGAAAATTTGAAAGTAATACAACATTACCTTTCACGAAGGCGCATGTTACAACAAATATAAACCAAATCATTAAGCCTTTTGTGTTCCAACCTGTTGCGCTTTTTTGTATGGATGTGTTCAAAAACACTTCAATTTCTTTCACAACCTTTTGCACTACAGGTTTGGCTTAAGACTCTGATTGCAAAATCTCTAAGGTTTGGACAATCACTTCCAAACCTATTCCACCAAACATCTGTAAAAAAAAATACAAACATTAGAGACATAATAATCCACAGTAATGTAAGATGCAACTTAAATATGAAAATAAACAATGTACCTGGACGCATCGTAGAGCGGTTGCGAATTGCAACAGGCAAACCCATCAAGTGAAGAGCATTATCATATATCTTCATCTCTCGATGTATCGCATCTGCTATGCTCTCATCAGGGACTAATCTGTCGATGCATTCAATGATTCCTCGATTAACCTCATCGTCCCTTTTGAAGGTTGCTGAGTACCTTAATGATGGGTTTAGATAGTAGGTTGTTGCATGATTAGGCTGATGCAATTGTTTATTCCATCTACTATCAATTATTTTCCACACGAGCACATAATCTCTTTTTTTCCATTAAAGTTATTTATGATTGCTTCTTTTGCCCTGTCCATGGCTTCATAAAGGTAGCCAATAGATGGTTTCTCTTCGCTGTCAGCCAATCTCAAAACTTTCACTAAAGGACAAGTAATTTTCAATAATCTGATACATGCATTCCAAAATGAACTTCTAAAAACCGTTTATGCAATCTCATTTAACTTTTTGTTCCTTCTGTTTTGAGGCAACTCTACAAATTGTTGCCACTCATCTGAGGAGAACATTCTCTTTAAAGCTTGCTTCTGTCTCACAATACTCTGTACAGATAAGAAGTTTGTTGCGAACCGAGTTGCAGTTGTGTGAAGAAGCTCTGCACCTTCTGTGTATCTCCTCATCATACACAAAACAAATGCATGGTTGTAAATGAATTTTGTAATATCTTGGCAACACTCAGTTGCTGCCTTTATTTCATCCATCTCACCAATGTCCTTGAGGATGAGATCTAAACAATGGGTTGCACATGGTGTTCAGTAAAAAGTCCCATAAATATCAGCTAACTCCTTTCCAGTTGCTTTGTAGTTAGCTGCATTATCTGTAATCAATTGGACTACATTTTCTAGCCCAACCTCCTGTATAACCTTATCAAATTCCTCTCGTAGGATCTCTGCAGTGTGCCTCTCCTCTGACATATCTAGAGATCTCAAAAACATGAGTCATTTAGGACAATATACAAGAAAGTTTAGCAATGTCCTTCTTTGCCTATCGGTCCATCCATCTGCCATGATAGTGCATCCTGTTTCCTTCCACGATTGTCTCAAAGTCAAACAATATTGTTGTATTTCAATCACGGTCTGATATAATATCTTTCCTCTCAACTTATGATAAGAGGGCATCCTGTATCCTGGACCAATGTTAGCAATTGCATCTGCCATTGCTTGAAAATAAAAACTTTTTGTTCCATTAAATGGAATGCATGCATCATAAAACCATCTGCCCATTGCAAGGTCTGCTTGATCATGCAGTTGTTCTGAAGCCATAGCAGCACGAATTCCTGGTTGAGCACCAGGTGTAGTGGAAGGAGGAAAGAACGAATGTATGCTAGAAGAAGAAGCTCTTCCTCTACTCCTTCATGAACTTCCTCTTCTGCTACCTCCAAAGTCTTCAGCTGTAATCCTCTTTCCCCTGCTAGGTGCTCACGAACTGCTACTACCAATATTTGTTCTAGCATCTGAAGGCAAACTATCAGTGAATCCAACTCCAGTGGCAGTAGCATCATCAGCTTCTTCACACATTTGAAAATCATCCTTTTGTTGTTTCCTTTCCTCTATGCTCTCAATCATCTGCAAGCATTGTCATTTAATACCTTTTGGCACACTTCTAACTCTGCCTGTGCATGGAGCAACTTCTTTCCTGGTTCCTACTAGGTGGTGTTTCAACCTTGAAATTCCACCACTAACCACATTTTCACAAAATAAATATCTGATTTTTAACCTTGAACTCTCAACTGGTATACCCCACTGCCATGCCGGATCATCAGACTTTGAATGAGAGTCTCTACCACCCCTTCCTGCCATCTCAATGGAGTACTTTAATTCAAACAAAAACCTGAAAATAAAAGCACTTCGTAAATCCCCCAATCTTCAAAGAACACTCAAATCGAGTGTCTCCCACTTCATGAATACAATAAAAATCGTATACACACACTTAATAACTTCATATTTTGTCATTAAAAAAAAACCCGAAATAACACAAAAAATAATAAATATAAAAGGAAAAAATGAAAAAAACATTAAAAATATACCAAAATCCGAGTTTGGAGGCTTGCACGAACACCGTAGGGCACGATTTTGGAGCTTTAAACACTAAGGAGGCGAAAACCGGCTCTTAGGGAGCTTGAGGAACCCAAGAGGAGAGAGGAAACCCACGAAAAATCACAGGTTTCAGTCGGCCCGGGACCCTTTATAAGGGTCCCAAGACGTATCGCCCGTATCGTACGATACGGGCGATACGCGCGCACCTGCGATACGGGCCCCCATATCGTGGTCGTGGTGGCCCACGATACGATACGTATCGCGGACAACACTGGTCGAAAGCCTAAGACAACCCTCCTCCTTTTTTCGGGCTTGGGACCGGCCATGAAAGGGTGATTCCTTCTAATAACCAATAAATTTGTGGTTTATGGTTTTCATCTTTTGGCCATATTATGGTTTCATGTGTGATATGTCTCCCTATTTCCCTACTTTGTATTGTGAACTACAATTTTTTGTTTCTTTTCCAGACACATACCTAATGTCCATTAAATTGCTTGATATATTTTCCGCACTTTCACTATATTTTATCTGTTTTCATGTGTAGGTTTGGCCTGGGCTATTTGTGAGCATCTTGTAGAGTTTACTAAAGCACCAACCTTGTTTGCTACACACTTTCATGAGTTGACTGCATTAGCTCATCAGAATGATAACGATCTTCAACCGAAGCCTATCAATGGTGTCGCCAACTACCATGTTAGTGCTCACATTGATCCAACAAGTAGGAAACTAACTATGCTTTACAAGGTATTATTTGCTTCTGTCGTACAACTGGTGATCTTTCCCTTCATCCCCATTTTGAGCAAACCACTAAGTCACTAAATCATTGATTTTCTATGTGCTTGATTTAGAGTTTCACTTTCTTGGTTGTTGAGGAATCTGCATATACAGTTACTGGATTTCATTGCATGCAGACTTGACTATCTAATTGGATCCACATTTTAGGTTGAAGAAGGGGCATGTGATCAAAGTTTTGGAATCCATGTAGCAGAGTTTGCTAATTTTCCAGAAAGTGTTGTTTCCCTTGCCAAAGAAAAAGCTGCAGAATTGGAAGACTTTTCCACTGTTTCTGTTCTCGTAGAAAGAGCAAATGAAGAGGTGTGGTCAATGATGACTTGCTTTGCTAGAACTTTCATGTCTTTGATGAGCAATGGTTTGTGATTGATATTAAATTACTTATGTCAATAGACATTGCTGGGATACTGATCGATAATGTGTTATCCGTATGGCACCATATTGTATGATACGCCACCACGATATGATATAAGTAATTATATCACAAATAACAACTTATCGTGCGATATGGGTGATACGCCCAGGGACCCGTATAAAGAGTCCCTAGCCGAACATAAACCCGCAATGCAGGTTTCTATGAATTTTCGGGAGCTCCTCACGCACTCTTTCGGTGGTTCTCTCCTTTCTTGGTGTTCAAGGCTTCCAAAAAAGTGTTCTACGGTGTTTGTGCAAGCCTCTTAACTCGGATTGCGCTATATTTGATGTTTTTTTTAATTTTTTCTTTGTATTTGCACTACCAAACACGTGCACGCTCACTCACGCACAAGCGTGCATACACATGCACTGCATACTGATGCATGTCTCTATGTGGGGATGATTGGTGTTTCCATATGAATGCAACATGAATATATGGATGCCCGGTATCATGCTTTTGACTCGGATTTGCTAAATTCAGAATTAGTTCTTGTATTTGGTGTTTGTTATGTAAGCAGCATGGTCTGGTTCGTATTTTGGTTGTCCCAGTCATGACCTGGTCAGAAAATCATATTCTGAAGTAGAAAACAGAATTATCTACGGAGTTGCTAAATTGCATTATCTGGTGATCTTGATGAATGCTATTTTCTCACAAATATTGTGTCTTGCATTGGTGACGTTTTCATTCCTGGATATTGCAACATGAATATATGGATGCCCAGTATCATGCTTTTGACTCGGATTTGCTAAATTCAGAATTAGTTCTTGTATTTGGTGTTTGTTATGTAAGCAGCATGGTCTGGTTCGTATTTTGGTTGTCCCAGTCATGACCTGGTCAGAAAATCATATTCTGAAGTAGAAAACAGAATTATCTACGGAGTTGCTAAATTGCATTATCTGGTGATCTTGATGAATGCTATTTTCTCACAAATATTGTGTGTCTTGCATTGGTGACGTTTTCATTCCTGGATATTGATACGCAGGTGGGTGCAAAAAGGAAAAGAGTGTATAGTCCCGATGATGTGGCCAAGGGTGCTGCCCGTGCCCGGCGTTTCCTACATGAGTTCTCTGCATTGCCTTTGGATAAGATGAACTTCAAGGAAGGTTTGCAACAAGTTGGCCAAATGCGAAGGGATCTCGAGATGGATGCAATAGATAATCCTTGGCTTCAACAGTTCTTTTAGAAACCCTGACACAAGATATGGCATTTTGGTTGCACTGAATACAAAAAGCAGCATTTTTTTTATCATTTTTGAAAGCCTTTGCTCTTTGATGATTATAGCATTGGCTGCTGCATATTGTATATGAGCTTTTTGGATTATTTTCTGCATTTGCAAATATAGAAATTTCCTTGATGTGCGGTTCTGGTTTGCATAAGCCGGCTAGTGATTATAAATGTGTATATATATGAATTTAAAAAATGCTATATATATAAATTGATTTCCTTTGTTCTGCTGCTACCTTTTCTGGTTCACCTTGTGCTTCAATTCTCTTAATTTGAGGTTGCTTTTGTCGACCCAAATCATGTTTCTCGGTACTCTAATTATCTTTCTTGATTTCTTGGTTGTGGCTTCCAAGGGCTAAGTGACCGATGGTTATGTAGAAAGAAGATCTGTCTTTAACATGTACAACACAGAGCTATCATCCTTGAAGGGGATGAAAAAACCCAGACTTCACCAAATAAGTGATTATAATTGCAAAAACTTTGATTGTATTACCAAAGGAGTGATTATATTCGCAAAATGGGTGGAGTTGGCAGGAGGTTGAGCTAACAAGACTTCTAAGGAAGCTAGTGATCCCAATAGTACAGTACTCTTGCTCATGACTGCTTAATTTAGGAATTTCTTCAAACACGAAGGAGAAAATCTCTTAACATGATTTGATTTTCTTATAATAAATCACGTGAAATTGCTTCACGTGAAATCAGGATTTGAATATTGGCTTCATGATGCATGTGAACATGTCATGCTTTGGTCCCACCTTAGGGTCGCTTTGATGGTTATGTCAAACTGTTACGTAACCTGCTTGGTTGCTATCAACATAGGAAATTATTTTTGTGGAGCAGGTTTTTAGGGTAAATGCTTAGAAGACACTAGCCTATTTGTTTTTCTTGTATAACGAGAAAGGTTGTCTCCCTCTCTCTTTCTCTCTCTATATAGAGAAACTGAATCTTACCTATTTTTTGACATGTTCACTTTGGTACACGAAAATTATTCCGTTAAAAAGCAAAACTGATTGGGGTTAATATGGTTTTCTATCATGCATGTACACGAAAATTAAACAGTTAAAAATTTAAAGCCGTTTAATACGAGCTGATTCAAGCATGCAATGCTCAGGTCCACCTCTTATAGCTTAATGAGAGCTCGCGCTCACTCTTTAGATCGTAGATCAAACACTAACAAGTTCATAACAAGCCGAACCACGGGCAGTTCCATTCAGATACCAGCCCAAGGTTTCTCAATCCCTTCCTTTCTTATTGGAATGAAAAGTTTAATGGGGCACTTTCTAAAGTAGTTTTCAGACTAAAGGAGAGTCCATAAATTCTAGAGTTGGCTTATGGCTTGAAGCAAGCACCTTCCCAGAATTTTAGTATCAAATGTCGGTGGGGAGCTTTCATTGACACAAGCAACCACCTACTGCCCGTGTAAAAGAAATCTGAGATTAATTAATATGGAAATTAAAATTTAATTATGGGCATAATCTCAATTCCATCAACTTTTTCATGAGAAAGTAAAATCTTGGATGAGTAAATTCTTACGCATTTCCAAATGGGGATATTTTTTGCGTGTGTGCACATTAATTCCACTGTTTTGTTCTATAATTCTTTTTCCAGATTCGTACAAAACCACTTATCATATATGAAATAAAATTCTTGGGAGCTTTGATAAGTTCAGCAGTTTCGATCTGCATTAAATTTTATTTACTTAAATAGTATCTCTGTGTGCTCCCTGATAAATATACCACGAAAAAGACACCGATATTATCAAATTAAAACAGATAAAGGCCACACTAATGAGCTTGAAACTCTCTCTCTCTCCCCCTCTATCTATCTCTCTGTACACACACATTTAATCTCTACATGAATTTCAACCATACTGTAATTAGTCTGTTACTCGTGAAAGTCCAACGAAATCAGCAAAAGAAAAGGTCAAAATGCAGGGCTGAAAAAAAAATCGCCATATTCCTCTTTCTAACACCATCATACATTATGCTGCAAAGCAGGGACGCCAACGACGTCGAATCAACCCATTCATTCCCCTCACTGTTCCTTCATGATCTTCTGAAAATTTCTGTAAAGAATTATAATGATTGTGTTGATGATCATGCTTGCATGGTTAATGTCCATTATGATGTGAGAATGATGACATTGTTAACGGAGTAGATTTGATGATGGCGGTGTTCGTGAGCTCAACGGCCTTATTTTGTTGAACAAAAACAAAAAGGACACTATCCATCAATTGGTAAAAGAGCTCTTTTACCGATTGTTTCACCAGAGAGGACACAAGGTACAATGTATAGAGAGGGTTGTGCATTCAACGGCCTTATTTTGTTGAACAAAACTAACAAAGACGCTACCCATCAATGTGAAGGCTGGTGTTCAAACTTTGAAGAAGGAGAATATTGTTTTTACAGTACAACTGATTTTTATTTATTTATCTCAAATCTACTGTTCTTTTCCAAACCTTTGTGTTTGATGTAGTATGACATGCATTGGTATCGACAGGTACAAGTTCGAATATGTTCTTGATGAGCTTCTAGTAATCTTATGTAAGTTCGCCACTTTGTTCAATCCATTTGCTTCTCCAAAAGAAACCCTTTACAGTTTCACAGAGGATGTCAAGCCAAAAACAGCTACACTGACTGTTTTCAACACTGCTAACAAGTTTGGTGATTCCATCAGGGTTGGATGTTGGAACATAGTTGATTGTTTGCTAAGATTGAATAAGTTCAAGCTCTTGCCTCCCAGTCCTGTAGGAGCTGAATCTGCAGCACCGGGCGCCTCAAAATGGATGTGGATCTTTCACTGGGTTGCAGGCCGGAATCTGGTGTCATACTCTCATCAAACATGAATAACAAAGGTTGTTTCTCGAGCCCACCGGGCAAGTTTGCCCAGTTGTTGTCTTCTGAGAGCAATGACGATCGCCTACCAATTGGTGGTGGAAGTGCAACTGAAAGAAATACGCAGTTCATCAAGCAATGTTGCATTGAGGGCATATGTTCAAAATCAAAGAGCCTGCATGAGGATTATTTGCAACATCTTGGTAAGCATTTCTATGGGAAGGCAAACAAGTCCATCTGTCCATTGGATGAGGAAGAAACAGCAGCATTTTGTAGGGGTCGTGATCACAGTGCCCAATATTGATGGGTTCATTTGTTCCTGGCCTGGTCTCCATGGGTACTTTGCCATGATAAGTCTGCTGTCCCTCTTTGCCTCTTGTCCTTCCGTTGAGAAGTCTCTCTTTGGCGTACCGTCCACCAAGATAGTGTCTCTGAGGAACTTATTTTTTGAGTCCCTTCAAATAATATGGAAACTTGATATCAGGGTTGCAGACTCGTAACTGCAAGACGATAACACAAGTTGCTGCCAGTATTCTAACAGAACATCCTAACAACATACAGTCATACAAACACAGTTTGGTTGGAAATCAATTCTCGCTATTTGGTCAATTAGTGCACGGCAAGCCGAAGCATTTTCCATTGGAGTTGAAGCTCTTATCTCTTTAATGACTGCTGACGGAGACCACATTAGGAAGGTGAATTACAGCATATTGACAGATCAATAGAGAAAAAGCGAGCAACTGCTTGATCTAATATCAGATTCAATGTACATGCTAGTCACCTGGCTTGGTTCTGGCTCAGATCCTGGTAGTACCAACAGAAACAGCTCAGCGTCGGTGAGTTCGAGTTCATCTCGAAGCAGTATTTCCTGGATTGCTACAATGTTCGTGAGGCTAAAGGACTAGAAAGATATTAGTGAGGAGAGATGAGATCAGAAATCATGCATTTTGCAAGAACTCGGAAAAGGAAATGTTGAGCATGGAGGGAATGCTGTGTTTGTCCATGGAGTTTCTAATAGGGATATACATTCAATTTCTGATAGGGTATTTTAAGGACGGATAATTGCTCGAAGGCCGAGTTGGGAAACAGTGGCAGGCTGAAGATTTTGATCCCGGAGTTGCTGAAGATGTAGTAGCCATAAAAGATGCTAGTATTCTATCAGAAAAAGAAGAAAATTACTTGTGGATATCACCATTACTCGATTCTGTAGATAGCACCAGCTGTTAATGATGAGGTCTTCCCTGACAGTTAAATGGGTACTTTGTGATGTTTGTTCTTCTTTGCTCACAGCAAAACAAAAAAAGAAAAAAAGAGGTTGGGGGGTTGGAAGAAAAGAGAAGGGTTTTAGATTTCACGATTTCTCAAGACCGATTATCAAGGAAGGCTCTTTTTCTTATACTGTATTCTCGTGTATTTTTCATGTATTCTTATGTATACTGCAATCTCCATTATTTAGAGAAAGAGATTCTGGTTTCGTCTTTCATGTCTTTTCTCGTTTGGGCTTTCCGTCGTTTTCTCTTTATTATATGACGTATACGTTTTTCAGTGTATACATTTACATGTAACATATGAAAACAGAAAGATGTTTGTCTTCCGTTTTCATGAATTCACCGTCGAGAATTGATATACAAAATAGATGAGCGAGTGTGATTCAGTGGAGAATAAGCTGTTGTTATATGTGCGAATTATTAAATGGTCAAAACACTTATCTTTTAGAGGCAGCACATGCCCAGCAGCAATGACTTGTTCTTGCTTTTCTAACTTAACTGATTAAATTTTAGAAGTGATCATCTGACTACGCAAGTCAATTAAGCAAACCAACGAAGGGAACATTGGTCGATGGGCGAAGGATTTGTTAGAACAAAAATATGCGTGCATTATGAGTTCTAAGAGGAAGTACAAATGGATCAGCAATGTAAATAACTAACGTAGAAGGTTTTGATATAACAAACGGTTTTTATTGTGATATCTTGAAGAGATGCATGCAATCGAAAATTAGAAACCGATTTGGAAATTAACCATTTACGGCATACCACAATCTATGGCCAGTTTGGAACTGGCCGGATGGTTTCAACCGGAACTGAATTGGGTTAGGAATCAGTTGGAGACAAAAACTGGTAAAACTGGACTTAGAATCCGAAACCACCCAGTTCGGTCTTGATTCCACCTTTCTTGAAACTAGAACCGACTTAAAACTGAAACTAACAGTTTTGAAATTTTTTAATTATTTTTTTAAAATTAAAAACTTTTAATATCTTTTTTGGATTCGAGCGATTTGAAACTTAAACTGGAACCACTACGAAACCAGTGATTTCGGAACCGTAACCAGAAAACAGGCCTTGGTCCGATTTTGTTTTGGGTCCAAGTTTTGGGGTAACTGGAACCTAGGGTTTGAAAGTGGCTACATCCACCTCAACCAACACTTGATTGCAGTGCTGCAAGATCTTTGCCCCCAAAGTGGGCCAACGCGACTTGGACCGGATCAGTGTGGTCCTTGTGGGCTTCCGCGACACGGGTGGTTTGAAAAAAAAAAAATTTATGTCCTACCACACGGTTGGGTGCACAGGCAGCACACATGGACAAGCAAGGGTCTCTTAATTACCCAATTCAAAGAAGTGTCTATGATTTTGGGCCCGTGAGACAGCTCATTAATAACCTTCATGAAACGCCAGTTCATGCATTAATTCAGTGTCGGTAAGGTTTTCAAAGCAGTGTGTCATTTGGAGACAGGTACGCAGGCCCTGAAAATCGAACTCACACCCTCCTGGGCCAGTTCATGCATGTAACGCCCTCAGCGTCAAGAACATAGCATTTTCAATCTTAACTAAATCCTAAATTATGTAAGGATAATTACGAATAGTGAGTGGAAAACGGGAAGGAGGAAGAGTTGGTCTTTCACTTGGAACAAATTGAGAATCTCACAAGCATATTTTTATCTTTATATCAACTTACAATTGAGAGTATTATATTACTCTTTTACTCTTAGCAGTTGAAGTAGACATTACAAAATCGTAAAAATAAGACCCCCTCTCTCTATATATATATATATGTATGTATATATATATATATATATATATATATATATATATATATATATATATATATATATATATGTATGTATATATATATATATATATATATATATATGTATGTATATATATATATATATATATATGTATGTATATATATATGTATATATATATATGTATGTATATATATATATACATATATATATATAGAGAGAGAGAGAGAGAGTTACACGTATAATTTTGCTAGAGGTATGATCAATAATTTCATTGAAACCATCTTCTACTTTCTAAAACTACTTTTCATAAGTTAAAACCACCTACAAAACATAAATATTTACATATAAGTGATTGGTGGTTTGGGTTTTAGGGTGGCAACAACCACTTCAACTAATAAAAATGGTTTTAGAAAGTGGAACGATAGTGGATGATGGTAGAGGTTAGGTTGAAGCTGTGGAATCATGTGGAATTATGGATTATGGATGATTGTCTATTGTGCAAAATTATGCATATAAGTCTTTCTATAGAGAGAGAGAGAGAAGAAGGCATTTGAGGTGTATAATGGTGTTTAGTACATAATCTTACACAAACATATTAATCATCCGATCTTTAAAATCAACTGTAAAATTTTGAGTAAGATCTATCGTTGTAGATGTATAGTTGCATTTAATGTATGTAGGTGATTTAAAGGCAAAGTTATTTGAATCTTTACCATCAATCTCAAAGATTCAATATTGGAGATGTTTATACAAAATTATGTTATTATACCTAAGACATTCTCTCTTTATATATATATATATATATATATATACCTAAGACATTCTCTCTTTATATATATATATATATATATATATATATATATATATATATATATATATATATATATATATATATATATATGAGTAATTTAAAAGTAAAGTGATTTGAGTTTCTACTGTGAATCTCAAAGATTGGATGTAAAATTGTTTGTGCAAAATTATGCATCAAACGTCATTGTGCATCAAGACTCCTCTCTTTATATATATATATATCGCCATTTTGAGCAATCCTCAAAAACCATGCGCAATAGGTTCAATGATCGAAAAGATCTAGTGGCATATATAACGCTTGCAACTACATTTACAGGGATAATAGAACCCTGGGAACGTCCACCCAGCTGGTATATGACTGACAAGACACGCCTTTAGTATGCATTTTCAGGGTAGGACCCACAAACCATTCAGAATATTCAAATGGGCGGTCCAGAAATCTACCTATTTCTCAAGATGTAGAATCCATGTGCCTATAGTTTATAAACATTCAAATAAACAGTGATATCTGTTTATACAAGATTCATTACCCTTCAAATTGCATCTCAATAAAGGGCAATTGCAGCTTGTGATCATAAACAAGCCTGAAGCAATTCCAGGCAGATAAAGTTAATGTTGGAGTGAAGTCGAGTAAAAATGTGATGAAATTTAATTTTACGTGAGCATAAAGGAAGCCTCGGTTGGAAGAGGGGGCAGGACTGCGCTGGCTTCCCCGGTTCTCCTCCGCATCAGCTGGGACAAACAACTCAGTCACCAATTACATTACAGCAAAAAGTGAGTCAAATCCCAAGCAAACACTTAATACTCCTTTTTTATCAACTCCCCACTTTATGATATCTTCCTAGATTTAAGAAAGCAGACACACACACAGAGAAAGAGTTCTGATTTGATAGTTCTTATGTGTTCCTCTGGTGATATTTTGATTTTTTGTGAGATTCAATCCAGATGATTGTGAAGATGAAGAGGATGCAGATTGTTGGCATGGTCATCTGGGTAGCAGTGGTTCTGGCTCTGTTGGTTCATGGGTGCAACTTGTTGAAGAGAAACAGGCACAGCTCCTCTGCGCTAGTCCACAGAAAAATTCTTGTGAATGCCAATTTTTCTTCTCTCGAAGCGATTGCGAGGGCAAGGTTGAGGAAGAGATCAAAGTCAAGAATGAGTGCAAGGTCAAGAGCAAGGGGAGATACAGTCGAGGATCCGACCGGCAGCGAGATCGATCCGAGGTATGGTGTAGAGAAGAGGCTTGTTCCAACTGGGCCTAACCCATTGCACCACTGAAGGAAGAACTGCTGAAATGCAGAAAATTGAATTTGGTGAGCTGAATATTTCGCAAGCTCTACATGTTAACCAAGAGATCTCCTGATTAACACTGTTTTCTTCTCGAAGAAAGTGTTAACTAAGAGATCTTGGCTCTAAGTGACAAAGAGGGGAGAAGATGAAAGCGTAGATAATTGACATATATGTTACAGATCCCTGAATTTTGTATACATTTCCTTTCTAATAATTTCTTATATGAGACACCATCTTCTGTAAGATTATCGGAGTAGCTAAAATTCTGATCTAGATGGAATAACCTTCCCGGATTTCGGCGACTACAGAAATCTTTGCTGTGTGCGCTTTCTCATCAGGACAATGCTTTGAGACTTGTGTGTAGCGTATTTCCTTCACTATATTTCATGGAGTAACCACAACGGCACGTCACATCTCATATAAGCCACAGCAATTATATTAACCAACGCAAAGGCCAAAGTTTTCAATACATCGATATATATAGGCATGTATTTAGTATTATTTATGTACGCATGCATTATAGATGAATGCTTGTATTTTACTCGATGACAATTGGGAAGTAATGACTGCTATGGAAAAGTTGGCATGTCTTGACTGGTTTACTATTTAAGGTTATTCTTTTTCTGCATTGATTTAACTTCTCTTACTTTTTTCATGTTTCTTAGTGGATGCTCCTCTTAATGGTCTTTATTGATTTCATGAGACTAGTGACAACTGCTCCACCAAACACACACACACAGTCTTGAGTGTAAAGATGAAAGCCATAATTTGAATGTTGACCTTCCTCAGGTTGCATAAAATGAACAACCAATAAAACTAACTTGGGACCTATGTGGTTAGCTTTTCAAGCCCACTGACATGAGTAATAAGCCAATCACATGTTTTTTCACAATTCTTTTTGCTCAAGTTGGTGCTATGCTATGCCTCATTGTAATAACGAAGATTCTACAAATATTTACACCCTAATCCAACCCAAACCCATGGGTTCTCTGAGAGGGTTTATGTTGGTTGAACCAGTCAGTTAATCGGTTCACTTCAGTTCGGGCAACCCAACCCAGTTATAACCCTACATAAGAACCTTAGTTTCTACCATCACTAGGATAGTGTGTGTGTGTGTGCGCGCGCGTGCACATCTCTCTATATATATTCATGATGAAGCTGATTAGTGGCATATCTGTAATAGTTCTCAAAATACTGAATATAGAGTAAGGAATTATTAGTGAATATATTCTGTCCCTTCTTTAGATTATTATTCAAGCTGCACAATACAGCAAGGTCATGTGTTTATCTAAGCTGGCATTATGCTTCTTCTTGTTCCTTACATACACATACATACACACACACACACACACACACACATATATATATATATAGAGAGAGAGAGAGAGAGAGAGATCTTGTCTCAGTCAACACACAACTAAGTCTAATTTAAGACTTGTAGGTAAAACTGGAAGTTAGACAATGCAAAATGGTGTCTAAGAATCCATGTATGACCCCACTTAGTGTAAGAAAATGCTTAGTTTTGGTTTTGTTTGGTAGAATGACATGCTGCAACGCTCTTACACAACAACAAATTATAATTGTGGACAGATTAAGAACAATATAGCATCCAAAATTAGTTAGTGGGATATGGTTTCAGAAAATCAATACAATTTTTTACATGATCACGTAGTACTTTGTTGGATGTGGATTTCCTAATTCTTTGGATCTGGATCCTGACCCGATTAAGTCATTAGTTGATGAATTGCCCAAACCAGTTCCAAAAGTCTTTATATCTTTACAACTTGGAAGTGACACTAATAGAGGATGAAATGAGGCTTGTTTAAGATGGTTTAAACATGTAGAAAGATGACCAAAATAAGTTTAAGTAAGAATGTATGATAAACTAGATTGTAAAAATATTAAAAGAAAAAGAGAAAAACCATAAAAGTGTTGAAAAGAATAATAAAAAATGATCTAGTCTATGTCGAGTTAACTTCTAGTATAGCACATGATCATACTCTATGAAAACAAAAATCCATATAGCCGACCCCATCTAATATGAGAAAAGACAATTGTTGTTGTTATAGTTAAAAATAAATATTGCACAAAGAGCCATGGCTTATCGCCACTCACAAGTTGAAGGTTATGAGCTCAATTCTTGGAAGCATGCATTGGCTTTGGCCTCCCTACTGTTCCAAAAGCAAAAAAAAAACTTGGGGAGAATTCTCAGTGCGAGAATTCTTTATCAATTTTATGGGGATGAAGTTGTGAATGCTAGCCAATGTTGCCCCTAGTGTAGGGAAACGAAAGAGAGCTTTCATCAATGGTTGAGTTGATAATGTCGTGAAGTAGCCCCAGGTGATCCATCGCGCTGATTGCCACAAAGTAGCATCATTTTATGAATCTAAGCCGAGCTTAGGCCTTTACCAATACTTATTCCAACTGTTCTTCTTTCTTGTTTTAGATTACAAATAATAAATTATGTACCAGAGTTTCATCTCTTTTGGTAATCGTCGAGAGGCATTAAGAAACTCTTTGTCATGTGACGTCGGGCATGAAAGATTCAAATGTGTTCCATAATCCACAGAGCAGTTAAGAAATGAAGACATTTCATTCTAAAGTCATTGAGATGCCTGTGACGAGATGTAGATCTTCAACACCCACTTGTTTTTGTCAAAGAGGTAGCTATTTAAAATCCTCAATTTCTCTCTCTCTCTCTCTCTCTCTCTCTCTCTCTCTCTCTCTCTCTCTCTCTGTGACGCACACGTTAAAATTTCAATGCCACAACCTAACCGACAAGGACTAAAGTCAAGAAGGAGCATATTTTGACCCGTCCTTGGGTATGAAGATTAACATGGAATTGGAAACGATCATTATATCGAATTAAATAGCCTAAGTAAGAAAAGAGAGCGATGAAGAAAGAATTAGTTTTGGTGGATAAAGTAGAAAAAAGAAACGAAAAAGTATAGCTGTTTAAAGAAGCAGCACAGCAGGAATGACTACTGACAACGTTCACGCAGCAATAAATACGATTTCCAGTAGAAGGGTTTGATCATCTCCTCTCTTGGTCACGACCCATCCTTAATCGGTTAACTGGATTCGGGCTCGGGTAGGGAGAATACCCAGATTGTACCCGAGCCCTACCGGGCGATCAGGCAAATGTTGGGGAGCATCTCTTTGTTGGCAATGAAGCAGGGTAGGGCATTGCCAATATCGCATTGCACTGATCATGTATTGCCCTATCCTTTGAAATAAATGATTTCTTATACTTCGGGATCCTCATTTTTGTGGGTGTATGCCTTCTACAGAGCTTATTTTGTACTTTTTCTTTTTTAAATGAAATTTTAAACAAAAGATTTGAAAAGTTGCCATGACCTTCATGGAGCACTCAAGTAGAAATGGCCGGTTTGGAACCGAACCATTGGTTCAAACAGAGACTGAACTACCAGCAGAACCGGTGGTAACCGTAACCCGAACTGGGAACCCCTGATTCAGTAACGATTCAACTGACCCAAGCTTAAAATTGGAACTGACGGTTGTTACTGTTAAAAATTTTTTTTAAATATCTTTTCACAAGTAAGCCACTAGCTCAACGGCAGGACGCTCCTTGTTATTGCCTCTGGTGGGAAATTTGATTCCTCAACTTTGTGTCATGAAAGAAATCTCGTATTCGGTTCTAAATGTCAAACGGTTTTACCTTGTTTTGGTTTCAATAGAAAATCGCACACACATGTATATATTATAATTCTTGTCTATGCATGTATACTCATGTCCAACCATCCTTTATTTTTGAAAGGCATGAATATTATAAAGTTGTAATAGTGTTTGAGAAAAATAAAAGACATTATTATCATACACATTAAGATAAAAATATTGATAAAATTCAAAACCAAGTCGGATGGCCAATAATCCTTTTTAGGGCTCGTCTTTTGTCGAACCCTAAAATTCCTTCAGGTTTCTTTCCTAAACCAGCCTTCCCTCCTCTTCTCCACTCCTATTCCAATATTCTTACAGATACTTCTCGTATCAGCAAAACTTTCTAAGAGTTTCTATCACGGTACTTTGGATATGGTGTTGCTTCGTATTGATTATTTGTCATACAATACAATTGTCACTATTACTAACATAATATAAAATGCATAGAAAATCCAACCAAACCAGAACCGGTGGCTTGACCCAGCTCGGTTCTACGAACTAAATGGTTTGGCTCGATTCTTGAAAAATTGAGAATCAATTATATTAATTTGGTTTGAGGATTAGGCTAGAATTGAACTAAATCGAACCACAAACACCTCTAGGCCTGATATTGGCTTGAATAGGATACAAATTGTTGACCTGTTTTACCGGCGACCAATGTTCCCCCGGGCTGACCAACTATTCTATAAAAAAACATCAGTAACCAAAGGTGTGCTAGAAGATTGCATGAGAATCATTTCTTCATACCAACCTCGTGCTCCCATTCAATGAAGAGAAGAAAATTTAATATTATTGCCAGAAAAGTATTACAAAAACCCTTCAAATACAACCAGCACTTGAATCAAGCTATATACAATGAAAAACTGAAAACTGCAAGAGTCGGATAATGGCAGGCAGGAGAAAAGGAAAATCCTGAAATTAGAACACAGCGGGAGAACTGAGAAATTAATCAGAACGATTCGCAACTTCTGTACAATTCCCAGGAACTATGCCGGCTGGTGCTGTAAACTACGCAACGTCATCCGATGACTTCGGCAGATAGACACCGCATACCACGGCCGCCGATTAGAGATTGAAACCATGTCCACATTGAGAAGATCATGTATCAACAGCGCTTCACAGTTACCATCCTTTGCTTGCTGGTGCTTGAAGAAGTCTGTGACCACGATGAAGGCTTGACGGACCCAACCAAGAAGGACGACGCGGCTGCTGCCTCTATTCTGCGCCTTTTCGATAACAAGTCCAACCGTTTCTTGGTATAATCAGATGCCAGCGAGCCTGGAAAGATTGGAGCGGCTCTGATTGCAGCACGTTTATCCCTTCTATTCACCTCAAACTTCCTAGCGAAATTCACACAAGAGGCTGCCTCAGCATCTTGCTTGGATGCAGGAAGCAATCTTATCCCCAGACCCTTCTTCCGCGACACATCTTCTTCTTCGGCTACCCGCTTCTTCTGGCTCTAGAAGGACAGACGATAAAACAATTTCAGGCACAATGCGACCATGAGTGCAAAATAGGCAAGTCTATGGCGTCAGTAAGACAAGTTCTAGCCAGAGGGTACCAACAATGAATAATAAGTTGCTCTCGAATCAAAAGTATACCCTTAGTTGAGAGCGAAGAGCCCGATTGAGGGCAAAGTCATTAGCATGTCGGTTGTCAGAAACACGTTGAAGGCGCACCAGTCGGGGTTCCTCCTCTTTCTTCTTCTGTAGATCTTCTTCCTGATGCTCAAGGCGATAAAATGGATCTGAAAGTTTTCCCTTCTCTGCACGTTTCAAACAATAAGTTAGTATTGCTTGGTGAGCAATCGGCATCAAGTTTAATCACAAAGAAAAGATCCAAACCTTCATCAGCAGGAAGGGCAAAAGTTCCTGCATCCTCAACATCGAACTCCTCGATCTTTCTTTCAGCACCACTTGTGATGACATACTCACAGTTCTTGGGGTCTGTCTGTATAACAATCTCATGCCTGCAGCATGCTGATTTCATCGAGAAGCTCCATATCTAAACAGAAACCCACATGCGAACGCCAATCAAAGTCAGTAATAAAGAATATAATAAACTAGGTTATAAACCAACTCTATCAAAACTACGCTAATCAATCATATCAAACCACTAGAACTTACCAACATAAACATCAACAGAGCCAGCTATGCAGCATGCGTATTATTTGCATCACAAAACAAGCAGCATGAAGCAAATACACAATATGAAATCAAATCAAATAACCTAAAAGTGAACTTTTCAATAGACCAAAGAAGAATGACAAATTTCAAGGTGATTGCTCAATGAGGTCCCTATTTTGATTGAATGCAGTGCTTTAAAATTTTACGACTATTCAACATAATAAGTGCTTTCAGATTTTATTGTTAAAACTAATTCACATTTAAAAAATGTGCTGGATATATATTTAATCTTATTTCTTAGAATTAATTATACAAGACTTATGGCTAAATCCACTATAACTCTTACCGTCACTTTATTAGGAGAAAGTGCTAACTTCTTGGTAACAGCTACTGATGACATAGGTTCACAGGTCTGTGCTCACTACTAGGGAAAGAAAAGTGTGGTCCACTTGTTAAACAAAAACAAACTACGCAGCCAGTATGTGCAAGTGACTTGAGCACAGCAATTTCAGTTTTCAGATATGGATTTTGTCACTGTGTTTAATTTTACCTCATCAGCTAGTCCATCTTAAATTTGGATAGATCATTTTATGTAACCAACCAAAGCAGTATCTTATTGTGCTGTTTAGGACAAAAACCTTTTCTATTGCATCCATGAACTTGATTTTCTCCATTTGTCTCACCAACCAGGCAGTCTCTTGTCACTTTAAGATAATAAAGAAAATGGCCTCCAAGTGAACAATGAAATCAAGAGACCCTTTGCATTACAGAAAGCAAAAGGCCCACTTTCAAATGCTTACATGCATCATTTGACACAAGTGAAAAGCTATGAAGAAGCAAACCTTGGTAGAATAATAGTTTCCAACTTGTTTTTTCTCTGCATTGAAACGCACACCCTTCGCTATCATAGAACGGCATCCACCACACCAGATATTGAAGGGCATCTCAAACCTAGATGCAGATTGCAAATTTTAGAACATGCAAGTAGAAACCAAGAGATAGATGAATAGCAAGGTCAGAACATCACAACTTTAATGTGCAATACAAAGTTAAAAGCGAACTATATATCACAACATGCAAATGTACGCTTCATCTTATTCAATCATTCCATCATAAATGTTAAATACTCCAACTAAGATAGGCATCACATAAACCAACTATTTGTGTTTGCACTTCGTAGAGGACATGAAAAGTTTTAATCCAATATTGACTGATCTTCGGTAACTGTTGATCACCTGTCTGGTCATCCTTAAGCAGACTTTCCCAACGAGTAAAATAGCTTCACTTTTTTTTTGCAATTCACTTTATATTTAATAAGCACATTGGGAATAAAGTGTTGGTCCACTGTAGCAGGCGTGTTTTTCTGGGACATAAAGGGCAATAAAAGCTAACAAGCTCTGTACCCAGGTTGATGAGATATTATTCAGATTCAATTAGCATCCAGATTCATATACAAGTCTGAATTTCACTATTGGGCACGTGGCAGAAACCTTCAGAAAAAATCTTTTTCTCCTTTACATTGTTATTATTCTCATAAGTGTACTATAGGCACTTTCACCACTCATGATACCAAGGCTAGCACAGTCACAGACCATTGATGGCACAATCTGTTTCTCTAGGTATCTCTTTCTCCTGACCCCTCCCTTTCTTCTGCTTCATCTATACCTCATTCTTGAAACCCCTTTTCTAATGTCATCCATTTTCTTTCTAAACTTAGATGCCTGCTCCTCCGTGCATTGATGAATGCACAAAAACCAAGAAAACAATGGAATAGGAATTGTTACCTTATGATGAGTATTCCCTGATCTATTTTCCGGGCTCTCTCCCTCAAAGCGTGCTGCCCATGGAACTTGTTTAGACCCCCCTGGAAAAGAAGTGGAATGTGAGGGAAAAAGTAGAGCACAATACACCATACATGCAGATGCCAGAGAAGTGGCACAAGTTACTCTCACTAGTTAAAGAACATTAAGGAAACCTACCTTTTGAGGGGTCCATTCTGGAGGGTAGTAAAAATTGTCAGCTCGAGCAGCTGCAAGCGAAGACTGCAACCAAGAAGATGAGTGATAAAGGAATCAACAACAACAGCTAAGCCTTTTCCCATACTAGACGGGGTCGGCTACATGGATTCGAGACAGAACCACCAAAATTATAATTTAAAAAAGAATCAAGAAAGAAAATATAAAGCTAAAAGTAGGCCTGGCTGACCCACCATAGTAGGAACAAATATCATTGCCTAGAAATCCGGAATTATCCAACCAAAACCCACTATTGATACATGCAACACCTTTCCAGAAAGACATCCAAAGAAACCCTATGACAATTCTAGGATCCTGGTAACAGTAATGTTCTTTGAAGACAACGAATTAACCAGACAATAAACTTCCACATTCAAACTACCAGAACAAAGTAATGAGAGAAACCAAATAATAAGAGGCTAAATCCGCAGAAAGAATATAGAAAATCATCATACAGTCAGGATCTGAAATTGGCCTAATCATGGCATAAAGTTGCACTACCAAAACGTATCAAACCCCAAACGAAACCCTAAATAAGAAACCTAAATACGCACCATTGTTCCCAACCCAAACCCTGCCTGGACCTGATATTCCAATTGATTAAGCAATATATTCCACGCACCATGACTTTGCTCACTAAACCCTAACCCTAATCCTCAAGCCCCAAAATATAACACACACAAGAAAGCAAAACCTCATCAATGATTCTATCTAAAAATTCAACCGGAAACATTGACGTACCATCTTTGAGGTTCACCGTATCACCAAGATGGAGGCAATCGATCGACCCACCGAGATCAAGGACAATGTCAACAGAGAAATGAGATCGAAATCGAGAGAGAGAGAGAGGAACAAGGGATTCCGTCAATTTATCAAGCAAAAATTGGGTCGGGTTTATTGGTTATAAAGGACCGATCAGAATCCGGAACCCAGAATGGACTATCGGCCAGCGTCACAAAATTGCCTCGCACCGCCCAGTTAATGGGTTGGTAGGGATAGGGAAGTTCATGATCCGGTTCGGTTCTAAGCCTTAATCTCCAAGCAGTCGAATATAATTGCTCTCAGTTTTTCTTTTTAGAATCGAACCAAACCATCTGTTTTGGTTTGGCTTGGTTTTGAACTGCCGGCCAATCCTTCAACACTTTTCAAAGCCTGATATCTTTTCCCTCCTTGGCTCCTCCTATTCCCTCTCTACTTGTTCCTCTATTTGAATGTGAAAAGACCAAGAGACCTGTCATAACTTTGTAAGTTGATTTATCATAATATAATTTGAATTTTTATAGATATATTTTATTCACACAAGCACTTTTTACTTTTTCAATTCAAATTTATTAGTACTCAGGTGTATTAGCATATACCAAATTATATATGGAGAGAATGAGAGCATGGTTCATGCACATGCTAATACATGCTTAAATCTACTTAAAAATATAGATCGACATGATTGATAGAGGAGTTTGAATTTTATAAATATTTAATGTATATAATGTATTAAATATGAAGTACAAAAAGTATAATGATATTTTTTCTTTTCAAATTAAATCTCCGTCTTGATCACGTTGAATGAGTGATAGAAATGTTTAAGTGACTTCGAGCATACGTAGGTGTACACATATTCTAATTTCTCTCTCTCTCTCTCTCTCTCTCTCTCTCTCCTATATATATATATATATATATATATATATATATATATATATATATATATGGTTTTAGTTCTCTTGGATTTGTTTGAGCCAAATCTTCAAACCCTTAAAATTCAATTGCTCAAGTCCCTTTAGCAACACTAATTGCAAAAAGTTCTTAAACTCAGTGGGAAAACAACAGGAAAGCTATAGCCGTCACTATATTACGTAGTTCTACCCACTCTAAAAGAATTTCTAGATCGACCATTATGTAAATTCATCATATTTAGCTTGCCTTTTTTTTGGGTTGGGAGACTAAAGTCAGGTTCGCACAGCCCAGGTATTCAACTGACGACCTTCATCTTGTGCCAGTTGAGCTAACGCTCTGAGTGCACCTTGCTAGTATTTTCCATACCTTCCAATCTGTTCTTGGAAACAAAGTATCCCATTGCACATCAAATAACGTTGTGTTTTACTTTTATTATGAAAATTCATGGTTGCATAGCAGTACATATACATCAACCAAAGAAAAAAAGTACAAGAATTCCATATACCGCTTAAGTTTGAGGTAATAGTCAGACTAGAAAGGGTATCATATTACACTGCTAGATGGTTGAATAAATGTATATGAGCAGAGGGCACAGATTAATAAAAGAGCTGCACAACTCAAAGAATACAAACAGGATGAACCTTCTTTGGAAGATTCTGTCATAAAAAATTTGTTAATTATGCAAGATTTTGTTTGATACAAATTCAACCCTGAGCTGCTGCTGGTAAAATATGCTGGTGCTTGTCCACGGTTCAACCACTGAACGCAAAATCAGGCTCAATCACCAGAATTTTTTTCCGTTTGTCAAGCACAATACGAAGTTCCTGCAGTGCCTTGTAGACATTATGTCTGAGGTTTCTGTTGATACTTGGTAATGGCTTGATCCAAAACTTTGGTTGGCTGATAATGTGGCTTCATGTCTGAGTTTCGGGGCGAAAAGGATGAAGTGGACTGAAGCTATTTTGTGACTCCATTTCTAGGAGCATCAGTGGCTTCTGTCTTTGGTAACGATTTCTTTTTGCTGAGAGTGCTGTTACAGATAGATATGAAACATCAGTTGGTCCTCTTTACATACAAATCATCAGATATAAGTTACAGAAAACATAAACAGTATGCTAATGTGACATGAGAAGTTCACTCAAGCAACTCACATTGCCAACCCGAACTTGAAGATTGTTAATAAAACAAGGCAATGGGACATTTTCTGATTGTTTTATCTTCATCTTTTCATATTTAATATGAAGGTTTAACATGTCAGGATTGTGTCTCCATCTCTGTTTGTCTCCCAGTGGGACAAAGACACAAAAGTCAGATGCACAGTTGACAAACTTACAATTGAAAACAAGAATGAAAACGCCATCTCGACATAAGGAAAACAAGAGGATACGATGAAGTATCTTTACCAAAGAATTTTGTGAGATAACTGACGAAAAAAGTTGTATAAGATCCATGTCCAAGGAATTCTTGAGATATACTATATTGAAGTTGTGTAACTTCATTGACTCATGAGGTAGTCCAGCGATCGGCTAATGCTGTCACTAAAAGAATTGACTCTAAATTTTCCGACACAAAATATCAAGAAGTAGCATCAATAGTAAGACTAACTGAACACAATTCAGGCTCCACGCAAGAAAGCCATTGAAGATGCAAGACAGGAGGAACACAATATCTTAATATAGTGGAAGGATGAAAAGTATGAGAAAGAAAAGTCTGTGATAGGCATCACTTACAAATTAAATCCTGAGGAAGATCAAAATTGTAATCATTCCTGTCTCTTCTGATGCATACTATGTAAATAATTAGACACAAGAGCACGATCAGGATGGCAGATGCCAAACCTATAGCGATTTTGGCACCATTAGATAAGTCAATTCTGCCCCCGAAGAAAGGACAAGTAGGCAAAGTAGGTACACCACAGAGTCCCCTATTATTGTATAGACTGCAAAACAGTTACGTGGATGTGAAATGGTTAGGAACTAGCATAAAGTTTTGACAAAACAAATTCAGATTTTCATATCACATTGGGAACAAACTTTTCCAATTCGTTTACACATTCACAAAAGTAGCAACTTGATTGACATACATACAGAAACTTGAGCTGATATGTACTACTAAAGAGTTTTGGAGAAGGCTTTTCTTTTAAATCCAAAGTAAAGGAAAGGAAGGCACTACAAAAGTCAATATTTGCACATATTTGAACAGCGGAGTAAGAAAAACAACAAACAAGAGTGCAAAAGAGAACTTGTAAGAAAATTTCCATGTAGAGAGGACAGACTCGATAAGTCCACCATGTACGCCAATAGAGTAAAGACGCTCAGGTACTTGGCCATCCAATTCATTATCATTTAATAACCTGCCAGGGTAGCAAGTTCAAGAATTACGTGAGAGTTGCTGTAGGCATGTAGAAATACATAGGGAGAAAAAGAAACACAAAAAGTCTGAAACAGAAAAGAGAGTTCAGGTATATATATGTACGCATGTCTATGTTAACAGAGATGCTCAGGTACATATGCACACATAGTCCTGTAAGTGTAATCTGATATTAAATTCAGTAACTTGAACATAAGCAGCATACAAGTGGCACAATTCCCTGTCTACCAACTATTTGAGTTTTTCTTTTCTAACCGATGAGAAGATCTACGGGAAGTTATATGAGCCTGTGTTTTCAACATCCACACTATGCGTTCCCCAAATTTCCAAGGTGATGCTAGTCTGGTTCAAGGACCCCCCAAACAAAGAAGCGTAGAGGCCAAATAGTCACTAAACCAAACGTAGCACTAAAGTTGAGGTTCAAGCATTGACCTTGTAACATTTTCTATAAGTTCATGCACCTAAAGGAAGCATCTCCATTAACTAGTATGCTTCTGATAGAGAAATCTGAATTTTCACATTTAGACCTATTAACTGTAACTTGAAGAGTAAAATAAGCACAGTCAGGATCTTAATATGCTAGATTTAGGGATAGTAAGGAGACTATATAATAGATCATGATATAACGGAAGATAGATTTTCGTAGTTGAAAAGAAAGTGTTCTTAGGAGTTAATAAGCCAAGATAAGTGCTTAAAAATCAAACAAGCAACTAGAAGGTGGCAAATCATTCTGACCCTTCCCTTTAACTTCAAGGTATCAAAAGAACAACACAGAAACTTACACAATTTGGAGACTTGAAGAACCTAAACTTTCAGGGATAGCTCCAGATAACCGATTCCTTGACAGGTCCCTGAACAACATCCAACATAAGCGACAGTGTCCCTAGATACAAGAAAAAATTCAACAAGTAGAAATTTTCTGCTATTTTTGAAGTTCAATAGCAGCATGAAGTGATAACCTCTAATAAACATTAAATTACACATTAAATAAAATGTTCCATTAGTTCCCATCAGCATGATGTAGAAAATTAGGCTGTATTTGGTTCATAAAGAATCATCTAGCTTATGTTGAGTTGAGTGTTAGCATAGCACATGATCGAGCTCTATGGAAACAAAGAATCCATGTAGCCGACCACATCTAGTATGGTAAAAGGCTTAGTTGTTGTTGTTGTTGTTGTTTAGAAAAGTTTCTTTGAGATCCTGATATCCATAAGGTTGAGCAAAGCTCATTCTTTATATGTTTTAAAATACTGTTCATGTACAATACTGTAGGCACGAAGCAGAATAACTTAGAACATTGAATGTGTTACGCACAAAACACTGGTTGGGATGGAGAAATGTTCGCAAATGTCATGCTTTCTTTTTCTTCTTTCTGATTTGCAACTTGCGGAGACTCAATCAGTTGTAAGACTTAGTTGAACACCAGATACCATTAAACTTTGAGGCTGAGAGCCACTTCTGGACGCTTTGAAACTTTGTTAGATCAACTCCCAGGACTGCAGACAGATGATATAAAAAATTATGAAGCTCAAGCAAATCAGGTGGTTCCAAACTTACAGTTGCACAAGAGAGCCGCCTCCTAGTCCTGAAGGTATACCGCCAGTCAGGCTATTGGAGCTTAAATTCCTGTACGTACAATGAAAACTTTGATTTCTTTTTACATGACCAGATCATAGTTTTGCTATCAAGGAGAAGAAATCTACAACATGCGCATGTTCATTTCATCATGAAATGGACTTATTTCATATGAAGTAGCCATTTTCACACTATAAAACCAAACAAAAAAAAGCTTTACATACGCCATAGGTGCACTCTTTTCTTATTCATGAGATATTTTTCCATGGTGAGGATAGTCAACAACTTTCTCATGGTTTCTCTATCAGTTATATGGAAACTGTTAAAATACATTTATTTATTTTACCGTATTTTTCTTATTATAAAAGTGTAAATACATGTAATACCAAGGCCACATGGGACACCAGACCACAGTTGAATGTTGATGGTTGCCCACTATTTACCTCACTCCTCTCTCTTCTCTAAACTCTATAAATACTCACCTTATATCCAATAAATGTAAGCCTTCTTGGCCAATTATATACATTCTTTTGAGTGTATTTGCTATTGTTAAGTACATTTGCTATTATTCTAACATTTTCTAAGGCTTTTCATTGTCATCCTTTGGTAATTCATGATTGTTATATACGCGTATTAGATATCCGTTGCTCCATTCAACACATTAAAGTATCATCTTTCTTACATGGTATTAGAGCCTATTTGCTTGCTCTTCATGATTATCAAGTCATTGTCTCGAGAAGCATACCAAACCTAAAAGTTTCCATAGGATTTGGAGATTTACAATGCTTCTTCTAAGCATTTATCCAAGTAAGTTTACTAATTTGAAGCTTGTACTCCTTCGAAACGAAAGAAAATAGTTTAATTTTTTATTAATAACTTTAAACTACAAAACATGGGCTCAATCAATGAAAAACTATTTATATTTCAAAAGATTGTGGGGCTATTTAAGTGGATCGAAGGTAGAACCCTCTATAAATGTCACTTTGAAATAATGTGAGTGATCACATTAGAGACACCTTGGTTGACTTTACCAATGCCAAAGAAGCATAAAAATACTTGAGAAAATCTCATGTTTAAAGTGATATGGAAAATAGGATGGCATTACGTGATAAAATGTCATAACTAAGACAAGGAGACAAAAGAGTGAATGAGTTTTATAGTGAGTATTTCAATATTTAGAATTAATTAACAACAACAACAACAACAACAACTAAGCCTTTTCCCATACTAGACGGGTCGGCTACATGGAATATTTAGAATTAATTAAATGGATATAAAAAGAAGTGTACATAGTGTCTTAGTGAAAGTCAATATGAAGAAAACGAAGACTTCGTATATCAATTTTTGAGAAATCTTAAAGAGAAATTTGAAGGATCCACTCTTATACATTGTAAGCCCTTTTCTACTAAAGAAAAGGTTTTTGCCGACCTCTAAATGGCAAAAACAAGACTCAATGAAGCTAGGATTCAAAACAATTATACCTTAACTCCATCATGGCCTAAAGCACACATTAATACATATTGACCTCCATATTTTAAGATTGAAAGATCAAGTCAGACAAAAAAAAGAAGTTATTTGTCACTTTTGTAAGGAGGTCAGACATATTAGGCCAACTTATTCAAGATTAAAGAAGAAGGTGGCCTCGGTAGATGAAAAAAACTCTTCTTCCTCAATTCTGGCTCTCCATGAAAAAGTAAAGGTTCTTGAAGTACAATATGAAGGAGAAGGCAATCATTGGTGCGGTATGTGTCGAAGAATATGCTTTTAGGGTCAGTTTTAGTAAATTTGATGTTTTATGTATTATTGTAATTGCCATAGTACTAAGGGCATTTTGGTTATTTTATGTTTCGCAACCCATTATATAAGGGCTGGAAGTTTTATTAGGGTTAAGAGGTTATGATTAAGAAAGAGAGAAAGAGAGGGAGGACGGCCTCCATTAGAGGACTACCCCCTCATCCGATCTCCCATGTTTTTTTCCTCTTCAATATGTTAGTTTGATCTTCCGCTACGCGAATCCTAAATTTCAACAGGGTATCAGAGTCATACGATTGATGGGAGAGGAAAGAGACGAAAGAAAAGACTCTCTTTTTATGGTGCGACGAAAAAGAAGAGTCGTAGGCGGAGAAGCATCAAAGCATGTGGTTTTCTTTCATATAGCGCTAAGGGTTTGCCGTCATTGCGCAACGAATGTTGATTTCCACTGATCGAAGCAATATCTACCGTTTATGAGCATACAATATGGACACACAAGTGATGCCGTTTATGAGCATACAAAATGGACGCACAAGTAAAGCTTGCAGTTGTGGTGAAAGTGATGGGAAGAACAGGCTCAAGGGGTTAGGTGACTCAGATACTAATCATCATGTGACAATGGCACCACCAATTGATGGTAGTCGTAATGACCGTAGTAAAGGCCATATAATCTGAAGGGGGTTTGTGGGTAGTGAGTGACGATCCCAAATTTCCAAATCCGACGAGGTGGGAGTCCAGGAAGAAGAAGGAAGAGATAAGGGTTTGTCGATTCCAACGATGAAGGGTTCGTTGATTCCAGCAAAGAAGGGGGCGTGGAACAAGTTCACAACGGGAGTCATGGTGTTGGTGGTACTCTCGTTCTTCGTTCCACTCATCTTCTCTCTTGGTGGCCTGCACAGCAAAGTCGGCTATTCAGATTACGGCAGTGAGAATGACAGAGGAACCGCTTTGAATCCTGTGGAAGACACCCATGAAGAAGAAAAACCTTCATACTGGTAACATTGATTCAAAGGTCATTGAGAACTCCCAAGAAGGGTCTATTTCATCTAGCAACACTCAAGGATCGAATGACAGTTCAGGGAGTTCGGTACACCCATCTCATAGTGACAGGATTATGCACATCAAGATAATGACAAACTTGAGGAAGATGAAGATTGGTGCCTGGTAAAAGAAAGAGATCAGTTTGAGAAAGATTTTGATTTTTTAATTTTGATTAATATATAGTATGCAAGATGCGCGACAACTGTTCGATGAAATGTCCAAGAGAAATGTTCACCTACACATGAAGTGTTTGATGTAATGCTCAAGATTATTAACATGCGCATCAAGTGTTTGAAGAAATGTTCAAGAGGACTGAAAATTCAAAAAAAGATTGTAAAAGATATAAAGTAGTACGTGATGATTGTCTTCATGGGAAAAACACTTGAATGCACATAGAAGGAAAGATAGAATGCAGAAAATAAGTCTTTTTCACTATATATGCATGATAAATCAAATTATAGAAGAGGCCAAAGGAATTTATTGGTATAGAATGTGGTAGTATCACCAGGAAGCATAAAAATTAAAACCTTGAGTTGTTGAAGTAAACAGTCAGGAGGGCTGGAAAAGCGGCTGTAGTTACCATGTGAAGGGGGTGCAAGCAAAAGTGTGTATTCTGCCACTCAACCAACACACTGGCAACAGCCACCATGTAAAGGGGCACAGAAAAAGCCGTGTGAAGTGTGTATGGTAGAGATAGTACCTCCTACCATAAAAGATCACATTTCTAAAGAGTAAGAAAATATGACTTTTGAAGTGTAACTGCCTAATCACTTCATGGAGTAGAAGAAAGAGAGGGAACAACCGACACGCATAGAAGGGTCGTGTGTTACCCATGTGTTCTTGATTGTTAAAGTTGATTTAAAGAAGATTCGAAGAGATCGTTAGTGCACGTGTGGTGAAGAAAGAACCAGTTTTTCGACAAGTTTGGAGTTCGAAGTATCTCACTCTCAACTTGAGGGGGGTGTTGAAGAATATGCTTTTAAGGTCAGTTTTAGTAAATTTGATGTTTTAGGTATTATTGTAATTGCCCATAGTACTAAGGGTATTTTGGTCATTTTCTATTTTATAACCCATTATATAAAGGCTGGAAGTTTTATTAGGGTTAAGAGGTATTAAGAAAGAGAAAGAGAGGGGGGCGGCCTCTATTGGAGGTCCGCCCCCTCATCCAATCTCCCATGTTTTTTTCCTCCTCAATGTGTTAGTTTGATCTTCCGCTACGCGAATCCCGAATTCCAACAGTACGCTCTACTTCCACTCATGACACTCAAGGTATGACTCATTTGTTACTTTATTCCGATGCTTCATTTCATATAACTTGTAATAAAAAACTTTTAAATTCATACATAAAAAAACCTTTATCATGTATGTTTACCGTCGATGGAACCAAACTAAAGGTTTACAAAGTAGGGGACCTTCAAAATAAAGACTTTTCAATTCTTAAAATTAGTATTTTTCAAAATTAAATTTAAATTTACTTTCAACAACTACTAAGCCTTTTCCCATACTACACGGGGTCGGCTACATAGATTCTTTGTTTCCACAGATCCCTATCGTGAGCCATGTTAGCAGTTAACTCACAATAAGCTATATCATTCTTTATTGTTTCTTTCCAACACTTTTGTGGTCGTCTTCTACCTCTTTTAATACTCTTTCCAAATTTAGTTTTTCTAACCTTCTTTCAGGTTCTTCTTTTGATCTTCTTTTTAAATGTCCAAACAATCTTAAACGATATTCTCTCATTTTATCCTCTATTGGTGTCACTCCTAATTTGTTTCTAATAACCTCATTATGTATACGGTCTTTTCTTGTATGACCACTCATCCATCTCAACATCTTAACATCTTTTGTACATGTTGATGATTAATTGCCCAACACTTAGAACCATAAAACATGGCAGGCCTAATTGTTGCTCTATAATATTTACCTTTTAACTTTAATGGTATCTTCTTATCACAAAGAATACCTATGCTCCTCTCCATTTTAACCAACCAGCATTAATTCTATACGTAACATCTCCATCAATTCTTCCACCACTCTCAAAAATTGACCCTATGTATTTAAAACTTTCCTTTCGGGGGAGACAATGTGTGTCAATATCACAAATATTGGATAACCACCAATATAATGGATCATCCTTGCACGGACGGTCCCAAGCCCGAATAAGGGAGGAGGGTTGCATTAAGCTTCTGACAGCCAACGTAAAACTTTGTTTGGCTTATTTACCATGGATCTTACAAATTATTATACGGCTTTGTGGAAACAAAGAATCCATGTAGCCGACCCCATTTAGTATGGAAAAAGTCTCAATTGTTGTTATTATATCTAAGTATTAGATATCTCAAGGTGATTGGATTTGACCATAGAAAATGAGGACTCTACATAATGATTATATGCATAATTTTGGACATTTCAATGTTTTGTAATGTGATTTACAACACTGGAACAAAATACTTGGTCATTTAAATATTCAAAAGTTGTATAAATGTCCCATTGAAATAAAAAATATTAAAAAATTCTCTTGTAAAGATTGTTTTCTTAGCAAAATGCAATATCTTTCATTTCTAAATAAAAGATATGTTACAAGCACAAGCAAATCATTTGAAATTGTACACTCGCATGTTTAGGGTCTCGTATCCATCATGTCAAAAGGAGGAGTCTCCTATTATGTCATCTTTATCGATGACTTGACTAAATATAGCCAAAGGATACTCATAAGAAATTGTAGCATAGATGGGTATACAAAATGAAGGCCAATGGTGATGGTACCCTATAACGATACAATACTAAGCTAGTAGCCAAAGGATACTCACAAGAATATGGTATTAACTATGAAAAGATATTTGCTCTAATAGCTACAATGAAAATTGTTAAGACTCTTATTGCTTTTTGTGCAATTAAAAACTGGAATATTTTTTAAATGAATGTTAAAAATACTTTTTTAAATAGATGGGTAAAAGAAGAGGTTCATGGTCTTAACATTCCAAAGAATCAAAGTTCTTCGTTTTAAAAGATCTTTCTATGAACTTAAACAAGCTCTTAAGACTTGGTTTGACAAAATAAGTGAATTTATGACATATAATGGTTTCACTGCTTGTTATATATTGACACTGTTTTGTTTATAAAGCGATTTGCTATAGGTATTGTTATTCTCTTGCTATATATAGATGATATGATGATTACATAGAGTGATGTCCTTAGGATCCAAAATACCAATCGAGACCTTGGTAGAGAGTTTTAAATGAAGGATCTTAGTCTTTCAGTTCTTTTTGTCTCAAACTAAATTTGCTAATAATATTGTTGTTAGATCTGACCCAATAGATGACAAGGTTGAGACACCTAAGATGATCAACCAAAAGATGAGACTTACATATGGTGAACTACTCAGAGATCCTACTCCTTCCAGACAAATAGTGAGATCAATGACATACCTAACCATAACTCATGATGTGCATACTATAGGTCAATTTCAGCATGCACCCACCACTGTACATATGGGTGCCGTCATACGGATCATACGATATTTCAGACATACTACTGAGAAGGGAGTATTCTTATACTCTTCCTCCCTACTTCAATCAATTGCATATTCTGATGCTGACTAACAAAGGTGGTGATGTTAATAAGAGATACTCTACAACATGCTACAATATCTTTCTATAAGACTCCCTTATTTCATGGAGATGCAAAAAACAACGAAAGGTGTTAATCCCATCCACTTAAACAGAATACAGAGCAATGGCCAATACAACTATATAATTAACCTGACTAAAAAAGGACTTCTTCAAGATCTTGGAGCTTCACTTGAAGTTACTCTTATCATTTATTGTGGCAATAAAACTGCTATGTATATAGCAAACAATAATACATTTCATGAGCGCACCAAATACATCGAGATGGATTGTCACTACTTCGGAAAGAACACCTACAAGGACAATTGACACTATATTTTGTGTGCTCAGAGTATCAACTTGCAGATGTATTCACCAAATCACTACCGGCCCCGCACTTTCAATTCCTAGTTAGCAAGTTTTCGGTGATGATACCGTCATTTTAAGGGGATGTTAAAATACATGTATTTATCTGAGTATCTTACTGTATTTTTCTCATTATGAAAGTGTAAATATATGTAACCAAGTGCCTGTGCCATTAGGACCACCAAGACCACCCAATGGTAACCTTACCAGAGAGCCCAAACGCTATCTTCAACAGCCAACAACATTCACTTCACTCCTTTCTCTTCTCTCCACTTTATAAATACTCATCTTATATTCAATAAATGTAAGCCTTTTTTGCCAATTTATATACATTCTTTTGAGTGTATTTACTATTGTTAAGTGCATTTGCTATTATTCTAGCATTTTCTAAGGCTTTTCATAATCATCTTTTGGTGACTCATGATTGTTATATATGTGTATTGGATATCAACACATTGAAGTATAATTTTCATTTCATAAATCACTACTTGATTTGAACTTGACAGTGGGATGCAGTAGGCAACGAGCCCACTTTCTCCTGGTTGTGCAGTAAACATCAAGTTTGTAAATGGACAAGCATTTTATATTCCATGTGAAAACTTTGTCCGATGGAAAACATAAGAGTGCAACAGACATGACATGAGTTATACAAGTTACAGTAATGACATTAATGGCATGAGTTATACAAGTTACACTAATGACATTAATGGCATTATGATAACATTGGTGTTTTTGTAAAGAAGCACAACACGCTTCATTAAAACTTGACACCACAAAAAGCTGTATCAGATATATATATTCAGCAGTATTCAGCAGACAATACTCACAGGCTCAACAAGTTTGTAAGAAGATTTATCTTGTCACTGATATATCCTTTCAATCCCTGACTTCCAAGATCCCTAATAAGAAAAGAGAAAAACGAATAATAGTGTGAGACACAAAATAGATGGATTGAATGACAGGTGCGATAGAGACTTTTCATTTTGATGTGATTCCTCCTTAAATGAAATTTTTTCTTAGAGATATTTAATTACGAGACAAAGAGGCTCTTAAACATATGAAGGGTGGTAAATTGGTAAAATCTGACAATATTCCTATAGAAGTTTGGAAAATTCTAGGAGAAGCAGGAATCACTTGGCTCACAAGACTCTTTAATGAAACGTGAAGAAACCAAAAGATGCCCGAGGAATGAAGAGCGAGTACACTTATACCCATATATAAGAACAAGGGAAACATTCAAAATGATGTGAATTATTGAGGTGTCAAGTTAATGAACCATACTATGAAATGGAAAAGAATTATCGAACGTAGGTTAAGACAAGTATCGAGTACAACATAGAACCAATTTGGATTCATGCCAGGCATATCTACCGTTGAAGCGATTCACCTTTTGAGATGTATTATAGAACATTTTACAAAGAAAAAGAAAGACCTTCACATGATATTTATTGATCTAGAAAAAGCTTACAGTAGGGTACCGAGTTAAGACAAGTATCGAGTACAACATAGAACCAATTTTGATTCATGCCAGGCAAATCTACCGTTGAAGCGATTCACCTTTTGAGATGTATTATAGAACATTTTACAGAGAAAAAGAAAGACCTTCACATGATATTTATTGATCTAGAAAAAGCTTATAGTAGGGTACCGAGAGAGGTTCTTTGGGAACCTTAGAAAAAAGAGGTATCTCATTAACATACATAAACCTTTAAGAAGAGATATGTACGATGGTGCAAAAACATATGTGAGGACTCATGAAGGAATGACAACATTCTTTGAAGTTAATAATAGGTTACATCAAGAATCAACTTTAAGTTTACACTGAGTTAACAAAACATATTAAGATGAAGTACCTTGGTGTATGTTATTTGCAGATGACATTGTGGTAGTGGAGGAAGGGAAAAGTTAATAGAAAATTAAAACTATGGAGAGAACCATTAGAAAGTAGCTTCTGACTTAGTAGAACAAAGACAGAATATATGGAATTTAAGTTTGATCATTTGGTTACTTCAGAGGACATAGAAATTAAAATTGGCACACATTACATCTCCAAAAGAAAAGTTTTAAATACCTAGGGTCAATTTTTCAGAGTGATGGAAGAATCGATGGAGATGTTACGCATAACATAGAACCAATTTGGATTCATGCTAGGCAAATCTACCGTTGAAGCGATTCACCTTTTGAGATGTATTATAGAACATTTTACAGAGAAAAAGAAAGACCTTCACATGATATTTATTGATCTAGAAAAAGCTTACGGTAGGGTACCGAGAGAGGTTCTTTGGGAACCTTAGAAAAAAGAGGTATCTCATTAACATACATAAACCTTTAAGAAGAGATATGTACAATGGTGCAAAAACATATGTGAGGACTCATGAAGGAATGACAAAATTCTTTGAAGTTAATATTAGGTTACATCAAGAATCAACTTTAAGTTTACACTGAGTTAACAAAACATATTAAGATGAAGTACCTTGGTGTATGTTATTTGCAGATGACATTGTGGTAGTGGAGGAGTTTAAGGGAAAAGTTAATAGAAAATTAAAACTATGGAGAGAAACATTAGAAAGTAGCTTCTGACTTAGTAGAACAAAGACAGAATATATGGAATTTAAGTTTGATCATTTGGTTACTTCAGAGGACATAGAAATTAAAATTGGCACACATTACATCTCCAAAAGAAAAGTTTAAATACCTAGGGTCAATTTTTCAGAGTGATGGAAGAATCGATGGAGATGTCACGCATAGAATTAATGCTGGTTGGTTAAAATGGAGAGGAGCATCAAGTATTCTTTGTGATAAGAAGATACCATTAAAGTTAAAAGGTAAATATTATAGAGCAATAATTAGACCTGCCATGTTTTATGGTTGCAAATGTTGGGTAGTTAATCGTCAACATGTACAAAAGATGTCTATGACAGAAATGAAGATGTTGAAATGGATGAGTGGTCATACAAGAAAAGACCGTATACATAATGAGGTTATTAGAAATAAATTATGTGTTGTACCAATAGAGGATAAAATGAGAGAATATCATTTAAGGTGGTTTGGACATATAGAAAGAAGATCAAAAGAAGAACCAGTAAGAAGGTGTGAAAAACTAGATTTTTAAAGTATTAAAAGAGGTAGAGGATGATCACAAAAGTGTTGGAAAGAAACAATAAAGAATGACCTAGCTTATTGTGAGTTAACTTCCAACATGACACAAGATAGTGCTCTATGGAAACAAAGAATCCATGTAGCCGACCTCGTCTAGTATGGGAAAAGGCTTAGTAGTTGTTGTTGTTGTTGTAGATATTTAATTACCAGTAGGTACTTACAAAAAGACAACGTTAGATAACCTCCACAGTCCATTGTTTGTAGATAAAGTGAACATTATCAAGGAAACATGAACGAAAATATTTGGTTAACAGTTGCAGATTGTTTAATTTTGAAATCAAGGAAGGACGAAGCACAAAATCAACTAGCTACATGGATGCTTAGCCACTGTATTGCAAGATCTCACGGCACATTAGCATATAACTTCAAAAAGCACTATCATGTTCTATTTTTTCCTTCCAACACTTTTGAGGCCTTCCAGAAGAAAAATGTTGAGTCTGTTGATTCACAAAGTACATAAAACAATCAAAAGAAAATAATGGAATTTACAGTAGCAGCTTAAAAACTTTTACACATAGAGATCTAGGCATTATTACATTGAGAAATAGAGCCAACACTTTATGGAGTAAAGCTATATATCATCTGACAACATGTTGCAGATGAATTCATTGCTCTGCTGATTCTTACTCAAAAAATATATGCAGTGTAGATGAAACTTGGGTAATTAATCAATCTTAGGTTCATAGGATGTCATAGGACAAAATATTTTTCCCTTTTATGATATCAAACAAGTGAAGCACATGATCATATGGCGAAGAATACAGGTATTTTGGTTATGTAACTTTGAATATATGTTTTCCTTGAGAATGTGACCATGCTGATTCGATGACAGTTGCTGTTTTAGACTTCAAAAGATCAAAAGTATCGTTCTCGACACCTTTAATGTTAGGATTTCTTCAGTGACAAGTGTAATGTATCTCCAGTATCTTAATTTTTTGTTTTCCCTTTCCCACATTCCACCAAAGGCTAAATTATTTTATTACAACTAGGTGATGATGACAAGTGGATGGACAAAATACTCAAAGTTCTTATTCTCCCTAATATCCTGTCTTCAAAGGAACATAAAAGGAGTTGCTTTTCACATTGCGAAACATGAAGAGCTGATTAAAAGCTTCAAGACAGAAATCTCGATCTGCAATGAAGACAAAAGGACAAAAAGAGGCTTACAACTGAGTAATCACAAGCCCGGTTTTTCCTTCGTTGTGGCAGGTTACTCCTTCCCATGCATCCCACATGGAAGGAGCACAAGGATCACCATTCCAACCCATTCTGTCAGGAACATGCAGTGACTCCTTTAATGCTTTGATTGCAAGGACTGCAAATTTGAGTACGCTTCTTAGAGCAAAGATGACAGCAAGTTGGGAAGCTCTTGTCATCCATGCATTAAGAGATGTGCCATTTCCCAAAAGAGCATGAATATAATGCATCAAAAACCAAAAACTCGTCACAATACTACAAAACAACTAGGAATATCTCAAAGAGAAGAGTCCACTGAAAAAAGAATGCAATACCTTGGTTGGGGACTGTGGCAGCATCAAGGGGTATCATAGCATAGTTCTCGAGGCCACATATCAAAGGAGGACCAACCACTGGCACAAGTTTCACGCTCAGCTCCGTGCTATTTAGTTTCTTCACAATATAATACCATCTAAGAGCAGTAAAACTACCAACTTGCTCGAATATATCTATCCTTGTAACCTTGTTCTCATTGATAAAGATGTCAAAGATCCGCTGGCCTGGTCTACTTACAGCAGTGTCTAGCTCCACAAAATGAAACCATAGCAAATAATCTAGTCTGGCATCCACAGTAAGTGTATACTCAATGGTCTCAGTTGAGGTTAATGTTAATGCAGTCTGATACAATCTCTCAGGAAAATAGTCATGCGCCTGATTGGCACCATGTATTGGCTTCGTAGTTGAAAGCGTTCTAACATCCGTATTGGAACGAAAACTTTTATCAGATTGCCAAGCTCTACCAAAATAGTCAGTATCATTACTAAATCCTGGTCCAAAAGAATTAGATCCACAAGTCAAGCGGCCATAGTTTACCAATATGAAATTCCTCCCAAGGGATGAAGAATCATAAGCAAGTGGATCGACTCCGACTATTTCTAGCGATGCGATTACTGGTGAATCCGTGGCGATACTATAAAAGCAAATGGTTGCCTCCCCATCGTTTATAGAGGCGAAAAGATCAGAATATGCTCCATATCGGCTAACTTCATCTTGCCATGGCGATCTCCAACTAAAAACAACGGTGCCTTCAACAGAGACATCAAAACTCGGGGTGTGAAGCTTGCTATCATAATTGTCATACACAGTGAACATCCTTATGAAGTAGAGTCCACTAGGGACATCGACCTCGTAGCAGTTTTTCTTTCCGGAGGAAATGGGGAAGAATCGAAGGGTTCTCTCTTGTGGTTGAACGAAATCCTGTGGGTTTGTGACTAAACCTGTACTCCCTCCAGTGTAGAACCGATCGGATATCCATGATTGGTTCAGTTGGCTGGTGAAGTTGCTTTGCCCACCACAGTCGATCAGTAACGAAAAATCTGCATGCGTTAACCATCAAGAATAAAAACTAGTTTCCTCCAAAAAGAATAACAAAACCCACCCAGAAAACTGTCTCTAATGTGGGATTAGATGATATCCAACATCAGTTTCAGCAACAAAGTTCGTGATCGAACTGAAACTAAGAAAAGAATCAAGCTCACTTCAGGAGATTGTAGCTAAAATGAGATTTTAAGAGGACCAACATGTTAAACCACAAACGGCAAGATTCAGATTATGAAATGCCAGAGAAGAATCGTACACAAAGACCTTCTAGTTCCAAAATTGGCCATGCGAAGGCAAAAGACACTCTTAGAAAAAGGCAGAGTTAGCAAGAGAGAGAGAGAGGGGTTTCTTACCAAAGGGAGGACCAGAGAGGGAGAGCAGAGGATGGAGAAGCAGGAAGAAGAGGAACCAGAGATGGGAGGACGGCATAGCAGATGCAGTGTGGTGAGAGATGGTCGTGTCGCCTCCTCCGAACAATGTGCTTTTGGACATAAGAGAGAGAGAGAGGGGAGGGGGTCACTGGTGATAACGATAATTAATGAGTGACGATTTTGACTTAAATTTGGACTTCCCTGATTCCTTTCTCTCTACCCCAGTCAACACTTGTCTAAACCGTTTTATATAACTAGAATAACGATGACGATTCCTTTCCATGTAAAAAAATTCAAGATTCAAATCTCATCCAAGGCTTGTCTAAACTGTTTTATATACATGTGCGTGTGTGCAGTCTTGCGAGCATCTTGAGATCGTTCCGTCCAATAGATGCAACGATCGAAAATTTGTTACCATAACTTGCACGAACACGTTTATGGAAAACTTCTTAAAATAAGAATTCTTTATTTTATTTATATACAATGAAAAAGCTCTTCCCATGTTCCTGCCAGTATCCAACTCTTGACCTTCAATTTGGGAGTTGACTCAGTAGCAGATCTACATCGAAGTAAGGTGGGACAGCCATTTGAAATTCAGAAAACTAATAAAAATTTACAAAAAAATGATTGATTCCATAATCCCTATACATAGTTCACCTCAAAACAGTTTAATACAGTTCACTTCACCCTATAAAAAATTCTAAATTCACCACTGAGCCAAACATTTGCCAGGTAAGCTATTGCTCTTCTTGCTAAACAAAGAATGCCTTTAAGTCTCTCTCTCTCAACACACACATATATGTATATATTCAGGGTTTATACTCATTGACGTATGCTCATTGAGAATGGCAGCGTACGACAGTGCTAACAAAGATGAGGTGCATTTGCTATCGTCCTTCTGTTCGATGAACGGATACCGTAGACATGCAGCTGAGGCTTAAGAAGGAAAATGATAAATCCTGTGAAATGAGCCAATGAAAAACTGACGCACAAAGAGGTCCCAAAACCAAAACCAAATCGAACCCCCTGGTTTGATCACTTTTTAGTAATTATTTTGAAGATTTTAGAAATTTTTATATATTTTTCCGAATGGTTTAGAACTCAAACCGGCACTAGAACCAAAACGAGTAGTTCTGGGCTAGGACCGAAACAGGTTGAGTCTCAGTTTGATTCTGGTTTCTGGTTCTAAGAAAACTGGAACCGGCGGTTTATTATGGTTTACCCAGCGGAACTGGCTATATCTACTCTTCCTCTAAGGCGATCTCCCTCGGCCTTGAATTTTAAACTCGTTATACTATTAACTTTTAAATCTCAAAATCCCAATTTTGTAGGCCCCAAAATCTTGGGGAATTTAAATTTAAGCCTCAACTTGTTTTGAGTCACCCCTGGAGTGCATACAAGTCAATATAATATATATATATATATATATATATATATATATATATATATATATATATATATATATATATATATATATATATATATATATATGTCAACCCTAACTATAGTTTTTTTTAATGTATGCATCTAAAGGCACAAGATCAAGCTCAATAACAACGAAAAATCCAGGTAACATTACATCACTAAATGCTGGAAAAGTGTTGGTTTTGAATTTGATATTACATACTTTATTACATACACATAATTAAGCATATTAAATTATATTTATTAATGTTTTCACAGTGTCTTGTGGGTCACCTACCCTAACCACCCCATCTTGGATCCACTTGCTGCAGCCTAAAACAATAATTCACCAAAAGCTTGGTTGTTTTTTTATTGCATTATATTGTAATTAATTTCCATTGATGTTGGGTGCCATCACTCGATGAGCTTGATCGTGTGGTCAAGTGAGCTCGTAGGTCAAGTCTGGTCATTAAGACCTCAGAGTCGGCATGCTTTGGACCATGTCTCTTAAGGCTGGCAAGTTATGAAATAAACAAATAAAAGAAAGGCTGTTCGTGGCTTGTTCGTCAACTTCTCTCTCTCTCTCTCTCTCTCTCTCTCTCTCTCTCTCTCTCTCTCTCTCTCTCTCTCTCTCCACAGTGAATGAGTTGAATGAACTAAGCAAGGGTCATGGCTTGTTTGCCAAACTTAAAAGTTTGTTTGAGCCTTATCTTGGATATTACCATACAATGCCTGGTTGAGTTAGTGGGTCAAGTGAGCTCATTGGATGAGGACCAGGTCTCAGAGGGCTTGAAACAAGTTGAAACAACATAACAAGTTTTTCTTTTTGTGGCTGCTTCATCAACTTACATGTTCCTTATCTTGTGTTCACCAAATGCTTAGATGAGCCGAATATGAGTTGCTTGTTACATTTGGAACTTTAATTTCAATAACTAATTTATTCAAATAATGAATCTCCAGAAAGTTCAACCCTTTCCATCATAGGGAAATTGACCACATGTGTCCTCAATTAGTTGGTTTAACGTGGTTTTCCAGCACATGAAGGCAATCACACACGTTACGTAGTTGCGTGCACACACACACACACACACACACACACACAAATGTGGATTCAGTTGTGCCGCATACTTTACTGATTATATGTAAACTCGTTTTAACAACGCACACACACATGTATATATATATACAATGCACACACATGTATATATATACATATACATATACATATATAGAGAGAGATAGAGAGAGAAAGATGAACCTTTCATAGAATAGTGATCGAGCACCTACTACTTTTTAGGGTATGCGTATGGATATAACTGTGTATTTACATAATGGCCAGGTGCTACACCAAAGCATAGTCATGCGATAACATAATATTTCCATTTCACCGAAGAAATGATAAAGTTCCAAGTATATATATATATATATATATATATCGTTGAGTCAACAACACAGGAAAATAATCTGATTGTGGCGGGTAAATCAGTGGAACTGCTCGTGTTTCGGCTTGGTTCAGCTCATGGAAAGCTCGTTCGACTCGGTTTGTGAACCCAGTGAGCACAGACCAGCTGATTCATTAAGCTTTATGAGCTGAACATGAACAATTTTGTTGACTTGATTGGCTTGAACGAGCTCTTTTAACTAAGTACATATAGTTTTTTATCGTCCTCTAATACAAAATGCATTAATTGGAGCTAGTTTTTCTCTTAAAGAAATTCCATGTATGTACTCGGTGATTTTTCAAAATTTAAACCTCAATTTTTTAGTAATTTAAAAGAAACATGAGGTTTTCACTATTAATTAACTAAGAACGTGAGATTTTAATTATTAATCAAATAGGAACCTCATAGGTAATGACATTAGTTTTTCCATATGTATTGTAAGATCTCATATCGCTATTTGGTTAATAATAGAAACCGCATTTTTCAAACCTTACGTCGTGTAAAAATTTGAGAAAACACCTGATACTTTTGTAAAATTTCTCCTTTTCTCCTTTTTACTTGATTCTCTTTACCATAGATCATTCACAAGTGATACAAGTATGAACTAAGCCTGTCAATTTCGAACTCGGCTCATTATGAAATAATAAACAACTTGTGAACATGCTCAAATGTAAATAGTTTGGAAATATATGAACATTAAAACAAGCCGAAAATGAAAACCTTGCTTCTGTTCATTCACTTCGTTTACCAACCAGAGCCACTCTGAACCAGAAGCTGCCACCACAATTAATCCATTGGACCATGAGCCAACAAAAACCAAACTATTCAAGAGAACTGCAACTGCAGCTTTCCTATTCGTTAGTAATCTTCTTTAAATGAACAACTTTCACTCAACAATAAGTCATCAATGTATAAAATTTACACATATCAACTTTTCTTATGTTTAAACCAAGTTTAGTAAATTCCGTTACTGGAAGATTTTGAGCTGCACCAACTGCAATTGTTGCTTCAGTAAATTCAATAAAATATATCTTATATCTACCAGCATTTAACTATATCAAAATGAAGATCATGCTTTATCTTTTAGTTTAAACTGCAACTCTATGGAGGATTTCACATTTCTATACTCTGTCCCAAGCCATAATAAAGGAAGAGGGTTGAATTAGGTAGCTGATTGTTAATGCGCCATGAAACTTTGCTATGATCTCTCAGCTAAAGGGTCGACTCGATCCAAAGAGCCTTCAAGTTGGTGGTCCTAAGTTCGATTGCCGGGAGGGCGGGGGTTCACCTAACCGCAGCTTGTCTAGAAAAGAAAGAGATTTAGCTAGTTGCTTTCACAAACAGGCATCCGGATAAAAGTTAGTAGGTTGCTCCAGTCGTTTGCTTGTGCATACTATGACTTTGTCACCTCGAAGATGTCAGCTCCATTACACTCATATATAGACAAATCTCAACCATGTTTTCTACTTTTTGCAAGTGTATTTCGTTCATACTTATACTTTTTTCTTTATTTTGAATATAATCTCATCTATTCAACTCTTAAACTAGGTGATTAAAAGTAGTTTTAATGTGCTAACATTTAATAATGTGGGTATGTATATCTAAAGGGTGTTCTAAATGCATTAATCTTGCATAAATACTCGACCTTTCAATCTTTGAAATCAATGGTAGAGATTTTATTTACTTTACGGTTAATCTTACATAAACACTCTACCTTTTGATTCATTAATCTTGCATAAACACCCCACACACATATATATAATATAACAATACCTACCCCCTCAAACATCGTACTCGTGTTCACCTTTTACTTTTAGAGAGAATGAGGGTGATAAGTATATGAAAATGAGTATGCTACCTTATTTAAACCTGTTGAACTTAATGAATTTTATTGGAGAACATTATTGAGTTTAAAGTTCATGCTCATTGTTGGTTATTGATAGTTATTTGTGGTCTCCTCATGGTCCTCTCTTCATCAAGGTTAGGCACGGCGCAAGAACTACAGTTGCAGAGATGAGATCTTCTGTGTCATGCTTTTATATGAACATAGTTGAACTTAAAAGTTATACTTTAAAGCTCTCCCGGAACTGGATCTTTCAGCAGAAACGGAGACCTATTCTAGAGGGGGTGGGGAGTGAGGAAATGAACATCTACTTGAACCAGCCAAGCTATTGTTACTTTCAGTCTGATCTTTTCAGAAAGATGGAACTTTTGCTTAATTTAAAGAACTTTTGCTTAATTTGTCACTGAAAGCTGTATTGAAAGGAGGTCCCCTTCCGATCACTGTGCTTGCACGTGATTATGAATATACGTGGGTCCAAACTATATCAATACATGACAATTAAATGCATATTTTAAATTTGTTAATGTTTTTTCAATGGTTGGAGGGTCCAACCAAAACAGGAAGAGCAAGTAGCAGTTTGAAACCGAAACCAGAATCAGCCTAATTCTGCTTTCTGGGGCCAAAACCAGCGTAAACCGGAACCGGCCATGTCTACTTGCATCGACAAATATTTAGGTCACCGGTCTCCGGCTGTTTGAATGTGTGGACATAAGACATTGTTCCCGTTCATAGGTTATATTTCTACAATCTTTTCATGGTAAAAAAGGATGCAATCTTTCATCCGATTCAGCGGCGGATCCACATCATCATGACGCCCCAAAATTCTAAAAGTCTGTATTTTTGTATTGAAATTTAAAAAAAAAAAACCTTTAAAGCCCTCTCCACCTTAATCTGAAGTCCGCTCCATCCAAAACAAGCTTCTGGATCTACTACTGATCCAATTGCCAATTGAAGTGAAAAACTCATCTCTAAGAACTCATATTTCTGTTACGAGGAGAGATCAAAACCTAACACATACACACTCACTCACATGTACACGTGTGCACACACAGACACACACAAGTGCATCCTCTAGAGTTGAGCTCTCCATATGGATACACATACACACATAAGTACCTTATAATGGTGGACCCACTTTACGGCGAGATACCTCATTCTAAATCTAAATTGTTTTTTGATCCATCAAATAGAGAAATATAAGTGTTTTGTGGACATGAAATATTAGCACGCCTCACTCAAAATATACGTACGTCTCACCACAAAAAAATTATTGGGTTCGCTATTGGCTTACAATATTTAAAAGCTATTAGCTTAATTGATTACAATTAGCCATTTAACCTGGAAATATAAATCTATTGTCTCTTGCATTTAGTTGGGATTGTGGAAATCATAAAATGAGTAAGGTGTTTTACATGTTCAAATGTATAGCTAATGTTTAATTGTCTTATGCAATGTGACAAGTTATAGATGGCATATAATTAAGGAAGGCAAAATCTTGCCATAAATTCGAACTTCTTGAAAATCTTGGGCTCAAATGAGTAAAAAATATCTATTAAAAAAGTAAAAACAGTGGCACAAAGAGAAATTGCTCATCTGGCTAGTCGTTTGACTCAATAATAATGCTAGGGGCGTTCACGGTTCAGTTTGACTCGGTTCTAGTCTCAACCTCAAATCAAACCGCTATTTGTGGTTCTTAGTATTTAGAGAATCGAACCAAAGCATGACAAAATGAAATATTAGTATGTACTAAATCACACACACCCCTCTAAATGGGTTGACCCATTTGGACCCCAACTCACCAGCAAACTCATGTGAACCGTTGTGAGTAATTACTACTTGGCATCGACAAATTTACATGATTATGGAGCATTGGTTATTAGGGCCCAACTGGGTTGTGAATTTCAAATCGAATTTATTTTATCAAATATTGGCCAATATATCATTATTTATTTACAAAGAAACAAAGTTCTAAATGACATTATATATTGAAATTACAGTTTTAAATTTAACAAGCAATTAACATGCTCAAGATAAGCAGCATTTCGAAGATGAACAAGAGCTGTTCTTTTGCCGACGCTAATCTAAAATATGTTCTTAAGCAACCAAACCATACAAATCTTATCCCTATGTATTGATAAAAAGATAAGTATTGCATTCTATTGGGGAACCCCGATGTCTTGCAAGATGAAGAATAGCTCATTCACATAGGAGGTAAACTCACAAGTTGAAGGTCATGACCTTGATGTTAAAGGCTTGCACGGTGCTTTGCCTCTCTTTTTCATCTTTAAAAAAAAAAGGAGATGGAGAGAAAGAGTTATATTTAAATAAATTTTATTAATTTATTTTATAAAATAAATAATCAAGTTCTAAAATTTTTTATTATAAAAAAGAATTGAGATAAAGAGAACGAGTTATATTCAAATAAATTTCAACCATGATAATTTATCGAGATTTGAATTTACATTTAAAGTTAGTACGATCTTTTGTGTATTTTCACTCACATATTAACACTTAAGTTTGTTAGTATATACTACGTTCTTTCTCTCTTTATCTATATATATATATATATGATACTTCAGCATTTAAATGGTGAAAGAGGAACGTATTAACCAATTTAGAGAAAAATGAAAGAGCTTGCATAGAATTTATTTATTTTGAATATGACAAGCAACACGATCCGTCAATGTTTCTCTTACACGTGATCTGATTCCCGTCGCATTTCTGTGGGACCCGTACTCTTCCCCCTTCCATCTTTATAAACCACCTACCGTCCCCTACCTGGATCTCGCCCCCTGTCTTCCTCTCTCTCTCTCTCTCTCACACAAAGCCGATATTTCTCTCACTATATTCCTTCGCCAAAATTTTCTCTCTAAAACCTAAATTTCTCTCACTACATCTGAGACCTTTCAGTGCAAGTGCATTCTCTCTCTCTCTCTCTCGCCACAGCTACAAATGTTGCGATCTGGGTTCATTTTCTCTCTCTTCTTCACCATTTTTTTCTCTCTCTCTACTATGTCTCTTTCGAGAGAGCTCCACCACCCCAAAACCACTACCACCCTCGACGTCGCCGCCTCCCTCTCTTCCACCCATCACGTACTCTCCCTTCCCCATCAATCTGCAGAACACACTCTTTCCTCATCTTTGTCCTCTTCCTCTTCCCTGGGACCCACGTTCGTGCTCCGGCCGAGGGACGCCGTGAAACCCTCTGGCCACCGCGACTACAGAGCCTTGACCCTTGGACGACTCGCCAGAGACGCAGCCCGTGTCGAGTCCCTAAACGCGAGACTCGACCACAAGCTCACTGGCGGGAAGGCGGATCTGAGGACCATGGTGAGAGGGGGAGATCGATCCGTCTCGTCCGATGACCTGCACGGCCGGATCGTCTCGGGGTTGAACCAGGGGAGTGGTGAATACTTCGCCCGTGTCGGGTTTGGCAGCCCGGCGCAACCCCGGTACGTGGCGATGGACACGGGCAGCGACGTCACCTGGGTTCAGTGCCAACCATGCTCGGATTGCTACAAACAAGCCGATCCGGTGTTCAACCCGACTGTGTCCGCATCGTACACGCCACTTCCATGCAACTCGTCTCAGTGTAAGTCACTGGACGTCTCGGCCTGCCGAGACGGTAAGTGCCAGTACCAAGTATCATATGGTGACGGGTCGTATACGGTTGGAAACCTTGCAATGGACTCGCTTACGTTTGGACCCGGTGCGACTGTGAACCGGATCGCCCTTGGCTGCGGCCATGACAATGAAGGGTTGTTTGTGGGTGCGGCCGGACTATTCGGGCTCGGCGGTGGGCCACTTTCGTTTCCAAGCCAGGTCTCAGCCTCGGCGTTCTCTTACTGTCTCGTTGACCGGGACTCGAACTCGGTGGGGACTATCGTTTTCGGACCAGGTGCAGCCAATGGTCCGGACCTGGTTCGGGCCCCCCTGATACGCAACGAGAAGATGCCCACGTTCTATTACGTTGGCCTATCCGGCATCTCAGTAGGTGGATCCCTCCTCCCAATCTCACCGTCCATTTTCAAGATAAACGGTAATGGTACTGGTGGTGTCATCCTCGACTCGGGCACTGCTGTGACCCGGCTCCCCATTTCGGTCTACAACGCGGTCCGAGACGCCTTCACTGTGTCCACCCCCGGTCTCCTGCGGGCAGCCGGCTTCTCGCTCTTGGACACATGCTATAACCTGTCCTCTCGAGCCACCGTCGATGTTGCCACAATTGCGTTGCATTTCGATTCCGGCGAGTCGCTGCAACTCCCCGCGAAGAACTATCTCGTGCCGGTAGACTCAGCGGGCACGTTTTGCCTGGCATTTGCCTCGGCATTGTCGGGGTTGTCGATCATCGGCAACGTGCAGCAACAGGGCGTCCAAGTATCATTCGACTCGGCCAATTCACAGGTCGGGTTTGTTCCAAACAAGTGCTAGATGTGCAGTAGCCGATTCGTCTCGGACCTGGCGGACTTGGTGATTCTGTTTATCAGCTAATTGTATACTTATAGTGTAATTAGTGAAGGCAACAAGAGGAAAAGGAACCTATATAAATAGGGTTAAAGATTTTGGTACGTGTTGCTCAGCCAGTGAAATTATTTAATTTGTGTAAAATTATTATCAGTTGGTCACTGTCATAGTGTGGTTCAGCTTTTCTATAAACTGGTCATGAGATCTACCGATTCGCTTGTGAATCCGAATTATATAACCGAGTCATGAGGAAATTGTGGTCTCTTTTCGGGTGTTTGATTCGTTGAACAGCAGAACGTTCCCAGCATGCGCATTCAACTCAAACATCTGACCTTTCAAAAGTGGAACATTTCCATCAAGTTGGCTTTGTTTTATAGAGGAAGTTCACCAACAGTATGTTGTGGTTTTTCAAATTTTACGAAGCTTCAATTTCTCAATATTTTAAGAAAGACAATTTTTGTTGTTAATCCATGAAAAACTTAAAGTTTATGATCAAAACTTTATAACTAAAGATATCAGTTTTTTATAGGCATTGTAAAACCTCAATATAAAATTGAGGTCCTAACGAAGAAAATCTAGTTTTATCTAAATGATAAAAAAAAATGAGGTCCTACAATATAAAATTTGAAAAAATGACAAGATAACTTTGTGAAATTCTCCTTAATTTATTTTAAAGAATGTCATGAATGAGTTCTCTCTTTAACGGCTGGTGTGTGTGTTTGTGGTTGGATTTGGTTTCAAGCATCCTAATCAATAATCATTGTGGTAGTGCTGCCAAACACGCACATGGGAGACCCATTGCCGAAATAGAAGAGTCCAAGAAACCCTAAAAAGAGAGGTGCCCACATTTGAATAATTTCCTTTTCCTATTCATTATGATCTTGTGGTGACACACACATCTTGTGAAAGCATTCAAATCAAATTATTTTTATCTTCTATATTTATTAACCTTATTTAATACGATTTCTAGTAACTTTACATATGAAAAAGATCGATCGACTCTAGCAGTGGCAGATCCACAAACTTGTTTTGGGTGGGCGGATTTCATGTTCGGGTGGAGAGGGATTTGAAAATTTCAATATGTAATTGAAAATTTTCAGAGAATTTCGTGTGAGCCCACCACAATGTGGAGGTAAATTGTCAAGCTCATGACTGTGTGATTTGCTTGACTAAATTGATCTTGGTAGCATGATTAATGTATCGAATATAATAGAAAGGAATAGGTTTAATCTAGCTGAGTCGATGCGAGTACAATAGTCGAGCTTGACTGGCATGTTCAAGAAATGATGAGCTTGAACGAGCTTCGATCTCTAGGTTTGAGATCAAGTCTAGCTGTATTCGAGCAACTCGAGCTTGGCTTGTCGGGCTGATTTCTTTTTTGAGCTTAAGCAAGCTCATGAATAAGCTCAAATAATTTGAGTTCAATTAAACTCATGAATTAACTTGAATGAGTGTGAGCTTGAACGAGCTTCGATCTCTAGGTTTGAGATAAAGTCTAGCTGTATTCGAGCAACTCGAGCTTGTCTTGTTGGGCTGATTTCTTTTCTGTGCTTAAGCAAGCTTATGAATTAGCTCAAATAACTTGAACTCAATTAAGCTCATGAATTAACTTGAATGAGCTAGAACTGTATTGGATGTCACTTTAACCAAATTAAATGTGTGTCTTTTCTTTCCTTTTCTTTTTATTATCATGAAAATGCACTATTAAACAATGAAAATATAGGGTAATTCGCAATTAATTGTGAATAAAGTAAAAAAAACTCATACATATTTATTTTTTCAAGTTTGTGGGTACATCTTTGGTAAATTATAATTTAGACTTGAATATTTGTGCTTATTAAGACATTTTTCTTTTTTGTTACAATGGGAGGCAAAAGCCTTTAAAACATGTACACACACATGCACCACCATCAATCGAACTCGCCACTTATAAGTGGGATTCCGAGAGCACTAACGGTAAGCTAACACTCTCGATATTAAGACGTTTTCCTTTTTTCATAATGAGAGCTTGAAGTCTAACACACGCATATAGGGGTGTTTATGATTCGGTTTGGTTCTCTTCTAGCTTCAACCTCGAACCAAACCGCTTGTTTCGGTTCTCAACTTTCAGAAAACCAATCTAAACCATGCTATGGCCAGAACTGAACTGCCATTTCCAGTTTGGTTCGGTTCTGCACTATGATTCTACTTTAGCTAAATACACTGTATTATGAGATTATTTGGATCTATAATCCACATTTTATGTTTATATAAGGTTATACAACTCATATATATAAACTTATAAACTTGTAAAGATTATATATAAGTTTTATAACTTTGTATATATACATATATATATATATATATATATATATATATATAATAATTTGGTTCGGTTCCAGCACTGGAATCGTGAACCAAACTGTCAGAATTTTTTCTAAGACTGTACCAAACCAAACCGCCAGACATCTAGAACCGAACTGAGCTGCCGTTCAGTTTGGTTTGGTTCTGCCGGTTCTGTCAGGATCAAACTTGCTACCTGCGAGTGGGCATTACAGATAAAGATGACAATGGAGCGGGACATTGGGGATCAAACCTTGCACCCACTCTTCCCCGCCTCATTTCAAACTATAAAAGTAAATTAAAAAAAACTAAATCATATATTTTATCTAAAAAAAATATCACTCTTAATTGTGTGGTATTGTGATTGTCTTCAACGTCGGTGACAGGAATACGGATGATAAATAATAGCCGAGAATCTAAACATCAAGGCCATGTGAGAAAGGCATGGTCATAATTCATGTAGGAAGAAAGGAGGCTTCCTCTCTCTACAGTACAGTTTATTGTTGTGAGACATCATTCCAAATTGGCAACGTTGCTGTCAATAGATCACGGGATCCGGTAGGTGACACTAATTCGACTGTACGGCACACATGAACATGTGTGTGCGTGCGTGCAGACACACTCACTTTCCTATCCAGTTCCGGATCCAGAAAATTTTTGGGTGAATCCAAGTCTACTTGACTGAAATTCCGGTGAGTCTGTTCATATAAATTTTCAAAAAGTTTAATGGGCAGGTTTTGAATTTAGTTGGATTTCTTAATTGCATGGCTCACCTTGTCCATCCGTAGGGGCGGCAAATTGGGTCGGGTTCACTTCTGATTCGGGTCAAAAATAGGCTGACCTCAACCCGACCACGGTCGGATGGGTAAACTTTGGGTCGACTCATTATTATAGAGTATACCTAATTTTATACATATAAAAATATATATATATATATATATAGTATGTACTTTTTCATGTATTTATCTATGTAAACTATATATAATATGTATTTGTTCATATACACACACAAACATGTGATTCTTATGAAGTTAATTAATTGACGTTTCTTCAATTTAAAAATCACGTGCATTAAGCTCGATATGATTAGGAGGCTAAGTAAATGAAAGGAAAACATTCGTCTTACCTAGCATTTGGTTTAAAGAATCATGTACGTAGAAATAACCGGTTTGGAACTGGCCTATTTTTCCAATTAGAAGCGAACCAGGTCAGGAATCAATCAAACTGAACCAATAATTAAGGATCACTTGATTCAATTTTTATTCCACCTTCCATGGAATCAGAACCAATGGTTTCAAACTGTTACATTCTTTTTTTCATGATTAAAAAATTTTAATGTTTTTTTTTTGTACGGACAGTTTAGAACTTAAATTGGAACCAACCAAACCAAATCCAAAATCAGGGATCATCTGGTTTTGCTCAAGTTCCACCTTCCATGAAACCGGAACCTACAATTTGAAACCATTGGTTCATTAATTTCAACTTTTAATGAGGTTTAGGACTTAAACCATAACTCGTAGTTTCAAAATGAAACCGAAAGCGGTTCCGGTTCCTGGTTCTAGGGAAATGAGAACCGGGCATGTCTAGTTATAACGATTAGGATCTGATCCACCCCCTTCGGCACAGCCGGACACATATTAGAAGACTGGTTCACGATTAGGACCTGATCCATCTTCCATTTTCTTTTTCTTTTTATATTTTACTGAAAATTAAAATTTCACCACTCTACGGTTCACGGGTTGCACTGTGATACCCGTGATCTATTATGCAACACGGGAAGGACATGTACATTCACCAAGAGTAACTTCATTCGTGCTGTAATTGCTTTACTGTTGTTCCCCTGACGTGCAACACAAGGTCATTTTTAGCAGCTATCAATTATTAATATATAAAAATTCTTTTTTACTTCATTTTTTTCTGAATTTGGCGAGTTGGATTAATCAGACCCTACCAGATTTGGGCTGGCAATCTCGTTTCTCCGAATCTGATCCGAAAGTTAGGATCTGGTCTCGGTCATCCAGAATACTACTCTTGGTCAAGCATACTTAACTTAAGTTATGATGTGATTGCATTAGTATTAGTATGATTGCACCCCACTTCTATGTAATGAGTGAGAACATCAAGATTCATTAGAAAGTGAAAGATTCAAACTCAGTGAATAAATACAAAATATATAAAATATAAGTTTGATTATTTGGTTATCTTATCTTAGATGACATAGAAATTAAGATTAATACACATTGTATCCTTCATAAGAAAAACTTTAAATACTTAGGATTAACTTTTGAGAGTAATAAAAAAATTGATAGAGATGTTATACATACTAAATGTTTCAACTTTGAATACTAATCTTTGCTTATAACATTTATCTGCATATTCTGCTAGGATCATTTTCCAATGGCCACCTAACAGGTATTTATGTCTATTGTGGACGAACAGCAAAGTTAAATTGAAAGGGAAATTTTATTTTAGAAGAATGAAGAATTGGATGATGAAGCCACTGTGCAAAGATGTACGCGAGGATTCTAATGGAGGGCGGGAGTGACAGAAATTGGTGGTAATACTGACAGTGGCGGTGGCAGATAGACCAACTAACTCTTGGAGTGTAGCTAGGAAGAGAAGGCTTAAGGACTAAGACTATGAAACTGGAATCAGTTTCCATCGTAATCAAATCCGGACCTCCGTGCACAATAAAAACAGGATTGCGGAGTCGGTTTCATTGTCTCGATCTCGTAACCAAACACCCTCTCACAGAACTTGTGTCTAAGAAATAACTTAATTAGTTTCACATCTTATAGGTTCTACATTTGCATCATTTTGGCAGATAATACCAGACTGCAGAAATTGAAGGTTCTTCTCAGTCGACTCCTGCAGAACACACACATATATCTATATATAACGAGAAAAAGGGGACCAGGGACTCATATTACATGTACAGGTTCCTAGAACCATAAAGCCAAGGAGAAAGGTATGGGAAAGAGAAGGAAACAAACAAGTCGCCAAAACGGATTCACAGTGCTAGTGTTTTATGTGCATTTAATACAAGAAAGGATAGTTTGGAAGTTGTTGGTGACCACTTTTGGTCCTAATAACAATAATCATGAAATGCCCCAAGAATGGTTCTTCTCATATTTCATGAGTTGACTTTACAAAAGATAAACTTGAAAACAAAACCGTTTTGCCTTTTATAAAAAGATACACAATCTTTTGGATAAACATGTTTTAACAAAAAACGAAAAACATGAGAAGAAGAAAAGCACAATATATATACAATAAATAAATGAATAGGAAAAAAGGATATACATAAAACAAGTAAATTGCTTCCTATGAAAATGTCCTCTAGGTAAAACGTTCACCCTTTTCGTCTTCTTCCTTGACTGCCACTGTTGTTAGGGGTTCGCTGCTGCATATGTTTTTCTTGTACTCACTTAAGAACTATGTAAAAGCCAACATTGGTATTAGAGTCATGTTCTCAACTGCATCTGTTCAACAACAACAACAACAACAACAACAACAACAACAACTAAGCCTTTTCCCATACTAGATGGGGTCGGCTACATGGATTCTTTATTTTCACAGATCCTTATCGTGTACCATGTTAGCAGTTAACTCACAATAAGCTAGATCATTCTTTATTATTTCTTTCTAACACTTTTGTGGTTGTCTTCTATCTCTTTTAATACTTTTCAAATTTAGTTTTCTAACCTTCTTAAAGGTTCTTCTTTTGATCTTCTTTCTATATGTGCAAACCATCTTAAACGATATTCTCTCATGGTATCCTCTATTGGTGCTACTCCTAATTTGTTTCTAATAACCTCATTATCTATACGGTCTTTTCTTGTCAGACATCTTTTGTACATGTTGATGATTAACTGCCCAACACTCAGAACCATAAAACATGACAGGCCTATTTGCTACTCTATAATATTTACCTTTTAACTTTAATTGTATCTTCTTATCACAAAGAATACCTGATGCTCCTCTCCATTTTAACCAACCAGCATTAATTATATGCGTAACATCTCCATCAATTCTTTCATCATGCTAAAAAATTGACCTTAGGTATTTAAAATATTCCTTTTGGGGGATGCAATGTGTGCCAATTTTAATTTCTATGTCCTCTGAAGTAACCAAATGATCAAACTTACATTCCATAAATTCTCTCTTTGTTCTACTAAGTCGGAGGCCTTTGCTTTCTAATTTTTCTCTCCATAGTTCCAATTTTCTATTAACATTTTCCTTAGACTCTTCCACTAATACAATGTCATCTGCAAATAACAAACACCAAGGTACTTCATCTTGAATATGTTTTGTTAACTCATCCATCACCATTATAAATAAGTATGGACTTAAAGTTGATCCTTGATGTAACCCAATATTAACTTCAAAGAAGTCTATCGTTCCTTCATGAGTCCTCACACATATTTTTGTACCATCATACATGTCTCTTATAAGGTTAATATATGTCAATGGGATACCTCTTTTTTCCAAAGTTCTCCAAAGAACCTCCCTCGGTACCCTGTCATAAGCTTTTTCTAGATCAATAAATATCATGTGAAGGTCTTTCTTTTTTGTTCTAAAATGTTCCATAAGACGTCTCAAAAGGTGAATCGCTTCAATAATAGATCTGCCTGGCATGAATCCAAATTGGTTCTCTTTTGGACTTAATACTTGTCTAAACCTACATTCGATAATTCTTTCCCATAATTTCATAGAATGACTTATTAACTTGATACCTCGATAATTCACACAATTATGAACGTCTCCCTTGTTCATATATATGGGTATAAGTGTACTCGCTCTCAATTCTTCGAGCATCTTTTAGTTTCTCCATATTTTATTAAATAGTCTTCTAAGCCAAGTGATTCCTATTTCTCCTAAGATTTTCCAAACATCTATAGGAATATTATCTGGTCCTACTGATTTATCACCCTTCATATATTTAGGAGCCTCTTTGACTTCATTCTTTTGAATACGTCGGTAGAAATTATAGTTTATATACTTCTATGATTTTGCTAACTCTCCTAAGCTAATACTAACATTTTTATTTTCATTAAAAAGCTTATAAAAATAGTTTTTCCATATATTTTTTATACCATCATTTGTCACTAGAATTTTTTTATCCTCGCCTTTGATGAATCTAACATAATTAAGATCTTTAGTTTTCTTATCTTTAGCCTTAGCTGTCCTAAAAATATCTCTATCACACTCTTTTGAGTTGAGTTTTTTAATATAAATCCTCCCAAATTTAGTTTTTGCTTCACTGACGACCTTTTTTGCTTTCTTATAAGCCTCTAAAATTTCTCTAGTTTTCTTAGTATAATGTAATTTGTAACATGCTATCTTTGCCTTTATTTTATTTTGCACTACTTCACTCCACCACCAAGCTTCTTTTTGTGTCAGTACACCTCCCTTAGATACACCTAACACATCTTTCGCCACTTTCCTAATATGTATAGCCATATTGTTTCACATATCACAAAGTGTATCAACATAATTCCAAACTATCTCCTTGAATGACTTTCTGTTTAAATATATCTTCTTTCTCTCTTTTGAGGTTCCATCATTTAGTCCGAATAGCTCGATGCACTCTTTTCTTCTGTCCATTTTTTATTTGTAAATCCATAACTAAAAGTCGATGTTGGGTGGTTAAGCTTTCTCCTGGAATTACCTTGCAATCTTTACAACACACTCTATCTTTTTTTCTACAAATAAAGTAATCAATTTGTGTTTGTGATAAGCCACTCTTATAAGTAATTAAATGTTCATTTCATTTTTTGAAGATTGTATTGGCTATAAAGAGATAAAATGCCATAGCAAAATTTAAAATCTCCATACCTTCCTCGTTTATATCTCCAAAACCAAAGTTTTCATGAACCCCTTGATATCCTAATGCCTCTTTACCAACATGTCCATTTAGGTCTCCTCCTAAACAAATCATCTCCCTTTGTGGAATCTTTTGAATCACCTTATCTAACTCCTCCCAAAAAGTTGTCTTTATACTATCTTCTAGTCCTACTTGAGGTGCGTAAGTACAAACTATATTAAAAACCTTTGCTCCTAACACTAATTTCAACGTCATGATTCATTCACCATGTCGTTGATGTCTATTGCACTATCCTTTAAATCTTTGTTTATGATAATACCAACTCTGTTTCAAGCATTTTCTTTACCTGAGTACCATAATTTAAAACCCGTATCCTCTATCTCCTTTACTTTTTCTCCAACCCATTTTGTCTCTTGTAAACATAAAATATGAATCTTTCTCCGAATCATAGTATCTACCACCTCCATTAGCTTACTGGATAATGTTCCGATATTCCAATAACCAATACGAATCTTATTATCTAGGACTAGCTTCCTTATCCTCCGCATTCGTCCATAATCAAAATGCGGAGACCCTCTATGAAAATTATTCACTACATTCGAACGATAATGTAGCGGGACTAACTTCTTTACTGACACCCGTCCATGACGTGGGAACCCTCTCTACAATTGATTTACTACATTCGGGTAAAAATATAGTGGCCCTTGCTTACTTATCACTGCATTCATATTTTGCAATGCATCGCTAGGTGGGGACGCCCTAAAGCAATGCTTATAATTTATGTAATCCATGGTATAAAAATCTGACAAAGTTTTACGCTGACTATCGAAAGCCTAACACAACCCTCCTACTTTATCTAGGCTTGGGACCAGCAATGAAAGGGTGATCTCTTACATGGGTAGAGTTATCCCTAATATATTATAATTTTATATTATTTTTATAAGCTTTTTAATGAAAATAAAGATGTTAGTATTAGCTTAGGAGAGTTAGCCAAATCAAAAAAGTACATAAACTACAATTTCTACAGACATATTCAAAAGAATGAAGTTAAATGGGCTCTTAAACATATGAAGGTTGGTAAATCTCTAGGACTTGATAATATTCCTATAGAAGTTTGGAAAATCATAAGAGAAGAAGGAATCACTTGGCTCACAAGACTATTTAATAAAATATGGAGAAGCCAAAAGATGCTCGAGGAATGGTGAGCGAATACACTTATACCCATATACAAGAACAAGGAAGACATTAAGAATTGTGCGAATTATCGGGGTTATCAAGTTAACGAGACATACTATAAAATTATGGGAAAAAATTATCGAACGTAGGTCAAGACAAGTATTAGGTGCAACACAAAACCAATTTTGATTCATGCTTGATAGATCTATTATTGAAACGATTTACCTTTTGAGGCGTCTTATGGAAAATTTTAGAGCAAAAAAGAAAGACCTTCACATGATATTTATTGATCTAGAAAAAGCTTACGGTAGGGTACCGAGGGAAGTTCTTTGGAGAACCTTGAAAAAAAGAGATATCTCATTGACATACATAAACCTTTAAGAGACATGTACGATAGTGCAAAAACATGTGTAATGACTGATGAAGGAATGATAAACTTCTTTGAAGTTAATATTGGGTTACATGAAGGATCAACTTTAAGTTCATACTTATTTATAATGGTGATTGATGAGCTAAAAAAACATATTCAAGATGAAGTACCTTGGTTTATGTTATTTGCAAATGATATTGTGTTAGTGGAGTTTAAGGAAAAGTTAATAGAAAATTGGGAGTGTTATCAATAGAGGATAAAATGAGAGAATATCGTTTAAGATGGTTTGAACATATAGAAAGAAAATCAAAAGAAGCACCAATAAGATGGTATGAAAAACTAGATTTTTAAAGTATTAAAAGAGGTAGAGGATGACCACAAAAGTATTGGAAAGAAACACTAAAGAATGATCTAGCTAACATGACACATGATAGAGCTCTATGGAAACAAGGAATCCATGTAGCCAACCCCGTCTAGTATGGGAAAAGGCTTAATTGTTGTTGTATGTAACAATACAGAAATCTTTAAAAACATTCAAATAAGTATGCTTTCATATTGCTAAATAAACCCTTGGTTTGGGAATCTAGGACATAGTTTTATTAGCATCAAAACAGTCACCTGACAATCCATGATTCAATTTATTAAGGTGGAAAACAAGAATGAATCTGCCTGTAAAAATTGCAAATATTGTTAAGCAACAAGTGTTGTAGAGAATATAACAACCAAGAAAAGAAAACCATACATCAGGAAACTTGAATTTGGATGAAGCATGGTAAGGAAAGTGTTAAGTTAAACCATGAAAACAACACCAGCCTCTTTCCTAGACAATGAACTCACCCTGACCATCTTGCCTGCATTTTCAAGGACAAATGCAGCAAGCTTGCAAGCAGATCTCATGCGAGAGACGCCCTCACTGTCAGGTATTTGTTGTTCATTCGCAATCTCTGGCAACACATTTGAATTCACGTAAGGAGGCTTCCAAACGTGCTCTGGAACAGGAAGATGACCAGATACCTTCCCTCGTCTCAGAGGTGGCCGTTTTCTCACCTTTACATTGGTTTGTAACTCACGGGACCTGATGCCACCACATAAAATTTAATCCTCTATAAATGAAAGGTGCATCTGTAGGCTAAAAAACCAATGTAGAAGCATTTATAGCCAATGAGTTGGATGTTCAAACTTCAATGCATTTCAACTCTAACTACCTTCTTTTTGACAAAGGAACGCAAACAAAAAGCAAATAAACTAATTAGAATATGATTACTGATTCAAGATATCAAAACCTAAGAAAGAAGCTTCCTATTCACACAGATAAATGTTAAATTGAAAAATGCAATAGCTGGGGACCATTTTTCTTGTCGAGGTTACCATCCATATATGTCATATTGACTACGGCATCAGTACTCATACTAGAGTTTTGCTAAAAGACTCTGAAACTTATTAATCTATTTTAACAAAATTTAGTTGATTTACTTGATGGAATAACTCTACTATTATTGACATATTTTTATGAAATTTAAAGCAAAAGAGACTAAAAGAGTCCAGAGCAGTATGTCCTACTCCTTACACAAACCACATGAGGATTACAAATTTCAATACAACTGTTGCTAAGGCTTTTACCCATACTTTTAGAAGTGCCCTGAACAGCTGCCATGGAACAGGCACAAAATTGCCCATTTATTGGTCATTATGCTTAAACCTTTGGTCACATAGTTGCAAAACCATTTATTACAGCTACTTAGTCCAGTAAAGTTATGGTTAAGGAAAGAGAGATTCTGATCTCTCCACCAGACATCACTAAGGAGAGGAAACAGTTATAAATACCGGACTTTAGAATCCTGTTGATGAATGATTCAACTGTTCACCACCTCATCATGAAGCTACAATACTGAAAGCTGTTCCCACGATTTTCCTTGGTGTGAAGGATGTGGTGGGAACTGATGATTTTACGCTAAAAAAATATGCATTTCATTTATTGAAATAATCGCAAAATAGAAGGTACAGGAGGAGGTGCAGGTCGGCACCAGTGGCAGCCACCCACAGCCTCTCAGGATTTTCCCCTTCTCTCTAACCCTAATGACAAGACTCCTTTTTATATTACTAATCTAATTTAAAGGACTAAATTACCCCTAATTAGTAACACCCATAAATCGGGTCCCAATGGATCAGAAAACTGATCCATTGGGATCCAAACTATAGACCTACATTACAATGAAACTAAGTATTACAGGATATAAATCTAGACTTTAATCACATGCAGTCAACTTGTATTTCTCAACACGCCCCCTCAAGTTGACTCTTGAAGACTGGTAATTCTCAACTTGAAAAGTGTTTTCTGAGGCCATTGACTGACACCGGTTTAGTGAAGATATCTACTAGTTGATCATTAGAGTTCCTGAAATGAGGTAGTAATTTCTTTGGAGAGAACCTTTTCTCGAATGAAATGACGGTCGATCTCTCTATGTTTGGTTCGCTCGCTGAAGAGCGTGCGTGGAGCGTGTGTAAAGAGGTACAGCTTGATTATCACAAATGAGCTCCATGGACCACACTATTTTGCAAAATTTCAACTCTTGGAATAGTTGTTTCCATAATAAGTATAAGTTTGCCCCGTAGTAAGAGCCGTAGCTACGATATTTTGTTTACGCACTTGATCTTGTTACTACATTACGCTTTTGCTTTTCCATGAGACCGATTACCACCCACAAGAACACAATAACACGAAGTTGATCTCCATCCTTTGGGAGATCTTGCCCAATACGACTGAAATGTCTGTATAAGCAACAATGTTTGTATGACCCACTATTTTCATATACTCAACCCTTTTTCGGAGAACTCTTAACATATCTCAAGATTCAAATCACAACATCCCAATGACTATCGCAAGGAAAATTAAGAAGGCTGACTTACACTGACAAAGGATATGTCGTAGTACGGTCATAGTGAGATAATTTAACTGACCACAACCTCGAGATATCTACACAGGTCTGAATAAAGGCTAATCACGATGCGGTAGAAGTTTCACATTCGGATCCATAGGAGTATCAACTTGTTTACAATCTAACATTCGAGTCTCTTCCAAAATGTCGGGCATATTTCTTTGGGAGATGGCGACACACCATTTTGATTGAGCTACTTCAATCCAAGGAAATATCGCGACAGCTTGGAAGTGTAGAAACAAATCTTTGTATTAGGCCTCTAATGCCTTCATGGTCATTATACGTAATAATAATATCATCTACATACACTAAGATGTCGATATAGTGTTGATACCAGATTTGACAAACAGAGAGGATCAAACTTACTAGGCTTAAATCCAAAGCTAATAAGTGTTCTATCAAGTCTCTTAAACCATACCCTTGGTGCTTGCTTCAACCCATATTTTTGTATAGTCTATACCAAATGACTGGCTATACCCTTTAGCTACTAGTCTAGCTTTATATCTTTTCATATTACCATCAACCTTATATTTTACAGAAAATACCCATTTACATCCCATTATTTTTCGTCCTGTAAGCAGGTCTGTCAATTCCCACGTGTTATTTCTTATAAGGGCTACAATTTCTTCTTCCATTGTTGTTTGCCACTCTGGATGTTGTCTTGCTTCTTCACAGGTTCTTGGTACAAGGGTAGAATTTGCATTCATAATAAACGCCTGATATTCTCTGGGGTAATTAGAGTAAGATACCATTTTTTTCAAAGAATATTTTGTTGTTTTCCTTTCTCCTTTTCTGATAGCAATAGGTAATTCATCCAACTCATTATCAGAAGGCTGAGAGATTTCCTGAATTCGATGTGAAGCTGAGTTTGGGAAGGAATTATGATCCATAGTGATTGATAACTGAGGAGCAACAACCTTTCTTTCCCCTTTGGTATATATCTGCATATTTTCTGTGTAAGAAGGTGACATCTCTTCCTCTTCTTCATCATGTATATGATGTGCTTCAGCTGGTGGAAGTGACATGACATAAGGAGTCTGCATAGATAAAGTATAAACTTCTGATGAATTATAAAATGAAGTATCTTCATTAAAAGTGACATCCATTCTAACATATAGCTTTCTTCTAAGTGGATCATAACATTTGTACCCTTTTGAGTGGAGTAGTATCCCAAAAAGATACATTTGACTGATCAAGCATCCAACTTGTCCCTTAAGCTAAGATGAACATGTACAAAACATGTACAACCAAACACCCTTGGGAGTAGATGAAACTGTTTCTAAGAAGGACACAATATATGAAATGGAGTGTCTCCATTGAGGACACTATTGGGCATTTAATTTATCAGGAAGACTGCAGTCAAAACCGCTTCACCCCAATAGTTTTTAGGTGCATTACATCCGATGAGGAGTGTCCTTATCTTCAGAGGTAAGCCCAGATCTACCTTTGCCATGTCCATAACCTCCTCTCTCTCTAGAAAATGTGTGAGTAGATGTACCTCTTCCTATAAAAGCAGAAGTTTCTGATGTATTCATCTTGGTTTTTTTTTCTAACTGCTTTCTGTCCTCTTCGCGAAGTAGGAGAGAATATACTTTACTTAATGATAGGAGTTCTTCTCTATTAAGAATATTGTTCTTAATTGCTTCACATTCAGAAGAAATTCCCCATAGGAGATCAAATACTTTTTGTTCTTTAAATTCTTCATTTCGCTCAAGTGTGCAGTTCTGACATTTGGTCTTGGAGTAGAACTGTAATTCCTCCCACAAACCTCTGAGTTCTGCATAGTACTCATTGATGGATCGTCCTCCCTTTCTGCACTTTCTAATCTTCTCTATAAGATCATATTTCTTGGCAATATTTTTTCTCTAGGTATAGGCCTTTTGTACTGCCAACCATATATCTCTACCTGTTTCCAAGAACATGAAGGTACTGCCAATCGAAGGTGTCATAGACTGAATCAACCAAGCACTCACTAGTGTATTTTCTTTTCTCCATCGAGGATAAAGAAGATTTGTACTTGAGAGTTGAGCTACTTCACCAGTTATGTAATCTCAACGCCCTCTAGCCATAATTGCCAGTTCAATTGAACGAGCCCACTAAAGATAATTTTTTCCATCTAGTTTAAGATTGATTATTTGAAACCCTTCATTTTTATCTATAGAACCCTGTTAATTTGTATCACCCATCTTGATTCTTTTCATTTATGTGAGATAAGATAGTCTCTTGATTTGAAATCTTGAAACACAAATATATGTGCAAATATTCAATTCCATAGGAGATCAGGTGTACCAATAAAAAATGAAAGGATAAAGGAAATCAAATGGGATGATGGTGATCACGGTTTTAATTTCACTGTTCAGATGATCACATAAACTGAGTGTAATACAAACTGTTTTGTATCTTTGAAATCAGATTGTTGTTCAGATAGCCGACTACACCAACTGCAATCTGCCCACACATTTAAAAACAAAAAAACTTCTGTCCTTTGCTTTGTCGTTCCACTATACCATAAAGTCCACTTATGTCCCAGCACTAATCAGTTGTCTTACGCACTTGAATTCACTTTTATGAGAGGGAAAACCAAAAATAAACAAGACTGCGGTCACCTGGAATCACCCTTGATGTACCCAATTTTTCTTGGCACTTGCTCTTGCTTCTCCTTGGCGAGAAATAGCCGTGAAAGGCTTTGATGCCATGATGATTTTACACTAAAAAAATATGCATTTCATTCATTGAAATAATCACAAAATAGAAGGTACAAGAGGAGGTGCAGGTCGGCACCAGTGGCAACCGCCCACAGCCTCTCACGATTTTCCCTGTCTCTCTAACCCTAATGACAAGACTCCTTTTTATATTACTAATCTAACTTAAAGGACTAAATTACCCCTAATTAGTAACACCCATAAATCGGGTCCCAATGGATCAGAAAACTTATCCATTGGGATCCAAACTATAGACCTACATTACAATGAAACTAAGTATTACAGGATATAAATCTAGACTTTAATCACATGCAGTCAACTTGTATTTCTCAACAGGAACTTGCTGCATTATGTGATCTCTATGTGCATTCTGTTTTCATTATGGATACCTAAGGCAACTAAAAATCTAGTTTCTCATGGCCTCTTCAGGTGCAAATTGAGATACCTTGTTGTGAGATTCTTCCAAGCACACTACCAACTCTGGCATGACAACAGGTCATGGATCGTCTCCCTTCATCAAAAAATCATAATGCAAGTAGTGCCAGAGCATTTCGAGTTTGCTAGATATTCACCACGATTCACTGTTATGCAGTTCAACAACCTATTGTCCCTCCTATATTTGCACTGTAGAAAACTAGAATATGCTTCTTTTAGCTTCCTTACCGAAGCACTCTGACAACACCAATGGGGCAACTTCTAGCCAGTTTTATTGCAGTATACACCGTCGAAAAATTAGAAGGCACAATCAGCATATAGCATAGAACACCTTGGCTCATTAGAATGTTAGTCTCAAGAAACAGACATAAAGATATTTTCAGGATTACTGGATACGTATAACAATGTCTCTCTGTTTCTCTGATTTTCTATGATTTCCAATCTGTTTTTAGAAATTTATCTCCTTATTCGCATTGCCTCCTCTAAGCCTGACAGCCTCCTGGAGAAGACCAGAAGATGCTGTTTTGCACTCTTATATCTTGAATCTGCTTGAAAATTCAATGCCAAATATTACAATCTCGAAACAGCATAGGAAATCATGATCATGACAAAGAACAGATGATACTGAAGACTAAAATGAAGTAACATTGTAATGTTGCAATAAAGTGCAACCAAATTCTCAAATATATCAATGTCCAGAAAGAGTGTAAAACTTCCTTTATATCAAAGCCATGACTTTGTAGATGAATGGAATGTTTGCGACCAATTAATAAAGTTCTTACTAGGTTTAACAACCATCACGCTACACAGAAATGAAAAAAATTGGAAGTGAGGTTCTACTTGCCAATTGCTTCTCTTTAAACTCAAAAAAGCTGGTCTTGTCCCATCCTTGACAAGAAAACTCTCCCAAACTCAAGTTTCCACAGGAAAGATGATAAACCCCATAATGAACAAAGTGCACACCAAATGGAAACTGAAGCAAGCTGCAAGCATGCATATTCATATGAGATTATTAGAACTAGTTTCTCTCTTTTGAACTGCAATCGACTTGAATTGTCAGCCATTATACATTCTTGTAATGCATCAAGTTTTAATCACTTTTTAAGGTTAGCCTATTCAGCACCCCTTTGATAAAAAGTTACTGGATTAAGTTTGCTTCCTATCCAGAAATACCTTTTATCAAATATTTATGCTCAAATACATTTAACACTAGTTTTTCATAAAGAGAATAACAAGTTTCTTCTAAAAATATCTCTTATCACCTGCTTTACAAGTAACTTTTGGGGGTAACCGCTTGTGCCTAACACTTATGTTTGGTAATAGTTCTCACTAGTGATGAGAAGCACTTCAACTTGCAGCTTTTCTTTTCACTGATAAAACCTAATCAACCAATGCATTGATTGAGAAAAAACTACGATTCATGGATCCATAAAACCTTCCAGCTCATAAAAAAGAAAAACTTGGCAAACTGAGGGAAGCCATATGCTTTTATATCCATGTCTAAAGCAACAACCAATAACTATCCGTCGATTGTAAAGGACCAACATGGAGAAAGTGCGGTTCAGAGACACCAAAAGGAAATACCAAAGAGCAATTGGAAGTTTTCACTGACTAATGTAGAGCTCCTTCCTTACTTTTCACTGCATTGGGGATCTAGAGTGTATCTCTAAGAGAATACTCCCCAACACAATGCTCATAATTTGTATAATCCATGATATAAAAATCCGACAAAGTTTTACACTCATTGTCGAAATCCTAAAACAACCCTCCTCCTTTATCTGGGTTTGATCCATTCAAAAATGATAAAACAAAATAAATAATGAGCTTGATTTAACTTAAAGATTCAAATTCAACCTGAGAACGAAGGAAACAATTGAAAAATCCAAATACAAAGACTACAATTTGAGCAAATCAAGTAGCTAACATTGGCATCACCACAAACGATTACTGTAGGTGGAGCAATTTAAGAGTTCTTTGTTGTGAACGATGAGTTCAGCATGCCATGATTAATTTTCTTGCTAGTGATCTTTCAGGCAGTAATGCAACCGATTCTATCAAATCTTCGAAGTTAAGCATATGTGAAGAAGCCAATGTGACTACCAAGGGTGACCTCCTTGGAAGGTTTGATGTTACACCCTCCAGCTGACTCAAGTTAGTGCAGGAAAAGGCATGAATGAAACTAGTCGATCAATAAGTTTATGGGAAGCATATGAATCAAAGAAATACCATGGTTGATCATATTAGAAAACATAGCACTAATTCTCATGATCAATCAGCAGAATGATCCCCAAAGAAACAGATTTTGTAATGACAGAAGGCATTTAGGAAATTGAGATAAAATGAGATGCTCGAACTTCTTCAAACCACAACAAATCCTTTTTTAGCATTAGTAAGATTGGCTAGTGGGTAATACCAAAAGGACCTTTTTAGGAGGTCACCCATCTCAGTATTAATCTTGCCCAAGCGAGTTCTAATGAGATCAGTGCTCTTTTCTTTGTAAGATCCACCTATTTTAAAAAATCCAACGAAGTTTTACGCTGGATTAATCATTTATTTAATGATCTGTATCTTAACTTCAGCAAAACGTTGAGGATATGCCGGGTGAATGAGATGGTGAGCTATGTCGCTAATGTGAGCTAACTTTATTGAGGTTCAAGATGCGTCATGATGCCAACTGCAACTCCCAAGTACACAAAGGTATCAGAAATGCCATCTTAGGCAATGCGAGCATTTGCATTGTTGGTAGAGCTCAAGGCTTGCAATTTGAAATGTTATCGTTACAGCCTATTGGCTTTAATAGCTGTCTTCTTCTATCAAATTTTGGATGGTAGAGTTGTTGCAGTTTGTATAAACATAACTTGGATCATACACAAACAGCAGTCCTCTGTCAAAGGGATGCAAATGTATGTAGATATATACTTCTCAATAAGCTGTTTGTGTTTGTTGGGATGTCTGCTTGGCCGTGGTGTAATTCAAATGTAGCCCGAATTATTCTAAAAATCTTAATTCTGACCTGCCTGGAAATTGATGTGATGTAATCAGCCAGTGACCAAGTGATTTGGGAGATCATAACCTACCAAAAAAACCAATCCATTTACATAATCTTGGCAGCAGCAGGTCATCAACATACAGAGATAGTGGAGATAGAAGAGACTTGCGTTTTAACCTATTAAGTAGCGTTTGTACTGGTATTTTCTGTGATCTGCTGCAACTTGTTCTTCTCCCTTTTATCAATTCTCTTTTCTGAATGTAAACGCGAGGTTTACACTTCTTCACTGCCATTTCAATGCAGAGATATGCAAACGGTTGTAGTTGGATGGATTTGTGAAGTGCTTTCCTCGAATTTGTTTCTTAATTATGAGCGTAATACTGCAAACTGTTCTCCCCAATATGGTGGTCTGCAATCTTGGGAATTTGAATGCTTTAATGTATCTAATACTGTCATAGGGAGATAAAGTTAAACTAATTTAAGAGTATGAATCAGATGTATAAACACTCTCGTTCTGATGGACTGTTCGATATCTACCACTATAAGGCAGTAAAAATAGCTTGATCCAATCGAATTAGCATCTATAAGTGATAGAAGACTTTCATAGTCTGGGATGAACAGAAAGGCCATTTTCAATTACAACCGTCGGCTGCTTGGTGTATACCTTGAAACTGTGAACAATTATGTTTTAAAAGTTACTGCAGTAAAAGAAAAGAGACAAGAAAAGGAAAAGTTCGGGGATGCCTTTTAGTCAATATTTTTGCCCTTTAAGCAGTGACTTTATTAGTTTATATTGTGTATCATTTTGGAAATATGTAAAATTAGGTGGACCACTAAAACTTTCCCGATTTTTAGGTGTGTTTTTGGACTCCCCAGTTCTTTTTGTGGTGCGTTTCCAACTATATGCGTGCATCTAACTATATGCATACATTAGGTGCCTTTTGATTATTGTCAATCTTTTACATGTGGAAAAAGAACTACAACATAGATGCCATGAATCTCCTTTCTCTGTCGCTCTCTCTCTCTCACACACATACACACGCACACACACTAGCTTTCAATCAAGAACAAACATATTGCAAAGCCATAAGTTAAAAGATGCTGACAGACAAATTTTTGAAACCACAAAATGTGTATCAAGGATTAATCAGTTGGTAGAAATCTCTCTCTCACATACACACCAAAAACAAAACAAAGCAGAGAGATTCTTTTAACATTGACATATAATAATGTTTATCAATGACCCGTGCACATTACTCCAAAGCAATAAGGGGATTTGTCAAACCTGTCAATTCTTAAACTCTGCTTTAAATCGTCTTAACTCAATTATGCTTCCCGAAAATTTGGACCACAATAAATTACTTTAATAATTCCACTAAAGTCAGCTTGTCGTGATAAATATTCCCTTAAACGACTGCAAGTCTTACCAAAGAAGTAAGGCTATGAAACTGACTTCTTTGCATGAACACTGCAATTTTGGGGGTCTTAAATGAACAGGGAAAGCCTATTTATGCAAATCGTTTTCAGTAAATGAACATGATCAGACTCTTCAACAGTGGGTCAAGCCTATCAGATCGAATAGCAGTGGGCTCCTGCAGGTCAGAAGGCATAATGGTAGGAACCCATATGGATGATTAGCAGGTAAACACCCATTAAGCAGATTTGGCCCATCCAAGCTGACAGTTGATTGAGATATAACAAGTAGATTGGTCCAGTCCCAATCATGCTCTCAACTGACATCTAATACAATCAAGCCAATGGCTCATTTGACAGTAAAAGGACACGGCTAAGACAACCTTCAAGATCAGAAGTCTTGAACTTTCATACTGTTACATATGGGTAAGTTTGAACAAGCTCACCACTGTGGAGAAAATGGAACAGAAAAGAGCGAGGTCTGCAATTGTGAAATAAGCAGACCAATTTTTGTTTTTGATAGAAAATCTGGGTTTAGAGAGATCCCTATTAGTTATGCACACCCCCAGGTATCGATCTCGGTACTTTCAACCTTAAAAGATTTTTTAGTTGATACCTAGCCAAGAGAATTGTAGTTCTCAGTGTGGTCAGTTAATCATCAACATGTACAAAAGATTTCTGTGACACAAATGAAGATGTTGAGATGGATGAGTGGTCACACAAGAAAAGACCGTATACATAATAAGGTTATTAGAAACAAATTAGTGGTCAGTTAATCATCAACATGGTTATGAGCGTTGGTCAGTTAATCATCAACATGTACAAAAGATGTCTGTGACAAAAATGAAGATGTTGAGATGGATGAGTGATCATACAAGAAAAGACCATATACATAATAAGGTTATGAGAAACAAATTAGGAGTGACACCAATAGAGAATAAAATGAGAGAACATCGTTTAAGATGGTTTTGGACATATAGAAAAAGATCTTTAAGAAGGTTAAAAAAACTAAATTTGGAAAGTATTAAAAGAGGTAGAGGACGACGACAAAAGTGTTGGAAAGAAATAATAAAGAATGATCTAGCTTATTGGGAGTTAACTGCTAACATGGCACACGATAGGGATATGTGGAAACAAAGAATCCATGTAGCCGACCCCGTCTAGTATGGGAAAGGGCTTAGTTGTTGTACCTAGCCAAGAGAATTGTAGCTCCCTTTATCCTCAACTCTAATGATTCCATATAAACCTGAGGTCCTGAACAATGCAACCCCTAGCCAAATCAAAGCAGATGAAGAGAGTATGTTCCGAGTTCACTCGAATCGATTCTTTTTATTAAACTAGCAAAGATTTACATGTGATGTCTACATTTTAAAATCTACAGCAGCATGTATTTTGCAAGGCATTTTGGAACCTGAAGATAACGGTTACCGACCCCAAGACATTCGATGGAGGTCGCCGGAGTCAGGCTTATAGTTGGTAGCGGATTAACAAAGGAAGATTTTGTAGCCCATCTCCTTCCTGGCTTAAGCCCCTTAAGATTTGTTTGATTCTCGAAATTTGATTGCTTCAAGGTTTCAAGTTTCCTTGTGCTTCAAACGTCGAATCTATTGCTGGTGTGCAACCATGGTTCCATGCGGACAAATTCAGTAAGAAACAGCAGCACCAGGAAGGAGATGGGCTACAAGAGCTAAACACACGGGCTTCGTACAAAAACCCAAACACCTCCTTCTCTCTTGTGATCTACTCATCTCGCATAAAAACCTAAGCTATTAGTCTTAGTTTGCGCATCCATTAGTCCCACTTGCGCATCAAACAAAGAATCAAGGTTATGAGGAACAATGATTACAAGCCGATGTAAGTCTAGGCTAACAGGTCTACTACCAAGGCTTGGTATCCGAATCAAACACACCCTTAATACGCTGCACCTCATACGTATAGGCACTTTCTTGTTTTATATCATATTTTTCTCGTCGCACTTCATACCTGTCAAACATAGGTCAGTCGGAACACAACTGTTTCTTTTTCTTTTTTGGTTACAAGAGGAGGCCGAACACTAACACACACCACACATGCACACTCTAGGAGTCGAACTCCCCACCAGCCTTACATACACACACCACACCACACGTGAACCCTCTAGGAGTCGAACTCCCCACCAGGGTTTTAGTGGAAAGATCTTCTGAGCAAGAAGTCAAGGGTTCGACTCACATGGGTGCCACCTCTCTATGCAAGCTTGCATTGGCCAATTTGTTACTGTTAAACGAGAGTAAAGGCTACAAATAGTTTAGGTTTCACAACATTTCTTTCTAAAGATCTTGATTGATGTGCATATGCAGTATGTTCCACCCTAAAAGGACAGATACACCCACCCACCCAGGCACACGCGTGCACACACACACTTCTTTTCCTGTTGTTGCTGTGTATCTGGTCACAGCATTCTAAATCATCAATTTATTCATACATCCCTTTTTTTCATACAAGTTGATGCACTGGGATTATAATACAACTAATATAAATGACTACCATCAATTTAAAAGATGACATATAATAAATTTGCTACATGTTGCTGGTTGCCATATACACAGAACTCCTTGAAAACAGGATGAAGGCACCTAACCTTGAATACAAGACCGTTGAATAAAAGTCCTTTGAGGTCCCAAAGATTTTACCAAGCAGCATCAAAATGTGAAACATCATGTTAGAGATCACTGAAGAAAGGAACAACCAAACTGATAGAATCCTAGCACAACTCCAAACACTGCAAAAAATTAGACTTGCTTCACAATATTGATAACTAATCAACTGTACATGCACGCGTCTCGGGTCGAGTCAACCACGCGCATTCGGGTCTTCTCCCTCTATTGACTGATTGGCCTGCTACAATCATGCATTACAGGGACAAGCGAAGATGGCCTGCATTTGGTGCCTAATAAACCATGTCCCTTGATAGCCATTAGTCTGCACCCACCCTTGTCCCACTTGATCCAGTGCATTATTGAAGAAGAAGGAAAGTGCCTGATGTTGGCCAAAATCTGGGTTAGTATTGGTTCCTTTCATTTCATCATCTTGAAGGCGAAAAAGATCCAAAATGCTGACCCTTTCTTAAAAGAATATATGAACACTCACAATTCAAACAACCAACAAAATAGATGTGTGAAGATGTGTGAGATGCCCTTTTGGTGGCCAAATTTGTCCATCTTTAAGAGTATAGCTTGCTTTGACATGCAAATTTGGACTCAGTACTGTCCACGTTGGATTCCATTGCACAATGCAGTGGGACCGACACTAAATCTTGCCAAGTTGGATATGGTGCTCACGCGTTGAGGCTCTTTGACACGTGTCAAAGAGTTACTCGTTGAATAAGCGATAAATCACGTTATTATTATCAACATCAACATCAACATCAACATCAACATCAAGCATGAAGTGATCAAAACTGTGGACGGTTTTCGGTGGCGGTTTCGGGCTTCACTGCCCTCTTCTTGATCCCAGGTTTCTGCCAGGATGCAAGAAGTGGACCCTTGCAACTGGGTGAATAAACCCGATGAGGAATGTTTCAATCCAAATGCATGGAATTGAAACAGACTTATTATTCTTTTCTTCTTTTCTTTTCTTTGTCACTCTCCACAGTTGTTTGCTCCATTCACAAGATTTGAACTTGAGACCTTTCTTAACGGAAACAAATGCCTAGCCGCTTAGACTGTGTTGGTTATATGAACCCAAATTAGCTGGACATTTGAGTAAAAAGATTTATACATTTCATGAAAGTTCATTACCATACCAGTGCGTAGAAATTTATATGGGTTTTCAATTTTCTAGTAGTTTTATGGCCCTCATATTGGATCCCCATTTCTCGATTTACAATTTTCTGGTTGGATCCAAAATCGATCCATGATCCAGTTGATCTGCCGACAACAATAACTAGCAGATTGTAAGGGTAAGCCAATAGCATACAAATACTACGTTAGCCCTAGGCCAACATGGATCCGTCGGTCCCGCCAGCAGTAAGATCCACCTCTGGTTATTTAGATTTGGGCCATCGCATACGTTTATGAATGAGCCTAGACACGTCAAGTTCTGGTTTGTTGTTGGTTTTGTTTCTGGTTTTGGAGCGGTTTAAAAATATTTTTTTTTTAAACGAAGGACAGTGGCCTTCTCTGAGAGTCAAAACTCCCCACCAACCATAATAATAGAGAACACCTCCATTTCAGCTACCAATCTCTGTTTGTGATAATGATTTTTGAAAAAAATTAAATTATATATTTTATGGTTGTTTAGAACTGTTGGTGTCAGTTCTGGTTTCTGACTGATTTTCAAAAACCATGAACTTTAACTGAACCAGAGTTTCCTGATTCTACTTACAATGCCAGGACGGTTGGTTGGTTCCGGTCACCACCGGTTCTGTGGATGGTACAATTATGGTTCAAACCACCGGATCGGTTTTAAACCGATAAACATGAGCCACGAAACTACTTATATATATATTTTTTATTTTTTATTTTTGTTTAATATGTGCTCCTTTTCAGCTGTTCATTTTTTACATGACCTACATTTTTTGTCAGTTTATACTTCTTTAAGCCTGAATTATCAACGTGTACAGCTTTTCTGCAGAGTCGATCCCGCAGGGGTGCTCATTGAAAAATATTCTATTTTAAATTACTCGAATTAGTACGCTTTTCTGCATAAAGGTCTTTTTCTAGGGTAAATTTTCAAACTCCATAAATCAAATTATTCAATGTAAAACTCAATTCACAACTCTACTGGCTAGAGCTGCTAAATGAACCAAGCAGCTCATGGTTTGGCACTGTGGGCAGTTCAGTTCCTCGAGCTTCGTCATGAACTTATAGGAGCTTAACATGAACAATGGGAAAAGGGTTAAGATGGCTAAAATACTGGAGTCGCATACTAAAGACTAATATATTATATGATTAACAATCATGTTTGCATTGTTTTGTTTATTTAGCAAGAGCCAAACCCTTTGATAGGTCAACCATATAATAAATCCTTTTCTCAAAATGAACTAATTCGCAGTTTTCTTCTTCTTCTCTCTCTCTCTCTCTCACACACACGCGGTGTCTGTGTGTTGGATGTTGTTGATAAACGTCGCAAAACATTGTTGATGTTATTTGCTTCCATAGAAGAATGGATGCACCAGTCTCATGGTTATTCATTCCTGAGGTGGTCGAGTGATCAATGACTTGCCAGTGTGGAAACAGGGATAATGTCGCTTCTTTCTCAAAAAGGGGAGAGAGAGAGAGAGAGAGATTATCTCATGTATGTGCAGAAGCTTTTATTGTGCAGTTCAATTTGCATTAGCAGAAATTATAAAGGCGATGACAAATGTATGCAGCTCTCCATCTATGGCTCATTCTGCTGATAAAACTTTAATTTTCCTCCAAACTTGCATTATTGGACGACTTGGAGGAGAACTCCTTTAATTATTGGTTCAAAGAATAAAAAAATTCTCACCATGAGATAACAATCCACCGTATAACTGGATGGACCGGCATATATGACAAGCATGATATGCATTTGAGCCACTTGTCTTGATTTGCAAGGTGGGTCTTGATTCATAAGCTATTGATTTGCAAGGTGGGTCTTGATTCATAATTCACCAGAAAACAACAACAACAACAACAACAACAACAATAATCCATAGATCCCTATCGTGTGTCATGTTAGCAGTTAACTCACAATAAGCTAGATCATTCTTTATTGTTTCTTTCCAACACTTTTGTGGTCGTCCTCTACCTCTTTTAATACTTTTCAAATTTAGTTTTTCTAACCTTCTTACGGATTCTTCTTTCTATATGTCCAAACCATCTTAAACGATATTCTCTCATTTTATCCTCTCTTGGTGTCACTCCTAATTTGTTTCTAATAACCTCATTATGTATACGGTCTTTTCTTATATGACCACTCATCCATCTCAACATCTTCATTTCTGTCACAAACATCTTTTGTACATGTTGATGATTAACTGCCCAACACTCAGAACTATAAAACATGGCAGGCCTAATTGCTGCTCTATAATATTTACCTTTTAACTTTAATGGTATCTTCTTATCACAAAGCATACCTGATGCTCTCCTCCATTTTAACCAATCAACATTAATTCTATGCGTAACATCTCCATCAATTCTTCCATCACTCTGAAAAATTGACCCTAGGTATTTAAAACTTTCCTTTTGGGGGATGCAATGTGTGCCAATTTTAATTTCTATGTTCTCTGAGGTACAAATGATCAAACTTACATTCCATATATTCTGTCTTTGTTCTACTAAGTCGGAGGCCTTTGCTTTCTAATGTTTCTCTCCATAGTTCCAATTTTCTATTTACTTTTTTCTTAGACTCCTCCACTGATACAATGTCATCTCCAAATAACATACACCAAGGTACTTCATCTTGAATATGTTTTGTTAACTCATCCATCACCATTATAAATAAGTATGGACTTAAAGTTGATCCTTGATGTAACCCAATATTAACTTTAAAGAAGTTTGTCATTCCTTCATGAGTTCTCACACATGTTTTTGCACCATCATACATGTCTCTTATAAGGTTAATATATGTCAATGGGATACCTCTTTTTTCCAAAGTTCTCCAAAGAACTTCTCTCGGTACCCTATCATAAGTTTTTTGTAGATCAATAAATATCATGTGAGGGTCTTTCTTTTTTGCTCTAAAATGTTCCATAAGACGTCTCAAAAGGTGAATCACTTAAATAGTAGATCTGCCTCGCATGAATCCAAATTGGTTCTCTATTGTACTTGATACTTGTCTTAACCTACATTCGATAATTCTTTCCCATAATTTTATTGTGTGGCTCATTAACTTGATACCTCGATAATTCGCACAATTTTGAATGTCTCCCTTGTTCTTATATATGGGTATAAGTGTACTTGCTCTCCATTCTTGGGGCATCTTTTGGTTTTTTCATATTTTATTAAATAGTCTTGTGAGCCAAGTGATTCATATTTCTCCTTATATTTTCTAAACTTCTATAGGAATATTATCTGGTCCTACCGATTTACCACCCTTCATATGTTTAAGAGCATCTTTGACTTCATTCTTTTGAATACGTCGGTAGAAATTATGGTTTATATACTTTTCTGATTTGGCTAACTCTCCTAATCTATTACTAACATCTTTATTTTCATTAAAAGATTATAAAAAATAGTTTTTCCATCTATTTCTTATATCATCATTTGCCACTAGAATTTTTTCATCATCGTCTTTGATGCATCGAACATAATTAAGATCTTTAGTTTTATTTTCTCTAGCCCTAGCTATCCTAAAAATATCTCTTTTAGATTAAAGACAAAAAACTTGTGCGGTGTGCATGTGGGGTAGTCTCCATGCGTGTGTGTCTGCAACTCTTTTTCGTCATTTAAGGGACTTTGCTAAAAGAAACATTTTACCTTCAGTCTTTTGGTATACAAACAACTTATCCAAAATCCCTCCACAAACACAAAAAACCCCATGAACACAAATTACTTAATTCATGTCTCTCTACCTTGAGAAAAGAAATTTAAAAAAAGGAGTTTGTAAGAAGCCGAATGACAAGGAGGGAGGGGTCTTTCCTCGTAAACTATAGGTAAAACCAAAACCAAAACCGAAAACAAGTCTTATCCGACACTAAGTTCGGATCAGCTGCATGAATTCTTAGTTGCTATTATATTCCATGATTATATCATGCTAGCATTTAACTCTAAAAAGTGGGATAGGGTATGTTATGTCATGCTAGGTGACCTTAGATGTCTTTCTTTTATATTCTATGGTTCAGGGTCTTCAACTCTAATGAGCCATTATTCCTATATAATGACACTTAATATGTGAGTGCGTGTGTGCGCATATGTGTGTGTCTGTACTTTTCAACATTAACTCCCATATTGCCTGCATACCTCCATGGATACACCCCTGATGCTAACTTGGACTAGCCTTAGATTTTTAACAAAATTTTCTAGTTCCACATCAACTTAAAAATATCCAAGATTAATTGACTTTATCCAAGATTAGTAAAGACAAATGCATGCTCCTGGTAATGTCAACCAATAAAGTTTGCTTGTGCACATAAAGCAACATATTATAGGAATTTGTCACTGCAGATAGCACCAAAATATTTGGTACCATGCAGTAAAAACTCTAGGGGTCCATTGATTGTCAAGTAGCCCAAATTCAATGGATCCGATCACTATGGTCCATTTTTTATTAGCATGTGTTCGATCAAGTAGGTTGACTGTCACGATCCATTTTTAATTTTGAAATGACATGATATATTCAGCAAATTGAGTTGTCTTTCTAATCAGTTTCTGAGATGCCAACCTAAAAATCCAAGCACCAAATTTTGGACTATGCTCAATATCAACTGAACCTTGATAATAGTCACATATTACATAGGTATAATCTTCACCATGATAGTCAAAGTTTAGTTGTTTGCTGAAAAAAGCAATACTTTTAGCTGTTCATTCCTCTAATTATCTTGCAGATATATGATATTAATGACAGAAACATAGCGTTGGTGGCCCATTGTTTTGTGAATTACATAGGTGTAATCTCCTGGTTTTTGCATTGAGGAAGACGATACAGAAATGTTTTACATTTAACAACGGAAGCATCCTTTACTAATCCGTCGCCGTTCTCCCGCTAAACACATCTTAGCAGGATTAGCCAAATCGTCTTCATCCTTTTTCTGGTGCTCCTAGGATGCAGTCTAGACCAGCCCTTGATTTAACGAAGGAATGGCGACGACGGTGAACCATTTGCAAACTCGGTAATGTTTCCCACAGTGAACCATCTGTTTTCTCCTCATATTGGGGATAAAGAGGATGCCCCATATCATTAAATATGCAAATCAATAAAGCAGCACAGTGACAGGAACATTTTTCCAATAAAAAGCAGGGTAACAGAAGAAAACTCACTATTGGTGAAATGAATATTTCCAGTCTTAGATTGTACATTCAATCAAGACTTGACTCCTATCCATCTCAGAGTCTCAGGCACATGTTGCTCAGAGAAATCCTCTTTCTTTATCGCACTCATCCTGAAGATCTGACCTTTTCCACGAGAGAGGAAAAGAGAGAGAGGAAGAATTTTCCATTGTGCCCGTGACTTATGAGCCAACTTCTCAAGATTTGCAGTCGCAATCACGGGGAAACAACCAATCTTTTGGGTTCCATATGTTTTCTCACAGGGAAACAAATGAGCCCGGAAGAGAGGAAAAGTTGCTAGCCTAATCTTAGATTCGCATTGGGAGACTTTTTAGCGATTCTAGAATGACGACCATGAATAGTAGACAAGACGACGATGGCGGAAATGACGACCATTTAATCGCATCAGGAAACTTTATAGATTGAAACCAGTTCAAACTGTTTGTTAATGCTGACATGAGTATGATTTGATACCACATTATCACTAACATTTTTAGCGTCTTGGTGGGAGCACTGTATGAAATCCCTTGGCGGACTTGGAAAATTTTCCAGGTCAGGCGAAGTTCAGTGGGGTGAAATTCAGGTGAAGTATAAGTTTTTGAAAATTCCCGATTATTCTTTCCGATCTTACCTGATTTTGGGTAAGGCGGCCATGTCACTTGCCATGAATAGGTCTGCCATTTATGAAGGCAGAAGCGAGAGTGTAATTTTGATAGCAGACAAGGTAGCAGTGCCAACCACCGGTAGATTCAATCCCAAAACAAGAAACTACGAAGCAAACATTTTGATTTAAAATGTAAGATGCCAGATCGTGCAAACGACGCCGATTGAGCAGAAAGTTAATATTGATAGGAAGATCGATCGTATGCGAGATGAGTGCTTATGATCTGATGATCGCACGAACGAACAATATCATAAAAAATGTCTAATACGTAATATTGTCTAGTATCTCCCACTCTCTCCATACATGTATATAAATGTTTTGTTATATATGGAGCATATTAAGAGTTTCATAATATAACAGAAATTATAAACAATTTAATCTCAATTTAACAAAAAAACATGAAAAAAAGCAATTTAACAAAACTTACACATTAGTAGATCATAAATGGCATTCAAAAATATGAAAAAATAATAGTTTAAAAACTAACCGATAGCTTGATTCGAAGTCCAACTGGTCCGTTTGTCAATTCTTGGCCTGCTCTTTTTTGCAAACCGGTTTATAGTGTGGATCGAATTGGACCGACGGCCGGTTCCTGGTTCAACCTATCTGATCAGCGGATCCAATCCGGTTTCACAAACCATGGTTCACTTTTTGGTTAGGCAGAAGCCTAAAACACACACATACGAATCCCCTCAAACTCCTCACACGCAACGGAAGAGTCAAAGAGCCCCCACTAGTCGAGATAACGTTATGAGCACAATAAGTAAATACATTGACATTAACTGCGAGAAACGTGTGGTTCTTTTGTGTGTGTTTTGGGCAAAATTACAACTTAACGCTATGGGTGCTGAATATATCGTTAATTATACGAAAATCCATACTAGCAGTTCCGGGCTGGTTCTGAAACCAGAACCAGAACTAGCTTCAGAACGATTTAGTTTCTGTTTCAGGTTTCAGGCAAACTGAAACTGGTGGTTTGAAAATGCTGGTTCTGATTTACCCGAAATCAAACATGTCTGTGTGTATAATGAGCAAAATTACAACTTTAAAAGCTATGGATGCAATAAGTGAATATATTGACAATAACTATATGAGGAGCGAGTGATTCTAGTGTATGTGTGTGCGTGCACGCGTGTGATGAGCAAAAATACAACCATTCCCAAAGTACAATCCTATATTCTGGAGTATATTTTCAATGGGTTCATCTCTTGGATGCAGCAGAACTTTGGTACAGAGCCGGCACTCAATGTGCCAGTTTCACCCGCCATGAAAATTAATTAAGAACTCAAATATCCAGAGAAATATGGGTTCTGTGGAACTCTATTAACTACACACTATCATGAAATTCTTCGGGTCAGGCCACTGAGTACTGGACTTCTAAATTCGAGAATTCCGCGAAACTCTAATCACATATTGACCCTTAATGTGAAAAAAATGATTAACCAAACTCCATGATGATGTTCTTAGTAGGTGATTGCCGACAGAATTCAGTATAGTGGGATATTGAAGTTCTCGAAAGATGTCATTTGGTCGAAGAATTAAAAGAGATCAATAAAGATCTTTACAGGAAAAAAGGAAACCAATAAACATTATTTTAAATGTTAAATATCCATCAATGACAAAGGTTAATGGTGCAATTAAATTCATTTATTCATTTATTAATATTTTAATTATAATGTTTTCAAGATAAAGTACCTTAGTGTATGTCATTTGCATATGATATTATGTTAATGGATAAGTCTAAGAAAAGGTTAATAGGAAATTGAAACTATGGATAGAAATATTAAAAAGTAAATGATTTCAACTTAGTAGAATAAATATAAAATATATGGAATGAAAGTTGATCATTTGGTACTTCATAGGACATAACAATTAAGATTGATAGATATGGCATCACTCACAAGAAAAATTTTAAATACCTAGGATCAGTTAGTGATGAAAAAATTGATTGAGATATTACTCATAGAATTAATGCTAGTTGATTAAAATGAAGAGGAGCATCAAGTATTCTATGTGACAAGAATATATTATTAAAGTTGAAAGGTAAATATTATAGAGCAACAATTAGATTATTATGTTTTATGGTTCTTAGTGTTGGGCAGTTAATCACCAACATGTACAAAATATGTTCATAACATAAATGAAGACATTGAAATAGATAAGTGGACACACAAGGAAAGATAATATACATAATGAGGTTTTTACAAATAAATTGAGAGTAACACCAATAGAGAATAAAATGAGAGAAAATCATTTAAGATAGTTTAGACATGTAGAAAGATGACCAAAAAATGCTCCCATTATAAGATATAAAAAACTAGATTGTGAAAATATTAAAAGAGAAACAAGATGACCACAAAAGTGTTGAAAAAAAATAAAGAATGATATAGTTTATATTTAGTTAACTGTTAGCATAGCAGATGATAGGGCTTTGTCAAAACAAAGAATCCATGTTGCCGACCCCATCTTGTTGTTGTTATTGTTGTCTAATTGTGATGTTTTCGTCTTAACTCCAAATGCTCAAATGAAACTTGTTTCAAGATTGATCTAACAGAAGCCCACTTACTTACAAAAGCTATGTAAAGGTCTATATATATATATATATTTATGTTATATATGTTATATATATATATATATATATATATATATATATATATATATATATATATATATATATATATATATATGTCTATTTATACCACATCTAGCTATCAAAATTGTGTTTGGTATTCACTCAGTTTGTCTTAAAATATAAATATTTGCTCCAACCAACTTGGCCACCTGATAGGGCAGAGATGGGCAATAATAATTCATAAGAAGTCAATAAACTACTTTACGGCAACTCTACCTATCTCTGCGGTTCAATAAATTCCACCTATATAAAGAAGTAGTCGTAGGTGAGCCCCACTGTAATTAATATATGTATACACATATTATCTAATATAACCCATCAAGCACAACAAGTTTAACCTCATGATATCAGCTCGTTCAAACTGACCAGATAAGGGCCGAGCTCAATCTTCATTCATACTTAAATCTTTTCAAATATCTCCATTTTGTTAGTTTTAAAGAAATATTTGCTTGATTAACAGGCAAAGTGATGGCCTTTATGTTCACGATTTATCACTCCAGCAAACTGCATCAAGTGGGTGACACTAAATCAAGTCAAATGAACATGATGGTCTTGTGATCCAACTAAGAGGTTGAATTGGTGAATTGTACCTTTTCCCAGAGTTTGACACTCTCTTTCATACAATCAAGAAAAAGAATTACTAATGGTAGTCCATTTGCCCACATGAGGTTAAACTTGTTGTTGCAGTACTATATAATAAAACTTGCAGAATTATATATATAGAGAGATAGTGGTATATGCTCAATCCAATTCATGCTTAAATATACTTTAATACTTTCATTGTTCAATTAACACGGTTAATGGTAGAGATTTGAATCTAAAAAGATTATTGTATCATTAATGTTAATATGAAGAGTATAAGGGTTCAATGTTTCTTTTGGATTCAAATCTTTACCTTGACCATGTGGACAAAAAAAACTATATATACACATAGAAAGAGAGAGATAGGCAACATGGTAAATGTGAGTGCCTATTTATGCTTAAACATTCTCTAAAATCTCAACTGATTGACTATTGAGATCAATGGTTGAGTTTTAAATTAAAAATAAAAAGTATTATCATACTTTTTGCAAGTATATTTGATGTACTCAATATTGTTTTGCTTTTTGCTTAGAGATCTCACGGATTGAATGATTGAGAGTTTGAAATAGATTTGATTGGACTCTAGTCTCTTTATATGTATAGAGAGATAAATTAGTACATGCTTACATGATTAACTGCTTAAAAACGCTTTAAGATCTTTGTCATTCTATCTTTAAAATCAGTGGTTGAAGTACTTTTTGACTTTTTTATTTAAGGTTTTATCGCCAATTTTTTCAATCAAAAAAAGGTTGAGATTCTTAAGTGTTTTTAAGCAACGATGAGTATGTGCATGAACTAACCTCTCACATATATATATATATATATATATATATATATATATTGAAAATCGTGTTAATTACAACCGGACCGGCAGAAAAGAGTGGTTTTTGGGGGACGGCTGAGGGTTAGGTGGTACTGAGGTCAGGACCATGGCGGCCTCAGTTTGGTTAGTGATGGTGATGAGGGCCGGCCCCACACGTAGAGCATCCACGTAGATCAAAATAAAGACGATATTTAACACACGCAAAAAATCCGCCTTTCCCTTATTCAAGGAATATAATATACAGCACAGCAAAAGGACGCACGAAAAATGTGGTCTTTGTTCTTATCCCTTTCCCAACTTATTTTAAGAGAGCAAGAAAATAAGAAAACTGTTGTCCCCACACCATATACTTCTTCTCACTAGCCAAAACAACGCAGCACCCAGTATTCCAAAACTGCTCTCTCTCTCTCTCTCTCACACACACACACACATACCTTTTCAAATATCAAAATATTAACAGGGTTAAACTTTTTTGGCTTATAAAAATATTAAAAGTTTGTACTTATCATTTTTCGTAGTCTTTTCTTATATATAAGAAAAAAGAGAGCTATTAGACAACCTCTCATGTTAAAATTGGTTAATCATTATCATCTCGTATAATCTATCGGGATGAGCAACTGACATAAATCGTGTGATAAGTATGACATGAGATAGTCTAGCAACTTCCATTTTTCATATATATATATATATAATCGCATCTTATCTATTTCTAATTTGTTCACTAATATTCATACATTACTTTTAGTACCATAAGTTTAGTTTAATTTTTTTAAGGATTTTTGAAAATATATGAAAGAAAATATTATTAAACTTATATTCTTAAAACATAATAGTTTAAAAATGAGTGATGATTATCAATGGTGTACATGATCCAATCACTCTCTTTCTCCCTCTCTCTCTATCAACTGTGAGAGTTAGATTCCGATAATTAGAGAACAACAACAACAAAGCCTTTTTCCATACTAGACGGGGTCGACTAAATAGATTTTTTGTTTCCACATATCCCTATCGTGTGTCATGTTAGCCGTTAACTCACCATAAACTACATAATTTTTTATTGTTTCTTTCCAACACTTTTGTGGTCTTCCTCTACCTCTTTTAATACTTTCCAAATTTAAATTCCGATAATTAGAACACAAGTTTTTTATTGTTGGGGCTTGATCTACACATTTTTCTTTGAAGTAAAACTCTACTAACCTGTCTCGGTTGATTTACACAAATACGTCGAGGGAGAATATGTTCATTGTACAGTATCTCTCAGTTGCTTGGCTGACTGGAAGGAGAGGTAGGTAAGGAAGAGTTTGTTATAGAGATGCCCCAAACCTAACCCTTCTTTAATGCAACTCAACTCACACACACACAGCCTATCTTTATGAAAATGCACGACAAAGTTGAGAGGTCCCAGCGCCTCACAATTCAAATACGAAAATACAAACTAATCTCCCTTTTGCTCACAAACGACACACATATATCTCAAATCGTGATTGTTTGATTAAGGGCGATCAATAGTCAGGGATTGATACACAAAACTAAATATGTTTTTGTAAACAAAAGGAATTACAAGTTATCTTTTGTTTTTGTAAATGCCAATTTTTAATTATTGTTAATCAAATGGTCATGATTAAAGAATATGTACATTCTCAAATATATATATCGGTCGGTAGTCAATTGAGTATGGTGTTCAATAGCTCATTTTTGCATGATTTCACCTCTTCAACTACAATGTTAGCCTTAATCACCTCTCACTGTTTTTTCACTATCTAAAACTGCTTTCTACATATCAAAACTACCACCATTATTATTATAAAAAAAATAAAACCACCTTTCTCTATATATAAATATTTAAGTTTTTAAAAATGATTTTAGTAGTAATTACAACAATTTAATTGATCGAAAGTGATTTTAAGTAGTAAAAGAATAGTGAAAAATGATAAAAACCGATAACCACCGATTAAACCAGTGGAATCATGCCAAACTAGTGATTGAGCCCCGGACTCAATTGAGCACGTACCAATGCACACACACTCATATATGAAGTGAGACCTATTTTCCCACACGTGCGAACTCAAACGCCACTAGTCAAAAGAAGCTCCGTTGGATAGGCACGTGCTTGGAAGCAGTGACCCCCGCGCACCCCACAACGCCATGATTAGGGTTTCAGTTAATAATTTAATGAACAAGGAGGCCAAATATGCGAACTTATCCAATGGATGCGTGCCACGTCAGTTCCGTACGGCTCGCCAATAGTTGAGATCATCCGTGCCTATCCTTTTTAAACCCTTTCCCCGAACAGGAAAGAACAATTACTCATGAATATAATATTTCTTTTTCGGGTTAGGCCTAGCATTCATTTAAATTTTTTTAATTTGCACATTTTGTTTGTTTGTGTGTGTGGGTGTTTGTGCGCACGCGCAGACATGAACCCAAAATGGGTGTCAAATCGTGTCTCGTATATCGGATGGTAGGGTTGGCACTGTTATTTGCTATCACAGGACACAAAAGCTCCACACGAATAAGATCCAAAAGGTTCATTTTCGTGGATAACAAAAGTACCAAAAAGAAGTTGGGAATTGATTCGGGTTGACCTGTTTTGAAAGTGCACACTAACATGACCCGAAATGCCTGAAGGAGAAACTATTTGCGTTCACCCAAAGTAACATGAGAAAATGAATGGTGCATCTCCCTATGTTTCTGTTTCTGGGACCATGACGATCCGAAACATGATCATTGGATTTATTGCCATTCCATGCATCTATCAGGATGATTAAGGCAGAAATAAAGTGAACGTTAAAAAAATTTGAAGCAAGATTTAGATAAGACTGAGGAGATTTATGAACCATAAAACGCGGACAATTTGGGATTAAATACATAATATTAAGTATTAATCCATGTGATTCCTTTACCTAAACAATTAACTGAATGGGTCAACTAGCTCCTAACTCATAAAATATTGATGTATTGTATACTGCATGAAAAACCCATCTTGGCTTAATAAAATCTTACTCATTTCATGGAAATAATTAACATACTATGAGCTTAAGCAGCAAGTGATCAAGTTTTGCTTATGCACACTCGCGGGTATGCACACACACACACACCCATACATTGTGTAGACGCCAAGAATTCACCTCACATTCTAATGATGAAGCTTGATATTCACACTGGTTAACTAATCCAAACATCATACTCTTCAAGATCTATCATATACATATATGGTTGTAGATATAGGAAAAGTCGTTTTCATAACACTCATAGCCCTTAGGGGTCATATTCAACAAACAAAAATTCATTGAGTTATATACACAAGAAAGAGAGATTGGTATATACTAATACACTTAGGTAATATACAAGTGTTAATGAATTAAAACAAATTTCAATCACTTATATTTTGTGATAGACAGTTAAAATTTGAATTAGAAATTTAAAAAGTGTTAATATAAATAAAGTAAACCTCTAAAAGGTAACGTATAAAAGTACACATGTACCTTAAAAGTAACATATAAAAAGTAAAATGTATATATTACTTTTTTAATTCAAATCTCAATCATTCATTGTAAAATAATAAATGTTTGAGGTTTGTTTGAATTTATTAATGTGATAACATATACTAGTTTCTTTCTCTATATATAACATAAGTAAAATGAGGTATTTATGTGATATATTGCCTTCTAAGGGTCTAACAACGGAAAAAGCAAATTAAATCCTCTTCTCAGCTTGGTAATGTTTATTAGCTTCCCAAAGCTGTTTTCCAGCCTAGCCTGGTGAATAATAATTGTTTGGACCAATGAGAGGGCCAAATACCAACAACCTAGCCCTTTTAGGAACTAAAGATATTTCCCATGACTGCCCCGTAATGCCAGGCACAGAGAGAGAGAGAGAGAGAGAGAGAGAGAGAGAGAGAGAGAGAGAGAGAGGATATATAGCTAATAATTGGAACTCCGTTGCAATGAATAGTATTTCATGTTTCATCTTAAAAACAAGAAATAATAAAGGAAAAAGAGGAAAAGATAGAGGAACAATCCCAGTTGGAATTCATCAGCCTGGCTCAGGGGGGATGCACCCACAATATCTCAAATGTCCACTGTGATGTGAATGCAATATCAACTTGCATAAGGTTCCCCACACCCGCGTACAAACCCATACAATTGAAGCTGCCCCTCCCAAAGTCCTCCTTTTGAACCTTCCTCTCTCTCTCTCTCTCTAGTTGACCCTAACCTTATGTGGAAACTTAACACCTCATAAATCTCCCACCTCTCTTATTTAAACTCCCCAACACTTTCTTCCATCTGCAAATCACCTGCAACTATTTTCTCCGATAATTTCCCGACCACTTTCCGACGACCAACAACCAGTGTACACCCACCACAAAGACACTTTTCCAATTACCTTCATCCCACAAAGAAACTCCCACTCTTTGTTTGGATCTCACCTATTTCTAACATTTCCAACCGTTTTCCGGCTAGCTTTTGAGAAATAGCAACATGAGTACCCCTGATTGTGCTGAAACGTCGGTCGATTCCTTCGAACCAACCGGTGTTATAATAGATACTGATGATCCAAATGTTGGTTTCTCATCTGAGGAGGGAAGTAAGGAAGAATTGCAGAGGATGGGAAGCGGCAGCATCGTCGTAGATCCGGAGCCTGATGGTGAAGCTGATTCCATGCCGTCGGCGAGGAAGCTGCCATCTTCACAATACAAGGGTGTGGTACCACAGCCAAACGGTCGGTGGGGGGCGCAGATATACGAAAAGCATCAAAGGGTGTGGTTAGGGACGTTCAACAAGGAGACTGAAGCAGCCAAAGCATATGACATAGCTGCTTTGAAGTTTAGGGGTAAGGATGCAATCACCAACTTCAAGCCCCTTGCTGAAGACGACATAGAGTTCACATTCCTTAGCTCCCACTCCAAGGCTGAGATAGTAGATATGCTTAGGAAGCATACTTACTATGATGAGTTTAACCAAAGCAAGAAGAATAGGCTCATCATGCTGTCAAATGACAAATCAGAGAGATTTATGACATTTGATGTGTTATCTGCATGTAATATGACCATGAAAAAGGATGACCTCAGACTAAGAGAACAAGAGACTAAGTTGCTATTTGAGAAGGCTGTCACACCAAGTGATGTTGGCAAATTAAATAGGTTGGTGATTCCCAAACAGCACGCTGAGAAATACTTTCCCCTGGAAGTCGCAAATTCAAACACATGCAAGGGCGTGTTACTGAATTTTGAAGATGAGAATGGGAAGGTGTGGAGGTTCCGGTATTCATACTGGAACAGCAGCCAGAGCTATGTCCTAACCAAAGGCTGGAGCCGATTTGTCAAGGAAAAGGGCCTTCGAGCCGGCGATACAGTGACCTTCGCTCGATCAAATGGTGCGGATAGGCAACTCTACGTCGGCTGGAAGACAAGAAAAGGAACCGAGTCTCCGCTCATTTCCCCAGTGCAACCACAAGCGAGAAGAGGGTTTTTCCTATGGCCGACGACGCCTAGACCTGAAACTGAACCGGTGGTCAGGCTATTCGGGGTTAACCTTCTCAAAGCACCAACAACTGATGTTAAAAGGAGTAATGAGCTGGATCTGGTGAGTGGTGAACATAGCTACAAGAAGCAGTGCTTTAGGATCCTGTAATTATTTACCTTCCTAAAACGACCTGCATAATGATCGAAGTCCTTTTCACTTCTTTCTTTGTTGTGTAATAGAATTAGGGTTTTCCTTCTTCCTCCCCCTGAAGAGGTTTGTTTTCTGTACATTATGAATTCTTTTGTGAGAAGACAAAAGATTGTGATGGTTTTTCAGAAGGTAGTGCCATATAAATGATGATCTCCGACAGATGATTCAAATATTTGTTCTATCATGGTGTAGCAGATTAACCTTTCCAATGAGATGAGATGCTAGAGAATAATTTGAAGTGGTGTATGCCTTCATGAAATGATGATAGGAAAGCATATTTGGAAACTTGTTTGTGAGTGAATCAAGAGGATAGTATCCTTTCCTTTTGCTCCTCTTTTCGTCTTTAGGGTTCCTTCTCATGGTATAGCAATTCTAAAAGAGGATGCATCTGGTCCGTGTTCAAATAAATGACAAGTCCCTTTCATCCTTTTGCTGTGCTATAGACAATCCTGCCAGTCATCTTAGAAAATAACGCTTGTACGATCTCCATGTGGAAACAATAGTAATGTTGTTTCGAAACCGCAGTAAGGAAGATGCAACCCCTCGGTCTCGTAGAAATGTACACCCAACGGGCACCACCCTCTTAGATTCTAAGAGGCCATTTTTGGTGCAGTACTGCTGCTGCTGAAGGAATATCTGCAGCAATGCCAGTAGTTCTATTTTCTTTTCTTGAGGTCATTCATAATATCGAGATAGATTGTCACTATTCTCTTTAGTCATCATCTCTATACTTCGAACGGTGGCCGTCCATCTCAGGTTGAAGGGTTGATGATTACGGGATGATGTTGTTGTACAGAGAATGAAAGTTAAATAAAATAACATAGTGAAAGAAACACTGTATATATGGCCTATTGGTACCTACCATTTGAAGCTTTATAGGGAACTATTCAACAGGTATAAAATAATGCCAATTTGGCACGGACACAACTCATCTTGGTGATGCAATTAATGAATGGATGGCTTCTTGTCAACAATATAGAATGACAAACTCAGATATGCTCAGTACAGAGTCTATAATTTCGAAAAGTAACGGAGAGCCTTTTTTGTAATTATGACGATTAAAATAATCAATTTGATGATTTCCTTTGTTGGAATTGCAGTAGAGTAATTCTAATATCATCCAGTTGATACTTTTTTGAAATGAGAGAGCATTTTCTTTGTAAATCAAGATGAAAAAAGTTAGAACAGTGCTTTCGAATAGGCGAAACCGTGTACGTACATCAAGAACAATAATAACAACAATAAAAATTTGTAAGATGGAGTACATGAGGGGACTCTACCAAGTTGGAATACTGTTTCTCTGTACCCTTTCTAAATGCGTATCCCACTGGCCCAAACTAGTGGCTACAAACAACTTCAGGTAAAGTCATCAAAGCATAGTTGCTATTAAAGTTTACCTCATTGAAGATTGACTTTCCTCATGTCTTGCTTGGTGTTTGAGTAAATTTCTTAAAAAGCGAAGATATAAATATAAATAAATAAATAAATAAATAAATAAATAAATAAATAAATAAATATATATATATATATATATATATATATATATATATATATATAGACACACATAAGAGGTGCCTTATTATTTATGTTTTAGTAATAACTTGCAAGTATTAGAAATTATAAATGGAGCCTCCAGAATCTCTGCAAAATGCACATGTAAATGCGTGTGTGCAGGAGCAGGATATTGTGTTGCTTCTGCAAGTGGGGACACAAGTTGATAGGCTTTGATTAGGACCCCGAGATGCTTCACTGTTAGATGGCCGTCGCTAGGCTGGAAATGCTTCCATTTGTTGCTAATTGGAGAAATAAAAAAATGGATCTAATGTACGATCGAGGCATTTCAAGTTAAAGCATTCAAAAACGATAAGTTTGAATTTTCGACCACGGTTTTGACTTGGGAAAAGTCATTAAAATGCATATTTCCTCTGTGCTTAGTGGTGTTTGAAATCTTAAACTTATTTGGCTTGTCAAATTAATTATAGGGTCAGTTGTGAGTTCGGCAGATAGCTGCTGTAGACTTCAATGGTTTATATTGGAGATCAAGCGTTTTTCAGTATAAACACATATCATTTTCTTATGATGGTTCTACATATATACAGTGAGATGCCAAACTGTTTGTTGGGTGGTTTTTGCTGATCCGATTTTATGAGGTATCCTGATCTTCTCATTCAATGATTAACCTCTCAATGCCGTCTTCTGGTACGATAACACTTAATGGAGATATTAATTTCAAAGGATGCATGCATCTATGATGCCATCTCTCTCTATGTGTGTGTGTGCGTGTGGTGTGACACCGACAAGTAACAGCTAAAGACTGTTATCGCACATTAGTGGCTGTTATTAATTTAATAAAGGAGAGAAAGGCATTAATTTTTATGTTGTTCAACGAATGCACTGTGGTTCGGAGCAGATTGTTTGCTGGTTTCTTTGAAGCAGTTCAAGATTATTCGTTTACATAAAACTCTTGAAGAACTATATGGTTTGCATAATTTTGCAGTAAGAGCTAATGCAGTAAAGGTGATCCTTACATTTATAACTAGAAGAAACTACCTTTGGATGGCTTGGAACAAGTGGACAAAGAGATCCCGGCCCAGGACACTTCACTCCCCAGCCTGTGAAGTCCCAGAGGATAATACACAGGAACTCCAATACTAAATTGCAGAACTTTGCCATTAACTGCAAAGATTATTAACCTTAATTTACGAAAGTCAAAAGCCTTACTAAATGCAGAACCCATTGATGGTAGTTTGTTGAAGGCTGTTATATATGCCAACTTTATAATCAATATCAATTAAAAAGAATTTATTTAAGATGAGGGGAGAGAAGAAAAAGGAAGAAGGATCCTCAGTTGCCCTCCCCATGAGTATTAGGTGCCTGCTTGCTCTAGCACATGGTAGCTCAAACAACAACGCTCGCTGATTTGATAAGAAAGCAAAGTCAAATATTGTCAGATGTGATGCTGCAAGAGCTAGCTTGTGCTAACTGTAGCAGCTACCAGTTTCACCTCTCAGAAATTATTGAAAACTATATTATACTGAACAAAATTTTAGAATCTCTTCCAGAGAAATTGGTTTAGAATCTTAGATTTGGACGATCATGACGGACAGCCATATAATAAAGGCCAGCAAAACAAGGTCGAAGTCTAGACACGAAAATGCACATTTAGATAATGAACCGAAAAGCAGTACCAGTGAAATTATTTTGTTTTTTTGTCCGATATAAATCTCTAATGGCTTCAAATGATGCTTTAGGATCAATTCTAACAAATTCTAGTGGTTAAACTACCAAACATTCTTCGATTAAATGAGGAATTTAATAAGGCTTCTCCAAAGGCGCTAAAAGAAGAAAACAAGAACTCATTACAGCCACCCATTGGGCATCGACTACTATTTTTGCATGACTAGAATCCGAACACTTTAAAAGACTTCCTCCCCATTTTAATGCACAATAATTCAATATGTTTTCTACTATTTTTGTAGCCAGCAATTAGTTGATTTGCCCTTTTCCCTGATAATAAGGCAAGCATCATTAAGAGTTCACCGGGAAAACTTGGACCCACTTTGGAAAGTAGGAATGAATTCTGTTTCTTGCTGAAAAAGTATGGATTTTTTGGTGAAGTACAACACCAGTATCAGAAAGCCGAAAGATCCCAGATTAATCCGGTGCGAGATGGGTTGATTCGCCATGGATTGAAGCTCTCCCAGCACTGCTTTGCTCCATTCACAAGACTCGAACGAGGACCTAGCTCAAGGGTAAGTTTGCATCTCCGGATAGCACAAAGACGAAGCGGCACGGTGGTGCTTCGTCCCAGAGAGCGTGCCAAACTCGGGGACGAAATGCTGGTAAACTATACCGATTTGATTGGCACGAAAAGTTCAGTACGGTGGTCCTCTGAATCAAATGAAAAATCTACCAATTATATCAGTTCAAACATGATAATTTTCTATTCTTAAAGAAAGTTCTTTGGTAACAAATTGTGGAACGATGTCCATTCCTCCTAAAAATCAACTCTTGCGGACGATAAACTAATACATTCATTGTAGTTGTATCTAAACTTCCATTGTGTGCTGTGTTGATTTCCCGGTTGTCTTCTCGGTCATCCTATGACTGTTGAACTTCCGTTGTCTTCAGGGCCTCTGCAACCTTCCGATCGCCTCTGTAAGGTACACAACAGCAGCAGGTCGTCTACGTGTGAATAAGAACACGTACGAATGCTTTGATTTTTTAAGGTTTGCTCAGAGTAGAATTTTTTTGAGAGGTTTTACTTCGCGTGTGTATTTAATCTTCCGTGGTTTTACTCGAACTCCCTCGGATTCTTTACATGTCATCATCTATTATCCCAACTTTTTCACACATAACCGCTAAATGACCGGTCCAACCATTTTTATGTTAGGGTTGCCAAAAATGGTCACCTTATCTTCACATCTCCTACTTAGTCATTCAAAACAAATAAGCTTGACATATTGATTTTTCTTACTTTTGTGGGGTTTTTCTAATAATATAATGTAATGATTATTATTGCAATCATTACCCATTGTTTGATATTTTATCTATACAGCAATCAAACATATCTCAAACCCATATTTATAACATGTTTTGAGAAAAGATCCTCTGTTATGCCTTTAGTGAAGGAGTCTACCAACGTATTATGAGTTGCTACGTATGACATGGATATTTCCTTTCTCATAACTATATCATGAACATAGTGGTATTTAACCATTATATGCTTACTTTTAGAGTTGTTAGCTCTACTTTTGATTAAAGTAATTACTGCGTTATTATCAGAGTAAATGACAACTAACTCATTGGCTATTTCCAGCTTGAAATCTCGTCTGAAATGACTTATTCAGACGACGCTTGTTGGAGCCATATAACAAGCAACATACTTAGCTTCTTGTGTATGCAATGGTACACAATCCTGTTTCTTATGTGCCAAATAAACAATATCATCTTCAAATAAGAATATTTGTCATGAGATTGATTTACTCTCATCTTTGCTCACACTAAAGTCAACATCTGAGTATCCTACCACTTTCAATTCATTTGCTTGAAAATATAATTTCAATTCTTTTGTTCATTTGAGATATCTTAAAATTTTTTTTATAGCTATGTAATACTGTTATACATAGCATAACATACATCAAGCTATCCTCAACTTGTGCGTAATGAATATTAGGCTTATTGTCTCCTTTACCGGAATAATCAACCTTACTAAGTTTGACCCCTTTTATAAAGGGTGTAATAGCAGACTTGCATTCACCTATTTTGAATTTCTTGAGGATATAATCAATATATCTCTTATGACTTAGGCATAAGAGTTTAGACTCTCTATCTCGAGAGATCTTTATACACTATTAGTGAGGTGACTGTTTCAGGCCATATAGGGATTTTCCCAACCTATATATTTTATCTTCTTGGCCTTGTACTATATATCCTTTGGGTTGTTGCATATATATGATTTCATTTAAATTTTCGTTTAGAAAAGTTGTTGTTATATCTAACTGATATAAATCCAAATCATAATATGCAGATATTACCAGGATTATTCTTATTAATACAAATTTTGTAATAGGAGAATATATCTCAACATAATCTATCCCCTCTTTTTGCAGGAAACCTTTTGCAACTAACCTTGCTTTCAACTTATCGATTGATCCATCGACATTATATTTCTGTTTCATAACCCATTTACATCATATGATTTTCTTTTCTCTTGGCAAATGAGTTAGTTCTCAAACATAGTTTTCCTGAATAGATTCAATTTTCTCATCCATTGTTTTCTCCTAGTCTGTTACTTCTGACAAGTTTATAACTTGCTGATAAGTCAAGTTATTAGTCAACTCATCTAAATCCACCGAATTATACACATCTTCTATAAGATAAGTATGATAATCCTTTAAGTAGGATGGTGTGACCATAGGCCTTTTATGTTCACTTAAAGTTTTGGTTGTTTTAGAAATATCCTTGATGAGTTTAAATCATGATTGATGTAGATTTACTAGATCGTAAAGAAACTCATTATTATTTTCTAAGATATCATTCTTAGTATCTTCTAAGAATTCAACATTTCTACTCTCTATCAATCCGTGGTTAATATGATAAAATCGATATCCTTTTGAGCCTTTAGGATATTCGATGAATATACATCTAAAGGATATGTTGTCTAGCTTATCTTTAGACTAATCAAGGAGTTTTACATATGCAATAGATCCCCATATCCTAAGATGACATAAGTTGAGTTTTCTTTCAAACCACATTTCATATGGTATAGTGAATACAACATTAGAAGATATTCTATTGAGTATGTACACCACTGTACTTACTTCGTCTTCTCAAAATATCCTTGATATAGAGGCATCTATTAACATTGACCTTATCATGTTTAATAAGGTCATGTTGTATCTTTCAGCTACGTTATTTTGTTAAGGTGTCTTAGGCATTGTATTTTACTTTAAAATATTAAAGTTTTTATAGAATTCTAAAAATTCTACAAATGTATATTCTTTACCTCTATCTGATCTTAAAACTTTCATTGAATGCCTTAGTTGATTTTCAACTTACTGCTTATCTTCTTTAAATGCTTCAAGTGTCTCAGATTTATGTGGTAGGAGATATATATACATATATCTAGAGTAATTATTGATAAATGTTATGAAATAAATATTTTCTTGATGTGACCTTACTTTGAAGAGTGCACATAAATTAGTGTAAACGACTTACAATAGGGTTTTGGCCCTTGTTGTCTCTTTAGAAAAACTTTTCTCATCATTTTTCTTGTATTCAAACTTCATACTTGCTGAAAGTGTTTTCCTCAAATCTTGTTAGTAAGTCGAAGTTAGATAATTTTCTCAACTTTTGTTAACTTATATGCCTAAGGCGTTTATGCCATATATTCACGTTAATATTAAAGACACAATTAATATAAGAAAAATAACTTTTTTTTTTATTGATTTTTAATTTTAACAATCCATGTTTTACATCGAATTCCCTAGAGAAAAATACTCGCCCATATTTCTCAACAGTCACTTTGCGAGGAACAAACCTAACCTCAAACATTTCTTTTTGAAATCAGATTATACCTTATATATAGAACAATCAATACATCAGTTAATACAACTGGTGTGCCTTGTATAAAAATTTTAAAGGACCCAGTTCACAGAACAACTGAGAGTATTATTTCTCATGTACACCCGATGTTCTCCGAGTTTGTATTCCTTTATATCCATTCCTTCTTTTTTAGTCTTTGAGATATGTTTGGTCACTCTTGAGTCAATCCACCAACCAGTCAATGGGTGGTCCATTTAAAGATATTCCAATATGATGTAGATTATGTCCTGCTTTTTTGATTGTCCGCGTTGTAGGTTATTTCATCTACTCTTTTTGTTGTGGTAATCGCTCTTATTGTGTCCCATCTTTCCACAATTGAAACTCTTGACTCGAGAAACGATTTTTTATGTTTTCTAAAAAGATTGACCATCGTTTTTGTTAATTTTGTAGAACCTTTTGTTTGATTTATTTCTCCTTTCGTTGGGTTTGGAGCTAAACCTTATCTCATCTTTTACTACTAGCATTTTTTTGTTTTTTTAATGTGTTCTTGATCAATTGCTAGTTTTAGAGATAATTTTGAAAGGTTGATTTCAGTCTCTAACTTAAGGGCAGTGGTGATCATGTTCCATGATGGGAAAAGACCGTTCAGTATGATGGATATTTATATTGGTTCTGGGATAATTGATTTTGTCACAACTAAGTCTCTTGCTATTACTAGTATGTGGTTTACATGTTCCACTACATTATCTCCTTATTTTATTTTCTATGAGTTATATTTTTCTATCAATAATTAAACATCTAGTTTGATAGTTGTATCATATTTAGCTCTTATAGAGTCGAACGACTCTTTTGCGATCTCAAATTCCTCAAAGACCCTAATGAAGTCATTCTCCATGTACGTTAATATGTCAGTTCTTACTATTGTGTCATTTTTAAGAAATATTTTATATATTTCTATTTGTTCCTCTATTGCGTTTGATGGTGGCAGACGTACGATTTCCTTTAAATTATACTCTATACCTTCAAGTGTTGGTGTGAACGGTATTCTTCTCTTCCATGTTTGAAAGTTTAGATCGTTTAGTTTTTATATCTTTGTCATTTTTGACACACATATTCTGGAGTTTATTTTTATATGTTTGACAAATTTAACAAATAGAAGATCTAAAAGAAAAATATTCACCAAACAACAAACCACAAATAGTAGAATTTTAATTAACTCCGCCCATGTAAGGATTACCCTTGCATTGCCGGTCCCAAGCCCGGATAAAGGAGGAGGGTTGTGTTAGGTTTCCGACAGCTAGCGTAAAACTTCGTCGGATTTTTATAACATGGATTACAAAACTTATGAGTATTGTTTTGGGGCGTTCCCACCTAGCGACGTGCTGCAGAGCTCGAATGCAGTAAGAAGTAAGCAAGGGCCACTACATTTTCGCCCGAATGTAGTGAATCAATTGTAGAGAGGGTTCCCACATCATGGACGAGTGTGGGTAAAGAAGTTAGTCCCGCTACATTACCGGAAAAATTTTCAAAGAGGGTCTTCGCATTTTGATTATGGATAGATGCAGGGGGTAAGGAAGCTAGTGCTAGATAATAAGATTCATATTGGTTCTTCGAATATCGGAACATTATCCGGTAAGCTAATGGAGGTGGTAGATACTATGATTCAGAGAAAGATTCACATTCTATGTTTACAAGAGACAAAATGGGTTGGAGAAAAAACAAAGGAGATAGAGGATACATGTTTTAAATTATAGTACTCAGGTAAAGAAAAGGCTCGAAACGGAGTTGGTATTATCATAAATAAAGATTTAAAGGAGAGTGTAGTAGACATATAACAATATGGTGACCGAATCATAACATTGAAATTAGTGTTAGGAGCAGAGGTTTTGAATACAGTTTGTGCTTACGCACCCCAAGTAGGACTAGAAGATAGTATAAAGACAGTTTTTTGAGAAGAGTTAGATAAGGTGTTTCAAAAGATTCTACAAAAGGAGATGATTTGTTTAGGAGGAGATTTAAATGGACATGTCGGTAAAGAGGCATTAGGATATCAAGGGATTCATGGAAACTTTGGTTTTGGGGATATAAATGAGGAAGGTAGGGAGATTTTAAATTTTGCTATGACATTTGATCTCTTTATAGTCAATACAATCTTCAAAAAATGAGATGAACATTTAATTACTTATAAGAGTGGCTTATCACAAATACAAATTGATTACTTTATTTGTAGAAAAAAAGATAGAGCATGTTGTAAAGATTGCAAGGTAATTCCAAAAGAAAGCTTAACCACCCAACATCGACTTTTAGTTATGGATTTACAAATAAAAAAATGAACAAAGAAGAAAAGAGTGCATCGAGCTATTCAGACTAAATGGAGGAACCTCAAAAGCGAGAAAGAAGATATATTTAAACAGAAAGTCCTTCAAGGAGATGTTTGGAATTATGTTGGTACACCCTGTGATATGTGGAACAATATGACTATACATATTAGAAAAGTGGCGAAAGATGTGTTAGGAGTATCTAAGAGAGGTGTACCGGCACAAAAAGAAGCTTGGTGGTGGAGTGAAGTATTGCAAAATAAAATCAAGACAAAGAGGGTATGTTACAAATTACATTATACCAAGAAAACTAGTGAAACTTTAGAAGCTTATAAGGAAGCAAAGAAGGAAGCGAAAAAGGTCATTAGTAAAGCAAAAGCTAAGATTTGGGAGTACTTATATAAAAAACTCAACTCAAAAGAGGGTGAAAAAGATATTTTTAGGATAGCTAGGGCTAGAGATAAGAAAACTAAAGATCTTAATTATGTTAGATGCATAAAAGACGAGGATGAAAAAATTCTAGTGGCAAATGATGATATAAGAAATAGATGGAAAAACTAATTTTATAATCTTTTTATTGAAAATAAAGATGTTAGTATTAGTTTAGGAGATTTAGCCAACTTAGAAAAGTATATAAACCACAATTTCTATCGACGTATTCAAAAGAATGAAGTCAAAGAGGCTCTTAAATATATGAAGGGTGGTAAATCGGTAGGACCAGATAATATTCCTATAGAAGTTTGGAAAATACTAGGAGAAATAGGAATCACTTGGCTCACAAGACTATTTAATGAAATATGGAAAAACCAAAAGATGCCCGAGGAATGGAGAGCAAGTACACTTATATCCATATATAAGAACAAGGGAGACATTCAAAATTGTGCGAATTATCGAGGTATCAAGTTAATAAGTCATACTATGAAATTATGGGAAAGAATTATCGAACGTAGGTTAAGACAATTATCAAGTACAACAAAGAACCAATTTGGGTTCATGCCAAGCAGATCTACTATTGAAGCGATTCACCTTTTGAGATGTCTTATGGAACATTTGAGAGTGAAAAAGAAAGACCTTCACATGATATTTATTGATCTAGGAAAAGCTTATGATAGGGTACTGAGGGAGGTTCTTTGGAGAACTTTGAAAAAAAGTGGTATCCCATTGACATATATTAACCTTATAAGAGACATGTATGATGGTGCAAAAACATGTGTGAGGACTCATGAAGGAATGACAGACTTCTTTGAAGTTAATATTGGGTTACATCAAGGATCAACTTTAAGCCCATACTTATTTATAATGGTGATGGATGAGTTAACAAAACATATTCAAGATGAAGTACCTTGGTATATGTTATTTGCAGATGACATTGTATTAGTGGAGGAGTCTAAGGAAAAAGTTAATAGAAAATTGGAACTATGGAGAGAAACATTAGAAAGCAAAGGCCTCCGACTTAGTAGAACAAAGACAAAATATATGGAATGTAAGTTTGATCATTTGGTTAGTTCAAAGGACATAGAAATTAAAATAGGCACATATTGCATTCCTCATAAGGAAAGTTTTAAATACCTAGGGTCAATTTTTCAGAGTGATGGAAGAATTGATGGAGATGTTACGCATAGAATTAATGCTGGTTGGTTAAAATGGAGAGGAGCATTAGGTATTCTTTGTGATAAGAAGATACCATTAAAATTAAAAGGTAAATATTATAGAGCAACAATTAGGCCTGCCTGTTTTATGGTTCTGAGTGTTGGTCTGTTAATCATCAACATGTACAAAAGATGTCTGTGATAGAAATGAAGATATTGAGATGGATGAGTGGTCATAGAAGAAAAGACCGTATACATAATGAGGTTATTAGAAACAAAGTAGGAGTGGCACCAATAGAGGATAAAATGAGAGAACATTGTTTAAGATGGTTTGAACATATAGAAAGAAGATCAAAAGAAGAACCTGTAAGAAGGTTAGAAAAACTAAATTTGGAAAGTATTAAAAGGGGTAGAAGATGACCACAAAAGTGTTGGAAAGAAACAATAAAGAACGATCTAGCTTATTGGGAGTTAACTACTAACATGGCACAAGATAGGGATCTGTGGAAACAAAGAATCCATGCAGTCGACCCCGTCTAGTATGGGAAAAGGCTTAGTTGTTGTTGTTGTTGTATGATGCATAATATCCCAATACTGAACTGAAAATAACCCATGGTTATATAGTAAAACAGGTTGGGATAATTTTATAATTTTCTCAAAAAATTCTTGCCTTCGATAATTTCAAAAAACATGAGAGGTAAAATAGTAATTTTACCTATTTGTCCGGTTTTGTAATTTTCCAAAAAGATGAAGGACAAAAATAATAAAATCGATGTTCATTTTTTTTGAAAAATTCGTCACTAATCGGTGTAAATGCATAATTTTTCCCTCATTCCGAATCTATAATTTTCACAAAAGACAAGGATATTTTTCTTTTGATATAGTGATAATATTGTAATAATTTTATTCGGTAAAGATATGAAAGTAATTCAATATCCCATTTTTTCATAATTTTCATAAACTGCCAAAGGGTAAAATAGACTTTTCACTCACTTGAGTGTAAAACTGTCTTTTTATTTGAAAATATCTAGATATTTTGGTAATTTTACTCAATGATAATTAGTAATTTTAAAAAATCGACCGAGATAGAATGAACTTTTGAAGCCACTGCCCAAAATGTTTTCTCGAAACCACCGACAAATTTCCAAAATCGAAGGCGATTTCGAAAAAAACACTGGTTTCAACCCGTGATTTTCTGAAACCACTTAGCGGTTTTCCAAGAAGTTTAAAAGGGAGGAGAGAGAGAGGGCGCGACCGATTGCCTCTCCTTCGCAGCTTCCTCGTTAGCCTGCGATTGCCTTTAGCTAGGCTCTGACTGCTTCTATTTCCTCTTTTCACTTAACTGACTTATAGCAGCTGCCTCTGGTTTGCCTGCTGGTTACCCGGGTTTTTCTTTTCGGCTGGTTTCATGTTGTTAGGGTTTGCCTCTCGCTAGCTTTCCGACTACTTGCGTTTTTTCTTTCGGTTTTGTAACCTTTTTCGGCTATCTTGCCGACTTGTTTTCTGACTGTCCCAGAACACAGAATGTGGTTTTCAATAGTTTACCCGTAAGGATATTCTCTCTCATTTTTTTATTTCTTCTTTTCCCCCTTTGTTTTGTACATAATTAACTATGTATGTGTTTTGAAGGATAATCCGGACTCTAATACCAATGTTGATTTTCTAGTCTTTTCGGTTGTTTTCTGACTGTTGTACTCCCGGTTGTCTTCTCAACTTCTGCAACCTTATGATCGCCTTTGGTATATAGCAGCAACATGTCGTCTATCTATGAATAAGAACATGTATGAATGCTTTGATTTTTCGAGGTTTCCTCACAGGAGAATTTTCCTAAGGGTTTCACTTCGTGTGTATTTGATCTCTGTATAGAGCAATGCTTGCTCCTGAACCCCCTTGAATTCCCTACTAACCTTTCCTCTTCTAGAGCCCTTATCTCGTGTTGTTAGACTTATTTCTCGCAACCTTTTCATATATAACGACTGGATGACTAGTCCATCCGTTTTTGTGCTGGGTGCACACAATAACCACCTTATTTTCACACGCACCCATAGTGTTAGCTCACCGGTATATGGACGTAAGATGCCCTCTCGCTGTTGGCGAATTCGATTTATAGGGGGTTTGCATGTGGGTGTTTGTGAGGCTTCGACCTCCCACTGTAACCAAAATAAAGTTCGGCTGCAATCTAGACTCGTGCAAATAAAAACTGTAGACTATTAGGAATCATGATTTCATACCATAGTAGATTTTCACCCATTGACAGTGACGTGACGATTTAGAGATCTTTGTCACTGATGTCAGACATTAGGCAGGATTAATTGGTCCTACCTATCATTTCTAGAGCCATTTGTGACCCACAATGCCGGAAACCAGCGGGGAGGATCCCTATCTAGTTTTATTTTAAGCATAAAGTAGCTATAGGGAATATATGAGTGCCATACAGATATCTATAACAAAAATAATTCCTGAAACTATTTTTTAGTGAACATGGTTCTGTGATGCTTCCAGCCTAACAACTGAGTGCACTGAAAAACGCGTCTAATTGACCATAGACGATTTTTATTGATGTTTTATCTGAACTGTACAACGTCACAATCTGCGATGCTCATAGAACACAAGCAGCCTACTTAACTCCGCAAAGTTTGAATGGCTCTGCAAAACTTGACTGCATCTCTGTGCGGTTGTTAGTCAAAGATGAATAGCCACAGAAGTATTAATTTGAATGCACCAATTATGCTGCCTTCGTAAACTTTACGGCTTATATCACAATGACTTTCGAAGAAATACTTTCTGAGAAGATTCCTAGCAGAAATTTTCTTTAATACGATTCTTTTCGTATTAAAATATGTACTTAACATAAGCACAATTTTTATTTGTAGTCGTGATGCCCCCAAAACGCAATTTGAACACGAGATATTTTGCTTAATGAGTCTATGATATCCAGTTGCCATTTCCAATGCAATTAGATTCCTTTTGTGCCTCTGTTACACACACACAGAGAGAGAGAGAGAGAGAGAGAGAGAGAGAGAGAGAGAGAGAGAGAGAGAGAGAGAGAATGCGGAAGAAATTACACCAAGATTGTCCTTTGGGTTACAACGGGAGGTTAAATCCTTACGTATCACGCATGCACATCCATGGAATAGAACTCATCATTACCTCTGAGGTGAGAGTTAGAGAGCCCTACCAGATGAGCTAACGCTCTGCGTGCAATTGCACTTGGATTTTGTGATAAACTTTGTCATGTATGAAGGCAAGCAAGTAGCGATATCTGAAATATATTTGGCTTCTTAATTAAATTTTCACAATAATGACTTTTATTATGAGAATTACGAAGGGGACCATACCATATTCAAGTTAAGCATATTCCAAGGTAATTCGAGTTCCTAGTTTCTCCAGCTTGCTCGCTAGCTTAAACTGAGAAAGAATACAACTACTAAGCCTTTTCCCATATTAGACGGGTCGGCTAAATAGATTCTTTGTTTCTACAAAGCGCTATCATGTGCCATGTTAGTAGTTAATTCGCAATAACCTAAATCATTCTTTATTGTTTCTTTCCAACACTTTTGTAGTTGTCCTCTACCTCTTAATACATATTCCAAGGTAATTCGAGTTCCTAGTTTCTTAAAGTTTTTTTTTTTTATCTTCTTTCTATATGGCCAAACCATATTAAACGATATTCTCTCATTTTATCCTTTATTGATACCACTCTTAATTTGTTTCTAATAACCTTATTGTGTATACGATCTTTTCTTGTATTATCACTCATCTATCTCAACATCTTCATTTTTGTTACATACATCTTTTGTAAATGTTGATGATTAACTGTCCAACACTTATAACCATAAAACATAGCATGTATAACCATAAAACATAGCATGTCTAATTACTGCTCTATAATATTTACCTTTTAACTTTAATGATATCTTCCTATCACAAAGAATACCCGATGCTCCTCTCCATTTTAACCAACTAGCATTAATTCGTAACATCTCCATCGATTCCTCCATCACTCTCAAAAATTGATATATTTAAAACTTTCCTTTTGGGATGTTAAACTGGGAAAAAATAATAATCATAATTCTGCTAGGTGGGGGAAACAGCCTGTAGGTTCACTTGCAGTTGCTTTAAGAGATGTAAAAGTCCTTTGGACGTTAAAGTTCTGAAAAATGAGTGGGCAATTGAAAATTTCTTGTAAATGAGTTGTACTATGTTGAATAGTTACAGCAATCACTCTTATTTTTGCTACAACGGGGAGGCAGAAACCAGATGCAATCGCTGGCTATCAAAGTCGTGACCTTCAATTCGTGAGTCAGACTCCATACCCAGGTGAGTTATTGCTCATTGGCCAATTACTGCAACCATTTAGCACTACCAAAGTTCCCCGTTGTAATTCAAACGTTACAATGATGAACTACAGGTGGTCCAGATGTTGACGGAATTGGTTTTTCATCATAATTTCTTCAAGAAGATTCAAAGAATAGACAGAACCAATCGAAATCCGCAGGCTAGACACTAGAGTCACTGACTTTTAGAATGAAACCGTTCAGAAGATTGATAAAAATCGCCAATCTTAAAATCTAATTTTTTCAGAAGATTGATAAAAATAGCCAATCTTGAAATCTAATTTGCCCTCATAACAATAATAATGGTCTGCCTGTTGCTTTTTGTTTCTAATTGTGTAGCTATGCTGCATTTTATATAATCTAGCATAATGAAGGATGCTTTCTTGCAGGAAGCTTTTCCCTGAAAAATCGTTTCCAGGACTTGCCTTGACATGGGAAGTTGCAGAAACTATACTAGAATTAGCACTGCTTACATATTCTCCTTTCTGCATAAAAATCGTTTCCAGGACCTGCCTTGACATGGGAAGTTGCAGAAACTATACTAGAATTAGCACTGCTTACATATTCTCCTTTCTGCATAAAAATCGTTTCCAGGACCTGCCTTGACATGGGAAGTTGCAGAAACTATACTAGAATTAGCACTGCTTACATATTCTCTTTTCGGCACATCTTCAAATTTGTGGAGCTAAAGATACTGTCTAAAGAACCTATAACTAGCTGACACAAAAAGCCAGAGTATCAACAGAAATTTACAATCAACGGGTTGGAATGATCGAAATAGTTTATCTCATAGTGCTTCGTGTCGGCCGGCTTATCCTATATATATCTCTATCCATAGATAAGTCCACATGGGGAAATAGAATAGAAAGAGTAATGTTTCTGTCGGCAATGTGGGTGTGTTGATATTTTATATCTATATGTGTTCGCACAAAACTCTGTTAATGTTGCAATGACCGATCTCAAGCTCCGATAAAAGAGGGTTGCGGTAGGCTCTCGACAACTAGCATAAAACTTTGTCAGACTTATTTAGGATAAATTTTACAAATTATGATAGAATTCTTTCAAAAATTAGAAGGCTTAGTTGTTGTCAAGTCCGAAAACAATTGTGTAGAACAGTGAAAGTGGGAAGAAAGAAGATAACATTCAGACGCAAACAGCTGGCAACTTTGTTTATAGGATCTTTCCTGAAAAGGGTTGCATGTCATCTGCAGCATCTAGCATACCTAGAATTGTTCCAAACTAGACGTGACTCCGTGATTCTGTAGGTGAAAGTGGTTATACTGCACACTACGAAAAGATGGACACTGTTGTATTTATCAATTCATTTAAATTGCTCCATAAAGTCAGTCCATAAATAAAATCTCCTGCATTCAACATAAGAACACTTTTGGTAATTTTAAAGGATTGGGAATCCACATATTGAACTTAATCAATCTAGATGGCATGGTATTGCAATTGAAATTGCATCGGAATCTCCACTGCTGGTAGTATGGTATATCTGTATCCCAATGGAAATACTAAATGTCTATTTACAGATTCTTAGAACTCATCTTACTTGCAACAACTAAGATCAACCAGGTGGCTACAATTCCTTGTAGTTCCTGTTTCATTCATTGTACAACTAAATTCCATATATTAGCACACTGAGCAATTGTTTCCTTATCCATCTACTAGATGTGCTAGTCTATATGGATTCTTTATTTTCACAGAGTTCGATCATGTGCCATGCTAGGTCCACTCACAGCTAACTCAACATAAGCCAGATAATTTTTTATTATTAATTTTCAATACTTTTATGCTCTCCTTTTGCATGGCCGGTCCCAAGTCCTGATAAAGGAGGAGGGTTGTGTTATGTTGGGCTTTTGACAGTCACCATAAAACTTTGTCAAACTTATCTACCATGGATTCTACAAATTATGATAGGGGTATGTGAAAACAAATAATCCATCTAGCTGACCCCATCTAGTATGAGAAAAGGCTTAGTTGTTGTTGTATTTTTACAATGTAGTTTGTTGTATCTATTGGAGCTTTCTTTGGTTATATAAATTTATCGTCAAAACATTTTGTCGTTTGCGATAATTTTACTAACGCTCTTGTTATTTCACGATTGGTAACTAAGAATCTGATGTAATGATGGAATTCCTCGCATGACAGAAAGCCTGGTTTTGGAAATTAATTCCACCAATATTTTGCAATCACACTTCGTTCCCCTCGCAAATATCTGCGTTGAATAATTCTTCAAACATGTCACATTAAGAAATCAATAAAAGAATGCGAGTCTTTGGCCCCTCAAAACTGAATTCCAGCATATCTTGGTTCAAATGGCTGCCTTTGGTTGATTAGTCTAAAATGCAGAAACCCTACAAGACAAAAAGGTTTAATATTTTTTTATTCCCTGAAAAGGCAAAGGAATAAACATACTTTTGTACATGATATGCAAGTTGAGAAATTATGTCGATCGTCTCCTCATGCAAAGGGTGTTGCTAGGCTAGAAAAGCTGATCTCTTTATATTTCTTTATTCTCTTCAGTTGCATTAAAATAAGCTTTTAGCAACAGTGCATTATATTACTGGTAAGTAAACATAAATAATTTAATAGGTACGTCAAGTGGTCGAGCTTGATCATCACTTATCCACACGCCAAGGATATCACTCGACCACACTATATGGTAGACATGTTTGGTTCGGGTTTGTCTCGAACCTGGAACCAGAATTGAACTTTCTCAGGGTGCTTTCTGTTTTGAAACCTCAGTTTCGAATTGGTTCTGGGTCCGGTTTCATGAGAAGTTTCTGGACGGTTTCCAAAGACCATGAGCTGTAACCAAACAGAGGGATCCCCAGTTCCAAGGCCGGTTTGGCCAGTTCTGATTACCATCGGTTCCTCAGGTAGTTCAGTTCCACTTCGAACGGCGGGTGGTTCTGAACTGCCCATGTCTACTCTCTGGTATGCCATTTTATGTCTTCATGTAGCCTAAGCTTATTACGTAATTATCAACATACAAGTATGGTCACTCGGCCAAAACTGATCAAGGCCAGAACATACCATGCAAACGAAAGTGCATAGCAAAGATACGTAAGTACACCGTAGAGACTAAAGGTTTTGCACAAATATTGTTTAAATGCAATAAAATGGATCGATGTTAGATATGAGAATGGTTAGCCTGGCCAAACCCATCATATAAATACCTAATTACATAACATTTACATATATATATATTGTTTATATGTTACAGTTCATAGGTACCTTTATTTTCTCGAGAATTCCAAAAGAAAATTCAAAACTCAAAAAGATACAGTGAGAGGGACTTACAATGACCTGAATTAATGAAGTAAGCAAACGCTATTTGTGATCCTCCCATCGGTCTTCCGAGCTGTGTTGCCTCATATAAAATTGCAAATAAGATCATATTATTAGAATAAAAGTTTAGTGCGGTTTAGCCAATTGAGAAAAGATGTGTTTGTCAGTAAAACTAGTCTTCTATCGTTAAAATTTTCTTCTATTTCATAGATTGGAAAGAATGTCAGTAGAGACAGCATAACTATTTGCTAACTATTAAGGGGACAATCAATGATATGTTTATAATAATTCCCTAAGTTGATTAACAATATGCATATTGTATTCTTTAATTATTTAAAAACCTTTTTATTAAGGAATGACAATCTTTGATACAATTAATGTAGTAAATTTATTAAGGCTAATGTGTACCAAACAAATTATTACGGCTTGAGGGGGCCATGGCCCCTAGACCACCCCCCCCCTCCCCCCCCCTGAAACATAGTGTGTTTAGTCTGCCAATTCATCTAAATTTTATTTGTCAATATTTAAATCATATCGAACTTTCCTAATGGTCCTTTCTTATCTACTCATCTTCTGCATCATAGACAGACCCTTCAATGTCTTAATTCATGATCTGTGTTTTCCAGTTTAGATATGTCTCCTGCAAGTTTAGTTTCATGCATACCTTTTTGAGTCTCCTTTTGTTGCTGGTTGACGATTAATTTTGTTGATCCCCAAATCTCATTCATGGTGCTCTACCAACAACCGCCTTAGTGACTAACTTCTTGCCTGATTGTTCGAGTAACCACAACACAAAGTGACCCAATTCTTAGCTATAGCAGCCTTAAGCAATCTTGATTTTAAGTCTTTTGTTTGAAAACCACGTTAAGCTTCCTGTAGAGAGTAGGATGTGATGAACTGGGTGAGCCTCTTCATCTGTGGTGGATCTACATTGAGGCAAGGTGGGACAGCTACCCCACCTGAAATTCAGAAAACCAATGAAAAAGTTGAGGGAGGGATGATAGAATTCATGGCCACTATATGTAGTTTGCTCCACCTTACAAAAAATTCTAGATCCGCCACTGCTCTTCATGTTGAATTAAGATAAGGAATTAAGATACACCCACTGTTCTACTAATTGGTTTACTAGTCGTTAGTAATTGGTTCATCAGAGAAGGGATCCTCGGCCTCTCTGGCTACGGTGGTATGTTTCAGATACAGCATAGGTTGATTCCTGTGGGAAGAAACTGTTTCCCTTCGGGAAAAGATCTGCCTATGCTAATTGTATCTTCAATGGTCTAGGCTTCTACATAATTCGAACTGGAAGTGGTGAATGCCTTGTAATTCAGTGATTTTGATTTCCATTCGTTCTTCAAATTGTTTACAATTAAATTTGGGAAAATCTTTAAAAGGATTGACTATTGAGCAGAACCAAATAAAGAATGAGTCCTGTACATGTTTGCATGTCTGCATTTGCATAACACAGATATATACTTTGCATTTAATAAACAATGTATATTAAATGTAAAGTAATTCAAATATCTACTGTTTATCTCAAGAATCAAGCAGTGGAGATGATTGTGTAAGACATTATGCAACTAAGACACCCTATACATATATTTGTCTCTGATTTATACAACTAAAGAGTCCAATATTTCTATAGTTGAATCCATAATAAACCCATGAATCCTTAGGATTAGTGGATCCTGTTATATCCTCCTTTATTGTGGATCATAGGTCAAGCTACCACATGTCAGTACTGAAGGTGGAGTCGTTTAAAGAGCTCTCTTCAATGAAAGACAAGGGTATCGAAGTTCACATATGTTGCTTGCTGCATATGAGAACTTAGTTTTTTTTTAACCTGATTGAAACCTGTTCAGTTGATCCATTCAAGTAGACACGCTTTATAGGATGGTGAACATTTGTAATCTGAACAGGGATCAGTTCAGTATTTCAATGCAACCATCACTAATGATCTCTCACATGGAAAACGGGTTATGGATTAGCAAAGGTTGTGATCTGTTCTAAACTGATCTATTTGAATGCTGGGTCGGGCCACACCCTTTACAAGATATGCATAACCCTGGGTATCGAACTTAAGACCTTCAACTCAAGGTTCTTCAAATCACCCGTAGCCACAAGAGTTGCAGCTCCTTGTGCTATATCCATATTTCAATCAGTATACTAGAAAGATGTACTCTTTTGAAGATAGGAATAGCATATCAGAGTCTGCTGTTGAAATTGAACATAAACAAATGGGGATCACCACGAAATAACTTATTTTTTCAGATTTTTTGTGCACCGTACAACAACAACAACAACAACAACAACTAAACCTTTTCCCATACTAGATGGGGTTGGCTGGATGGATTTTTTGTTTCCACATAGCCCTATCATGTGCCATGCTAGCAGTTAACTCAATATAAATTAGATCATTCTTTATTGTTTCTTTCCAACACTTCTGCAGTTATCATCTTTCACTTTTAACATTTTCACAATCTAGTTTTTCATATCTTCTTATGAGATAGTCCTTTGGTCATCTTTTTAAATGTTCAAATAATCTTAAACGATTTTTTCTTATTTTATCCTCTATTAGTACTACTCCTAATTTGTTTCTATAACCTCATTATGTATACGATCTTTCCTTGTGTGACACTCATCCATCTATATCTTCATTTCTGCTACGGATATCTTTTGTACATTTTAATGATTAAGTGAGGTGGTATCTAATTATCATATAGAATACTTGATGTCCCTATCTATTTTAACTAACCGACATTAATTATATGCATAACATCTCCATCAATTTTTCTATCACTCTGAAAAATTAATCTTACATATTTAAAACTTTCCTTGTGAGGGATGCAATGTGTGTCAATCTTAATTTCTATGTTTAAGTACCCAAATGATCAAACTTACATTCTATATATTTTGTCTTTGCTCTACTAAGTTAGCCTTTACTTTCTAATGTTTCTCTCCATAGTTCCAATTTTCTATTAGTTTTTTATTTAGACTCTTCCACTAACACAATGTCATTTGCGAATAACATACACCAAGGTACTTCAACTTGAATATATTTTGTTAACTCATCAATGACCAATATAAATAAATATAGACTTAAAGTTACTCATGATATAACCCAATATTAACTTCAATGGAGTATGTCATTTCTTCATGAATCCCCACACATGTTTTTGCACCATCGTACATGTCTCGTACGAGCCCCAATTTGATTAATTAGGATTTAGCTATTTACCCTTTTCTTTATTGTCACAAACTCATATTCTTTGGTGAGGGAGTTTATGGATAAGCATAAGGTGATAGTTTCATAGAGGCTCCCTGCCTGAGAACTCCTAAATGACAAATTTTATTGGTCAACTCGAGTTGATATGGACCCAACCAGGCCAGGCTTGAGTAGTAGAAAATGATTCTCCAAAAGAAAATGGCACAAGCGATGAACCTGTTTGACCAAAACAGAAACAATCAACCCGAACCTGACCCACTGATCCAATTTGCCATCCATAGCCATCGGTAGTTATGAAAATGATTGGTCACAATTTGCTGCCCATTTTGTTGCCTAATTCCCATGATGGCTTGAAAATGAAGATAGGATAGCAACATAAGTGAGGATCAACCATAACATTCTACCCTGAACAAAAAAATCATAGAGACCAAAAGTGATCTTCAAGAAATCGGAAGCAATATGGTGCGTTTTGTCTAAAATTTAATTACTACATAGCAACTGAAGATAAAAGTGACACCCTAATTGGAAGGGTCTTTACATACAATGGTCTGCAAGGTATCAGCCCCCCCGTTCCTAAACACTGGCGCTGGACATGAAACATAAAAAACACAGAAATAAAAGTGACACCATCTCTTGACGTTGACAAAAGCTCTTCATCCGAGCGGCCATTGATCCTCCTCTTCTTCAGGAGTGACCACTGTCGGGATGTTGAGTATCTTTCTGATTTATCCGGGCGTTCTACCCTTGAGCAAGTCAGCAACGGTATTGCACGTCAAATCCAAGAGGTTCTGTATGTTGAGGTAATTGGCAGCCTGAAACAAGATGATGTGGAACTTTCTCAGTTCGAGATCTTCTACTTGCCACAAGGTTGTTTTTTCTTTAACTCAATTCGTATGCTGGAATTTAACAAAACACACATTGTCTATCTCTGATAGTTGCATTCTCAATGTCACTTAAAACGTAAGAAGGTAATGAGAACGTACATCAGAACACAAGCAGAGAACGTACAAGAGGCTATTTTGTTCCGCTATAGTCGACAGAAATCTTTTATTAACCATACCAAACCAGAATTAGAAACAAACAGTTGCATTCTATCGATACCACCTAAATAAATCTCTCCCCATGTAGGCGAGAAATCTGCACAAGGAAATTTTATAAGACACGTATGCTTCCTATCAGCAATCTTGGAAACAACAACAACAACAACTAAGCCTTTTCCCATACTAGACGGGGTCGGCTACATGGATTCTTTGTTTCCACATATCCCTATCGTGTGCCATGTTAGCAGTTAACTCCCAATAAGCTAGATCATTCTTTATTGTTTCTTTAACACTTTTGTGGTCGTCCTCTACCTCTTTTAATACTTTCCAAATTTAGTTTTTCTAACCTTCTTATAGGTTATTCTTTTGATCTTCTTTCTTCTTTTGATATTCTTTCTATATGTCAAAACCATCTTAAACGATGTTCTCTCATTTTATCCTCTATTGGTGCCACTCCTAATTTTTTTCTAATAACGTCATTATGTATACGGTCTTTTCTTGTATGACCACTCATCCATCTCAACATCTTCATTTCTGTCACAGACATCTTTTGTACATGTTGATGATTATCTGCCCAACACTCGAAACCATAAAACATGGCAGGCCTAATTGTTGTTCTATAATATTTACCTTTTAATTTTAATGGTATCTTCTTATCACAAAGAATATTTGATGCTCCTCTCCATTTTAACCAACCAACATTAATTCTATGCATAACATCTCCATCAATTCTTTCATCACTCTGAAAAATTGACCCTAGGTATTTAAAACTTTCCTTTTGGGGAATGCAATGTGTGCCAATTTTAATTTCTATGTCCTCTGAAGTAACCAAATGATCAAACTTACATTCCATATATTCTGTCTTTGTTCTATTAAGTCAGAGGCCTTTGCTTTCTAATGTTTCTCTCCATAGTTCCAATTTTTTATTAACTTTTTCCTTAGACTCCTCCACCAATACAATGTCATCTGCAAATAACATACACCAAGGTACTTCATCTTGAATATGTTTTGTTAACTCATCCATCACCATTATAAATAAGTATGAACTTAAAGTTGATCCTTGATGTAACCCAATATTAACTTTAAAGAAGTCTGTCGTTCCTTCATGAGTCCTCACACATGTTTTTGCACCATCATACATGTCTCTTATAAGGTTAATATACCTCTTTTTTCCAAAGTTTTCCAAAGAACCTTCCTCGGTACCCTATCATAAGCTTTTTCTAGATCAATAAATATCATGTGAAGGTCTTTTTTTTTGCTCTCAAATGTTCCTTAAGACGTCTCAAAAGGTGAATCACTTCAATAGTAGATCTGTCTGACATGAATTCAAATTGGTTCTCTATTATACTTCATACTTGTCTTAATCTACGTTCGATAATTCTTTCCCATAATTTCATAGTGTGGCTCATTAACTTGATACCTCGATAATTCGCACAATTTTGAATGTCTCTCTTGTTCTTATATATGGGTATAAGTGTACTTGCTCTCTATTCCTTGGGCATCTTTTGGTTTTTCCATATTTCATTAAATAGTCTTGTGAGCCAAGTGATTCCTATTTCTCCTAGTATTTTCCAAACTTCTATAGGTATATTATCTGGTCCTACCGATTTACCACCCTTCATATGTTTAAGAGCCTCTTTGACTTCATTCTTTTGAATACGTTAGTAGAAATTGTGGTTTATATACTTTTCTGACTTGGCTAAATCTCCTAAACTAATACTAACATCTTTATTTTCATTAAAAAGATTATAAAAATAGTTTTTTCATCTATTTCTTATATCATCATTTGCCACAAGAATTTTTTCATCCTCGTCTTTTATGCATCTAACATAATTAAGATCTTTAGTTTTCTTATCTCTAGCCCCAGGTATTCTAAAAATATCTCTTTCACCGTCTTTTGAGTTAGAGTTTTTTATATAAGTCCTCCCAAATCTTAGTTTTTGCTTCACTAACGGCATTTTTCGCTTCCTTCTTTGCTTTCTTATAAGCTTGTAAAGTTTCACTAGTTTTTTTAGCATAATGTAATTTGTAACATGCCCTCTTTGTGTTGATTTTATTTTGTACTACTTCACTCCACCACCAAGCTTCTTTTTGTGTCGGTACACCTCCCTTAGATACCCCTAACACATCTTTCGTCACTTTCCTAATATGTATAGCCATATTATTCCACATATCACAGGGTGTGCCAATATAATTCCAAACATCTCCTTGAAGGACTTTCTGTTTAAATATATCTTCTTTCTCGCTTTTGAAGTTCCACCATTTAGTCCGAATAGCTAGATGCACTCTTTTCTTCTTTGTCCATTTTTTTATTTGTAAATCCATAACTAAAAGTCGATGTTGGGTGGTTAAGCTTTCTCCTGGAATTACCTTACAATCTTTACAACACGCTCTATCTTTTTTTCTACAAATAAAGTAATCAATTTGTGTTTGTGATAAGCCACTCTTATAAGTAATTAAATGTTCATCTCATTTTTTGAAGATTGTATTGACTATAAAGAGATCAAATGCCATAGCAAAATTTAAAATCTCCCTACCTTCCTTGTTTATATCCTCAAAACTAAAGTTTCCATGAATCCCTTGATATCCTAATGCCTTTTTACCGACATGTCCATTTAAATCTCCTCCTAAACAAATCATCTCCCTTTGTGGAATCTTTTGAAACACCTTATGTAACTCTTTCCAAAAAACTGTCTTTATACTATCTTCTAGTCCTACTTGGGGTGCGTAAGCACAAACTATATTTATCAACAACCTTGGAGAGAAGCTTAAAATTAACAACCTTTCTAAGCTCTCCTTTATTAACAATCAATTACTGAATATGAGAAACATCTACGGAGATCACTTTCAAGGTAACTAGCAGAAACAGAACAAGGATACCTCATAAATTTTTGAGGTTCTGTCTCATGTTCCAATATGTTGTTGTTAGGTTTAAAGGAGAATGTCCTTCAAGTTCCAATATGTTGTTGTTAGGTTTAAAGGAGAATGTCCTTCAAGTTCCAATATGTTGTTATTGGGATTAAAGAATATACCCCAACTGCCCGTGCACACAGACAAAGTTATATAGCGTAACCAATACTAATCTGAAATTGAAGCTTTGCAGACAATATACTTCAAATAAAGACCATAAAAATGCACCCGTACAATTTAACTGTTGAATAAAATATAAAACAATTTATTTAAAGATTTTGATTTTACTAGTTTATTGATTTTCTACCTGAAAACAAGTTTAATCTTAATTTTGAAATGCAAATTGTTTTTATGTCTTTGTTTTTTATTAAAAGGAAAAAATTTATGACTATTTTATGCAAGCTTCAGCTGTGCCGACATATTCGCAAATTTAGGCGCTTTCTTCAGAAAGCCACCGCAGAATGCAGGCAAATAAGTGGGATTAACCTCAAATCTCATATATAAGTAAAAGAGGGCAAAACAAAAGGAAACTAAAGATGCACCCAAGATAAAAGAGAAACTCAAAATCACGCGCACCAAGAATATCAGAATATAATGTAGAGAGGGGGGAAACGAAAAGAACAATTCACCAAAATTGAATCAAGGTAGGCCATCGAGGCCAGTGTATACCAGGATGAGATCAAACAATGTCGCGTGATCGACCTTGACCCGGGCCTCGGCGTGCTTCCTGCAGTAGTCGATAACCTTGGAGAGTATTTGGCCGGTGACGTTCTGCAACGGAATGATGAAACCATCCTTGATAGTCATGTCACTGATCAACTTCGACTCTTTTGCAACCTCCACTTCCACGTCGAACGTCGTCCCATCAGAGCTCATGAGTTTCACAATCCTTCCGTCCACCTTCGCAGCCGTCGCTTTGTCGCCGGAATGTCAGACCATAAGAACAATAAACTAATTAGAAGAAAGAGAGAAACCTTATAAATCTCTCGTTTCTCGCTTTTCGGGTGAATTCTAGCTTCAAGTTTCGTAAAGAAATCTAAGTCCAACTTGAATTCAAATACGCATAGAAAAATGGAGCTGCTGTTGTTTTAGTTCGGATAAAATATTGTATGAAAAATTTGACCACCCTAGAACATTCTGTATGAATTTTACGTTGGCAGGCCGAGGTTTCAAAATACAAATGAGAAAGGTAATCGTTAGGGATATAATTGCCAGCTAAATTTGAAGTAAAACATCCTCATCAAACAAATGATCGCTTTTCGCGCTCTCCCCCAGAAAATAGAAAAAGGAGGACATGGTTGTTATCCAATGTATAGTTCAAAGCTTCTTGATCAAAACCTTCGTCATGTTCATCATGGTTTTGCATCAACCGCTCCGGCAGTGGGGTTGATGGATATCCACTGAAAACTTCTGTCGCCTCTTGGGCATCTTCGTCATCGCCAGCTAAGTTATTAATGGTTGATTCTCCAGAAGCACCCAACAGTTTATGGTGGAAAATATCAAAGCCTTCTAGTATTGCCCTGTCGCTTGTCCTAATGATAATCCTACTCCCTGAACCAAACCAATCTTCTTCCCCAGCTAATGAAGTGATCTGGTCCACGTGATCAACATCATTAAGGATGATGAAAACTCTTTTACAACTCATTTCATTCTTAATTCTGCCGATTCCTTCTTCAATGCCGGCAATCGACACGTTTCTTCTGAAGCAGTCATTAATGAACTAAGATTGCAGGGAAATCAGTCCGCCCGTTGTGCTGCACTTCTCTTTAACGTCAGGAATAGTGCAGAAATGATCAAAAGAGCGAGGTATTATGTTGTAAATGGCATCTAAGATTTTCATCATTGCGACGCTATCTGTTCCATGGATTCCCACAATGCATACATTACACGCATCTTTCATTTCCAGTACCTTTATTACTTCATCCAAGGACGGTAAAATTCCAACGAACTCATCAATATAAGGAGGAATATCATCTGTTACATGAGGAACTCCTTGGGAAATGGTGCATGCCAACTGCTTTCCTTTCCAATTGCTTATTCTTCTCATCATAATGTCTACCCTTTGAGGAAAGGAGCCGTCGGCTGCTGGTACGAACACTGATAACGGTCCAACTTTCCGATCATAGCAATTAATATATTCGTATTGTCTAAATGGAAGAGTGTTGCGTTGGTGGCACCGTGGAGCTCAACAATAATTGGGTTTCCTAGATCCAAATGGTAATGTACAACAACAACAACTAAGTCTTTTCTCATACTAGACGGAATCAGCTACATGAATTCTTTGTTTCCACGGATCTCTATCATGTGCCATGTTAGCAGTTAACTCCCAATAAGCTAGATCATTCTTTATTGTTTCTTTCGAACATTTTTGTGGCCGTCTTCTACCTCTTTTAATACTTTTCAAATTTAGTTTTTTTAACCTTCTTAAAGGTTATTCTTGTGATTCTTTCTATATGTTCAAACCATCTTAAACGATGTTCTCTCATTTTATCCTTTATTGGTGTCACTCCTAATTTGTTTCTAATAACCTCATTATGTATACGGTCTTTTCTTGTATGACCACTCATCAATCTCGACATCTTTATTTTTGTCACAAACATCTTTTGTACATGTTGATGATTAACTGTCCAACACTTAGAACTATAAAACATGGCATACCTAATTGCTGCTCTATAATATTTACCTTTTAACTTTAATGGTATCTTCTTATCACAAAGAATACCTGATGCTCCTCTCCATTTTAACCAACCAACATTAATTTTATGCATAACATCTCCATCAATTCTTCCATCACTTTGAAAAATTGACCCTAGGTATTTAAAACTTTCTTTTTGGGGATGCAATGTGTGCCAATTTTAATTTCTATGTCCTCTGAAGTAAGCAAATGATCAAACTTTCATTCCATATATTCTGTCTTTGTTCTACTAAGTCAGAGGCCTTTGCTTTCTAATGTTTCTCTCCATAGTTCCAATTTTCTATTAGCTTTTTCCTTAGACTCCTCCACTAATACAATGTCATATGCAAATAACATACACCAAGGTACTTCATCTTGAATATGTTTTGCTAACTCATTCATCCAAATGGTAATGTAAAAAAGAATTTTTTACTAGCTGCCGTCGCCGAATGTCGACTTTGAGAAATGCTTAGCTCCTCTATACTTTTGAAAGTAACCTCCTGCCAAATGATTAGCGTGAGTCAGTAGGCATGTCCTGTTGTTGTGCATGTGTGCATGTGCGACATATATATATATATATATATATATATATATATATATATATATATATATATATATATATATATATATATGAGTGTTGGGTCAGACCAACACTTTAGAGGCCCATATAAAATGGCCCCAGCATGGCCCACATTTTCCCAGACCTACAAGGCTGGGCTAGGCCCGACCCATATTAACATCTCTAGTAAAGTATTTAGTATTATTTGAAACATGACTAAAACATTTCTTATACATTTCATGCTGGTTTCGTGTTTCAGTTTTGTTTTGAAAAACACACCATTTCTCTATATCATAGACTTAACGTACACATACATACACAATATGTTATATGCGCATGTGCGGACAAAACACATATAGAGAGAAATAAAGTCTTAGTTGCATAATGTACTTGGTCCACAATCTTGTTAAAATAATTTCATCATCTCATTTTTTTAGATCAGTAATGGAAATTCAAATTAAATATATACTTGTGTACTTATATTTAAATCTAAAGTAATTTGAATATGTATGACTACTCTCAAGGATCGAAATTGTGGAGATGTTTTAGCAAGATTATGCACCAAATTGCATCATGCATTTAAGACGGTCTCATATTTATATACAACAACAATAACAACTAAGCCTTTCCCCATACTAGATGGGGTCGGCTACATATATTCTTTGTTTCAACACAGTCCTATCAATGTCATACTAGCAGCTAATTCAATATAAACTAGATCATTCTTTATAGTTTCTTTTCAACACTTTTGTGGTCGTCCTCTTACTCTTTTAATATCTTTACAATCTAATTTTTCATATATTCTTACGGGAGTATCCTTTGATCGTCTTTCTACATGTCCAAATCATCTTAAACATTTTTCTCTTATTTTATCATCTATTGGTGATACTCTCAATTGGTTTCTAGTAACCTCATTATAAATACAGTCTTTCCTTGTGTGACCACTCATCCATCTTAGCATCTTCATTTATGCTATTGACATCTTTTGCACATGTTGATGATTAACTGCCCAACATTCAAAAGCATAAACATTAAAAGTGTAATTGTTGCTCTATAATATTTACTTTTTAACTTAAATAGTATTTTCTTATCACACAAAATATATGATGGCCCTCTCCATTTTATCCAACCAACAGTAATTTTATTCATAATATCTCCATTAATTTTTCCATCATTTTCAAAAATTAACCTAAAGTATTTAAAACTTTCCTTATGAGGGATGCATTGTGTGTCAATCTTAATTTTTATGTCCTCTGAAGTACCCAAATGATCAAACTTATATTTTATATATTTTGTCTTTATTCTACTAAGTTAGAAGCCTTTACTTTCTAATGTTTCTCTCTATAATTCCAATTTCCTATTAACCTTTTCATTAGACTCATCCACCAACACAATATCATCTGCAAATAACATACACAAGGTACTTCATCTTGAATATGTTTTGTTAACTCATCAATGACCAATATCAATAAATATGAACTTAAAGTTGATCCCTGATGTAATCCAATATTAACTTCAAAGGAGTCTGTCATTCCTTCATGAATTCTCATATAAATTTTTGCACTATCGTAAATGTCTCTTATAATATTTATGTATGTCAATGGGTTACCTCTCTTTTTCAAGGTTCTTCAAATAACTTCTTTTAACATCCTATCGTAAGCCTTTTCTAGATTAATAAATATCATATGAAGGTTACTTTTTTCTCTCTAAAATATTTCATAAGATATTTTAATAGGTGAATCACTTCAATAGTAGATCTATCAGGCATGAATATGAGTTGGTTCTTTGTTATACTCTTGTCATAACCTATGTTTGATAATTCTTTCTCATTATTTCATAGTATGACTTATTAACTTGATGCCTCAATAATTCGAACAATTCTAAATATCTCTCTTGTTCTTACATATGGTATAAGTATACTCACTCTCCATTCCTCAGGCATCTTTTGGATTCTTTATATTTCATTAAATAGTCTTGTGAGTCAAGTGAGCCCCGTCTCTCCTATGATTTTCTATACCTTTATAGGAATATTGTATGGTCCTACAAATTTACCAACCTTCATATATTTAAGAGCTTCTTTGACTTCCTTCTTTTGAATATTTTGATAGAAATTGCGGTTTATATACTTTTCTAATTTGGTTAATTCTCTTAATAACAATTTCTTTGGCAACCCGCATTTGCATTGCCCCAAACATTTTCTCTCTATATAATGGAAGAATCCTACCAGTCCACAATGCTTTTTGGATACAATATCGCTGAAACACATGATTTTACAGTTTCTTTAGCACTCCACATTTGAAATATCTTATATATAATCGAAGAATTCTTCCAGGATACAATCTTTTTGAAACATGTAATTTTGCAATTTCTTCAGCACTCTACATTCGCATTTTCATTTATACCAAATTACCACTCTACATTTGCATTTGTTCAATTTCTAAATTTCATGTTTTGTTACAATCTCGCTGAAACATGCAATTTTAAGGTTTCTTTAGCACTTTACATTTGTATTTGCATTTATTCCAAATGTCTTATATATAATATAAAGTTGAAGAATCCCACTAGTCTTTGGTGTTTCATGTTTCGATACAATCTCGTTGATTCGTGTAATTTTACAGTTCCTTTAGCACTTCACATTTGCATTTATTCCATATATATATTTCAAGTATCCTACCGATCCACAGTCTTTCATGTATTAATGTAATCTTGATGAAACACATAATTTGACAATTTCTTTAGTACCCCACATTTGCATTTTGATTTTTGATTTTTCCTAATGTCATATATATATAATTGAAGAATCCCACCACTCTACCGTGTTTTATGTTTAGATACAATCTTGTTAAAACACGTAAGTTCAAAGTTTCATTAGTACTATGTATTTGAATTTGCATTTAATCTAAATGTCTTTTGCGCGTAATTTTACAGTTTCTTCGGCACTCCACATTTATATTTGCATTTGTTTCAAATGTCATATATATAATTGAATAATCTCTTTAGTGGACGGTTTTTCATGTTTGGATACAATCTCTTTGGAACACCTAACTTTACAGTTTCTTTAATCTTTAGCACTCTACAGTTGCATTTGTTCCAAATGTCTTATATATATACATATATATAATATATATGAGTGTGTGTGTGTTTTTGTCTCTATGTGTGTAACATAAAATTGAAGAATCCCATCAGTACGTGTTGTTTCATGTTTGCATAAAATCTCGCTCAATTTATAGTATCTTTAGCACTCCATATTTGCATTTGCATTTGTTCCAATTGTTATATAATATATATATATATATATATATATAATTGATGAGTCCCACCAATTTGCGGTGTTTCATGTTGATACATACAATCTTGTTCAAACACGTGATTTGATAATTTTTTTTAGTACTACACATTTGCATTTGCATTTGTCCCAAATGTTTTCAACTCTTACAAAGCTGGCAAGTAAACCGAGCTACTCGTGGTTGTCTCGTGCTCAAGAGCCCTTTATGTTCAGCTTGTGAACTTAAAAGCTGGCCATATAGTTGCACATGTTGGCTTCCTCTCAAACTACCATTTAGAATGGAGCCAAATGGTTGAGAAATTTATAAGAAAATCTTCATGAACCGGTTGATTATACTTAATGATGCATTCTAGCATGCACGATCCTATCCCTCTTCAGATCTCCCAAGAAAAGGCCTGGAAGCTGGCAGGTGCACAAGCTTTTCTACTCCTAGTTAAAGGTCTCGCGTACAAATAGCGTGGTATGCCACAAGAGCTATGCTTAACTCCATCTTGCCAATTGATCAAAAGTCTCCTAGAGAAATGCCATGATCGTCATTTATTGGATGTTCTTGCAAGTTCCCTTTAATTCCATCAATAATAACTGTGCAGTCACATGGCACCCATGATTGTGAGTCACCAATTTGGCATACTATTACTCTACCCAATGACGGACCCTGGAATTTTTTGGAGTGAGCCACAATAGTATTTCGGGTGAAACATACTTGTATTTCGTGTCCATGAAACATTGTGTTTTTTCATAACAATGACGAACCTAGTATTGTTTAGCTAATGGGTGTGGTGCAACCCTCACCTCACCCAAAGCGGGTCTGCCACTGACCATAGCTCATCTAACACCAAAATTGGCTAGTTTTAAAGAGCCACGGATGGTCAACTTCAATGAACCTTAGAATTCAAGGTTATAGATTCATTCATTGTGTGAATATCTGGAAAGGATTTGCCTAATCCGTGAATGCAAATCAAAACAGAAGAGAAGTGTCAGCCTTGAGAATGCATCAGGTTTCATGGTCAGGAGTTCCATACTCGGGGTGTGCATATTCTGTCTCTTGTATGAGTTTTTTTGGATTTATACCGGGGAACTTTTTCCAGAACCGTTGTGCATCAGTCAAAGTTTTATTCGTTGATCTGTTCACCAGTTTTTTAATGATCTTTAATTGATTTTCATGGATTCAGGTACGTTTAAATTAAGAATTTGTTGATTCAAGCTCATTCAACCAGATTCGAACCTTTCCCTAAATTGCTTGCATTCGAAAACCTGATTCTGCCAACACCCACCGAGTCAAAAAGGGAACTGCTGGCTCAGCCCCCTCAGTGTATATTTTCTAGCTTTATTTCACCCATTTTTCTCATATATGTGGTGATATGCACTGTCTCCGGATCTTCTCCCCTTATTCAGGTTGCGATACCCTCCTCCCCCCCCCCCCCCACCACCTCTCTCTCTCTCTCTCTCTCTCTATATATATATATATATATATATATATATATATATATATATATATATATATATATATCTGTATTTGTACATGTATGTATGTATATGTGTGTGCGCATGCGTGTGTGGGTGGGGAGAACCCACCGCCCAGAACCAGAACCAGTAAAACAGGACGTGGAATTGAACTGTTCGGGTTCCACTAAACCAGTTGGTTCACACCTGCGAAACGGCTATTTTTATTTTCTTTCGAATGTTTGCCAGTTTCGAACGGTTTGAAACTCGAACGAGAACCAGCCTACTTCCGGTTTCTAGTTTTGGGAAAGCCTGAATCGTTGGTTTGGAACTCACAAGAAAAAAGACACGAAAACACACACAAACTTGATATTCATCAACATGACTGTTTATCCAACCAAAACTAAACCAAAATCAAGCTTATTCTCACATTAGCTCTGATCGGCTACATGGATTCTTCGTTGCCATTATTCTTGATTGTGTCATTGACATTCAACTTTACAAAGAACAAGAATGATTCACAAAATTGATTTTATTATTTGTTCAGATTTGATCCGGTGGAGCAGAGGGATCTAACAAATAAATTAAAGTGCAAAATAGAAGATGCACCAACAAAAGTATTCAACCCAAAGTTTAACGTTACAGGAAAGAACAGGAAAATAGTTGGTAAAGCAAATAGTTCATGACCTTTTACCAGCTTCCACATCAAGCATGTGGCTTGTTTCATATGAGTTATCATCTGCGATTTCCTCAACCGGAGCAGAATCATTCTCAGTATTTGATGCTGGAGGAAGAATACTTCTATTTAGTAATTCTTGTTCTCCGTGTACAGTCTCTTCCGACATATTCTGGAAATATGCATATGGTCCCCAGCCTGAAATGCAGAAACACAATCCATCTGTTTCAGCAGGAACAATACTAAAGGATCTGTTTGCGAGTGGAACGTTCGTGCCCCAAAATCTAAATCAAGGTTTAGACGAAATGTTACACCCAGCCGAATTGAAAACTTTTGGGGTCAACAATCAAGGTTTTGATAATACGAGAATTTAGCAAATGAAAGAGTTACAAATACGTTAGTCGTTTAGAACACATGACTCGACCTCGCATGCACATTAATGGCTTTACTTTACAATCCTTGGTGAGTTGAAAGGTAAGAGATGGCTATTCAAGTAATCAAATATTTTCTGATTACAGTAATGAAAATAAACTGCAAGAAGTTCCAGAGCGGTTTAGGAACAACTCCTTTCTTTCGGAGTTCAAATGAAGGATTTGGACAGCAAAATCCATCACACTAAATCAGCCATATTTGTTGCAAGGAGTCGACAAATTCAAATGCATTCCTTGACATGTAGGGGACCCCCTCTTACCTCTAACTCCCAATGAGTACAAAACCAGCAAGAGCGGAAAAACTAATTCGTCTAGAAATATTGGAAAATCAATAGAATAATTTGTCAGTTATTACTGACTTTTATTCATTTTATATGGATGATAGACACAGAAGAGATACGGATAACAAAGTCTAATAGGATCTGAAGAAACCAAACTTAAGAAATTCTCTACCACCTGGTTTGCTCATGCTGGCCATGATGCTTTTAGTGAAGGAAATGGATTAGCTTATCGTCGATCCTGAGTTTATGACATGGCTGAGTAAGGTCCCTAGCTTCAGATCATTAGTCAAAGGGCCTTGTGAAGGCATTTAGATTGTTTCACCATAATTAGCTTTCTGTTGATCAACTCTTGTGTATGTTAATGTGTGGAGAGAGAGCTTTAGAAAATGGCAAAAAAAATCTAAACAAGTCTTCCTGGAACAATCAAATAAAAGGTTTTACAGGATACCCTCCAACTAAAGAAAAGAAAATAAAGAGAGGAAAGAGCTGAAGAGATACCTTGTATATGATATGGAGGTGGGAAGAGCTGCAAATAACAAAATATAGCAAAGGTCATACCTGTGGAAGGAAGCCAAGATGGTCAGATAAACGATTCAAAGTTCATCTTTCATGAGTGACGAAAATAATGATCTCTTAGATTATTAACGATGTCAAGAGTGCACAAACCTATTAGGCCACCAGCAAACACATCCTGCCAATGATGCCAATAGTCATCTACTCGAGAAATTCCAACAAGAGCTGCCGCAAGTAGGGGCAGGAAGACAACACAAAGCTTCGCAACGTGACCTTTTTGATCGAACGCTTGAATCTTCCCAGCCAGATATAGTGAGAGAAATCCTAAGCCCGCAAATGACCCTGCATAAAATTTGTCTTTTCTCCTCAAAATATAAAAAAAAAAACATAGAAAAGGAAAAGAGATTTCGTTCTCTTATTATCTTACAGATGAACGTAGGTAGTATCATATCCTTTGTGGGATTCAAAATGCAAAGAAAAGTGCAATGCATATGATGGTGGAGTGGAAAGAATACCAAGTCTTAGATGAGCAGAAAATATCAGGTGATTGTTCCGAGATCATCACTCAAGCAACGAACAAGCACAAAATGTTGTTACTATGCAACCTATTCAAGTGTTCTAAGCATAAGCATATTCTCCTTGACTGGACATAACCAACTACTTCAATTGATTCTCACTTAAGTGAGAAAGTTTCATAATCTTCGACTAAGTTGGGTCGGACATTTCAAGAGATGGCTACACAAAGCTCTAGTTGGAAGGTGCAAGAAATTGGTTTTGATGTATTGGTAAAAGAGGCCGTCATAATGCTAACTCTATTTAAACAAAGTTCCAAGTGAAAGCATCAATTGCAATGGAAAGATGAAAAGGCATACCAGAAGTTATCAACTAATGTAAATTAGGTTGAAATCTTACAAGAAGTGTGGCCGCTGGGGAAACTTTTATGCCCTTCTTTTATGACAGCTTCATCTCCATGACAAATGACACCACGTGTCCTACTATCATAAACCTTCCAAATTCCATCTTACAATCAATTTCAATCAAAGCAATAAATGTTAGAAAGCAAACTCAGCATAACAAGATGGAATGACGATGCATAAGACAATGCAATAAAACCCTCAGTTGAGGCAGGAAACATTATACAGGAACACCATCCGGGAAGCACCGCCAGTAAAAGTTCGGTCGAGGTCGACCAACGGCATCTTTAATGGCATCAGTAACAACTGCAGTTATCAATACAGAGTAAAGAATTCCTGTTGAACCATTTAAACCAGTCTAGTTAGTTCAGTACAGCATTATCAAGGAATCTGCTTGCTCTAATTCAAATGAAACAAAATGCAAAAAAGATTTAGTCAAGAAGACCAATTACCTAACGTGGCATGGTGAAAATCATACACATCTCTTCTTATTATATAAATACCGAGCATGACAAAAAATGGCACCAAAATCGTGATCACCTGTCATAACAAACATATCAGCAGGTTATTAGGCAAGATTTGAGAATATGGCACTGAAGTTTCACATGAAAATTGGTGGTAAAACAGAGCATACGGGGACTGCCCAAAATGGTACAGTGTTTCCATGGAAAGGGTACTTCAAGTCTGTCATCATATCCTCCCCTACAAACCGCTGAAAAGGAGGTATAACTACGGCTAACATGGTCTCTAGAATTATAAGAAATCCAAGGATTCTCCAGTCATGCATGTGGAACCGCAAAACTTCAACTCCATGAGATCTAATGGTGTGTACACCCAACCGCATTTGCGGCATGTTTATCTGCCAAATAACAATTTAAAAGGGAAATGATGAATAACGAGATCGATCTTCTAAGATATACTTGTTCATTGTTTTACATATGGCCCTGTACTAACAAGAAATCTACATATGATGATTTGAGTTTCATTTGCAAGGGACACATTCTCCATGTGTTCGGAAATATTATCGATGATTCACAAGAAAATGAGAACTGTGGATGCTTAGATTCTCAAGAACTAACTCCCACTTCATGCATCAACACGTTCATCATTTCATTTCTTCAATTGTGTGGAACTGATGCCAAGTTCTTGAGTTCCGTATCTGTGGGGAAACTCAAATTCCCACCATAGGTGGAAAATCTAAATAGATAATTGTAAGGAATTGATATTTCAAACCGCTGTTAAATTGGAATGCAAGCAGCAGAATTTAAGTATCGAGTTTAGTTTGATTCCTTTTCCTGAAATTCATTCGAATCCAAACAAACCGTATGAAGAAAATGCGGATGTTAGCAGATGGTATATGATATCATACAAATAGATAAGAATTACATGCTTGCTATGTTACAATCTTCATGTTGTTGATCTTGTTTGTCTTGCCATCATCGCAGAACAGAATGTCATATCGATTTGAACTAGTTCTACATGCATTCCATTCTTAGCTAGACAGTGAGCAAGTTTTCTCCTGAAATTCTGAAAATCCGTCCGTGCCAGGAACGAAATAAAGGAACCGCATTTTTCTTCCGCAGAGACTTCAGGGGTTTCTATAAAATTCGGCATAACTTGCCAAGACAAACCAGATGGCCTTGTTATACATTGAGAGTCAACAACTAATGCAGTAAGTATCCGCAACAGTTGATTCAATTTACCTCAGGAAGAAATCAAATTGGTTCTTTATTTATGGAGATTTACAATTGCATTAGTATCTGTCAAAATAACAAAATACGAGCATTTAGCTGAAACTAGTTTTCTTGTACATTCTTAACAGTCAGGACATGAAAGATCAGTAGATGAATACCCATGAACCCCGAAAACTATACAGAAAGTCTCACCAAAATCATATATGCCACCTCGATGTGAATAACAAACAAGCAGGAATACTAGAAGAAACTGGGAAAGGAAAATAAGACAGTGATTAAATGTCACCTGATTAGCAGGGAAACCTAAGAGAGGAACAGAATGAGAACCCAGCTTCGACGAGAATGATCTGCTCTCTCAATCTCAATCTATAAATATATGTATTATATATATGTATGTATGTATGCATGTATTATGAATTATGTTCACGTTCCCTCATTTTCGAAATTCTCCCTGCTCAGACGTGATAAACTATTTTGATATAAAAGTAAAACCCACTTTGTCGGCAGCAACGAGAGTACATATCTTAATTACACCAACTTTATTCTTCTCTCTTAATTCCTGAAATATTCTTTTCAGTTTGTCTGGTTTTGGATCAACCACCTCAGCGGCCCGAAAATATCAGGTGATTGTTCCTAGATCATCACTCAAGCAACGAATAAAATGTGCTATTCACCCCACCCCAATTGGTTTTGATTATACAGTCGAGAATATCCCATGGTATTATAGTATGTTTGTGTTCGGCAGAGGTGGCAAATCGGATCGAAGGGTCCGGTTCATGCAGTGGCAGATCTAGAAACTCTTTCAGGGTGGGAGAACAGCTTTTCAAATGGTGTACGGTGGGGTGGTGCCAACCATGTATTATAGCCGTAGATCTCATCATGGGCTGTGGCTTTAAGTTGATTTTCGATATTTCGGATGGCTATACGCCCCACCTCGGCTCAATGTAAATCCGCCACTGGGTTCATGTCAGGTGACTTAGGGCTCACACAAAAACTGGTCGACCCAGACCCAACATGAATTTTTGTTCTGGGCCATTTTGTTGACCTGTATACAACCGCAGTTCGTTTCAAGTTGTATCTGTGTCAACCCTGCTAAACCACATAAATAATGTATGTTATATATATTGTGTGATATATATATCATATATTTTATATATAATGTAAAATATACAAATTTTATAGATGTAAACATGTATACAGTATACATTATATACAAGTATCGGATCTGGGTCGGGTCAGGCCTAGGTCAACCCGGAGGTGACATGATTTTTTTGTCAAGTCAAAGCGGCGGATCTAGTTTTGGGGTGGGGTGAATAGCCCCTTGAATGGTTTAAGGCAGGGCAAACTATATATATATATATATATATATATAGGGTTTAAGTTGATTTTTAAAATTTCAGGTGGGGCAAATGCCACATTTCGCCTCGGTGTAGATCCGCCACTGGCCTAACCCCAGACCGGGACATAGATTTTCATGTCAGGTTTGGGTCGGATCTAAAATTGTCAACCCGAGGGGTTTAGATCTAGATCTAAACTAATGATGGTATGACAATGTTACAAATACATATCTCTTAACACAGATTCATTGCTCTGCTTCTTTTTATACTTTAGATGTGAGTTTAAATCGAACCAGGCATTATCTGATTCAGTTGTATTTGGTAATGTTTACAACTAACGAAGGTCCCTTCACAATATGCAAGGGTGGTCTTATTCTCAAGATAGACTAATATTTTCCAAAGTAAACGATGTTTTAAGAACTTTGAACTTTTCCATAAAGACATCTTAATCTTTTGATATTGTTAACGACGAACCCATCATGGGCCTTGGCGCGGTTCGACTAGTCCGGGATGTCGGGATTGAGTCGGGCTGGCAACTAAACAATGAGTGAGGAGCCACCATGACTCAGTTTTTGTTGACCAAGCTTTGAGCTGGTTGTATCCTCATAATCAATTGGCATGATTTAAGTTGAAACCAGTTAAGATGTCCTAGGGTCAATTCACAACTGTGTGGACACAAGTTTTTGTTGCTTTTAAACTATTCATCATCTAATTTTTTACACCTTTTCATTAGACCCGTGTATAGCTTAGGCTCAAATGTTCAAATCATACAAAGCGTCATTCTTGTTTTTATATTCCAACAGTGTCATCATCCCAGATTTTCTCTGATAATCTCATTACAAATACAGTTTTTTCTTATATAGACAAATCAATGGCATGTACCAAGCAATTGCCTGCGAGCTTGTATATCGAGGCAGTCACGTCTGGAATATGGACTGCAATTCTAATACATGAGTACCTTACGACAGAAATTTTTAACGTCAATGTACACATAAACATAATATTAGCACATTTTAGGCCATTATTTAAAAATATTTTCTCCTCCTCCTCCTCTTCCTTTTTCTTCTTCTTTCTTTTGGTTTTGCCAGATGGGATGATGAAGACTAACTGGAATACCAATATGAGGATTTAGAATGTAGAGGCCGGATCCAGATGCAGGCTCCAGGTATCGAACTCATGACCTTCACATAACCAGGTGAGCTATTGCTCTTTGTGCGACCAATCTGCCCTAGACTTTTGCTCACCAGCAGCATTCTTTGTGCAATACTTTTTATATTTTAGAGTTTGACATACTTTAACATTTATATGCTGGGTCCATATGCCCGTGCAGAGGAGTGGCCTTTCATCTAACGTCAAACTATAAAAGAATTCTAAAGATAGATACAGGAAACTTTAAAAGCCAAAATTAACATATTCGAGCGCACGTTCACATTCATATGGTCAAAGTATCTGCATTAAATTCTGGGATTATATATACCTTGGTTGTTTAGATTATTAAAGAACATACTTTTTGCTTATAGTTCCAAATTGAATCCAGATTTACGTTCAAATATATCATTTTTGAACAATTATACTGATAATATTGGTAATTAATATGATTGAAGGGTAGAGCGACTGCTTAAATTGATTCAAAGCACGATTTAGCTTATATGGCTCAGTGAACCTGGAGTAGAATTTAAGAAACGAAACCACTTTTTACATGTATAAGTTGATATATGCAAGTTGATGCCAATAATTCTTGGTTGTCCAATCCAGTTTAGATTTAAAAAGAAAAAGATACTATTCGTTTTTCTATAATGATAGGCAGTAAACTAGGAGGCCAAGTACACCCACCTAAAAGGGAAAAAACTTTTACTTTTTCAAATATATGTTATTCATATGTATGATCATATAGTTTGCATATCAACCTATCACATACACAAGTCTTTCTCTCTTTTAGGTGGTAGTAAATTCAAACAAATCTCAACCATCCATCTTTAATGATAAATGGTTGATATTTAAATCTATAAATTAAAGAATATATGTATACTTTTCAAGGTACACTTTATTCATGTGAGCACTTTTGTTTTTTAAATTTCAAATCTCAATCATTCATCAACAAAGATGAATGGTTGAGATTTGTTTAGATTTGCTAATACGTAAGGGTGTTAGCATAAACCAATTTCTCTCTTTCTATATATATAAAAGAAAGTTGGATCCTTTTCACTATTGCTGCTCATCATTTGCTTTTGGATGGATGTAATTTTAAAAGTTTTAATGGTTTTTAAAAAAGTATGTAGAACAATGTTGTTATACTTATGCCTTGAAAAGCAATAGTTAATAGTTTGGCATGAGTGGTGGATAGGATCCAATCACATACTCTCTCTCTCTCTCTCTCTCTCTCTCTCTATATATATATATATATATATATATATATATATATATATATTTATTTATTTGGATGTTATTAGCAAACGCAGTTAGATGCTCACAATAGATAATGACAGAGACGATGACAGATGAATCTTTAGAATTGTTGACAATATTTTCATTTGGTCTTACTGGTTAAGCGACTACAGAACATCCAAATTCTAGAGGCAATAAATTGCTAAGGATGGCAATGGGGCGGGTTGGGGACGGGTATATCTATTCCTGCCCAATACTCAAATCTCGATATTCTACTCCCTTTTTCCAATTTACCTTATATTTTTCTCTTTTATTCCAAAGTTCCATGTATATGCAATCTGATCCTTCTGAATATGGGGGTTGGGCTTTTGAATTTCAGAATCCGACTTGAATTAACATTCTTTATGCTTATTACAACATCCCAATGTATATAGGATACCAAGCTTTTGCAATAGTGTATAAGGTTATAAAACTCATATATATATATATATATATATATATATATATATATATATATATATATATATATATATATATATATATATATATATATATATATTTATGAGGACTTACATCCATATAAGTATATAAAGTTTATATGCTTATAAATATTGGTAAGTTTATAATTATATATATGTGTAATGGTTCGGTTTTAACATTAGAATCATGAGCTTAAGCGCCAAATTTTTTCCTATTAAAACTAAATCAAACCAAACCATTTGGCATCTAGAACCAAATCATATCACTTTGGTTTGGTCCGAGTGGTTCCTTGAACACCCTTAGGCAGTTTAATAAAACAGAAACTTTAGCCACATGAACTTTTGACCTTGCAAATCAAATCGAATCTCTATTGCTAATTCAACACCCACGTCAATCGGATATAAGAAAAGGTGATCTATTTCAAATCTGATATATAAAATATGAGAGTGAGAGTTGCTAGATAGCCCCTCACCAAACATTGTTTGATCATCACCATCACCCATACAATCAATCAAATAATAGTGATCAAAACACTCATCTTCCATCGCATTTAATGCATCTATTTGCATCAAATGGCATCTATCCTTATGTCAATGTTAATGGATAGTTCAATCTACATCATTAATGTAATTCCCCCATGTCGTCTATCCGATCTCACAGACCGTGCAAATTGTTTAGTAGAGTGGCATGAAAGGGTGTCTAGCAACTCTGAGTTTTCCTCCAAAATATATCCAATATCTATAATAAAAGGATCTAAGATTCAAACTTTACAAAGTTTTCTATGATGCTTCGTTGCCAAAAATCCATAATCCAGCCGTATGAGATTTAATATTGTTGGGAACGATGGTAGCAAGACAGCATGAATGCATGATAAATATTCATGTTTAAATCAAAGAAAGTCTCTCATTATTAATGTAAATCCTAGAAGGCAACCAGAAAATGCACCAGGGGAATGATAATGGTTGGCATCTACTTACGAAGCACCAACAAAGTAGCAAAATAGATCCGGCTCATTCCAGAATAACTAGACAAAAGTAGGTCATACGTATAAGATATATATACATATGTGTTTGTGTGTAAATGTATATACATATATATATATATATATATATATATATATATATATATATATATATATATATATATATATATATATACATATATATATTCACGCACAACACATTATGGGTTTTCCTCGCATCGACCAGGATCTGACCCAAACCCAACCCAGGCGGGGTCTTGGAAATGGACATGAACAAAAGATCTGATCGGTTTTGAGTCAACCTGGTTTGACACAGACATGAACCTAACTCATTGATTTTACACATTCATACATAAAAGTATGTAACCCATATGCCACCTTAAAACTAGTGAATCAATATGCCCAGACATATTTCTCTTCTTGGAGTTATGTATAATATTCTTCATATTTGATTCAGTATTTTATTCGTTAAGGATTCTCATCAAGATGCTTATTTTGTTAGTATTCCTCTTTGGTTTAGAAAACCTAATTGTCTCTTCTTTTCATAAAATCACCAGTTTTGTTTTGTTTTTTTGTTACAAATGAGGATATAAGCCCAAGAGCATTCGTCTCATCCTCCCAGGTTTGAAGTCCATCTAGTGGTCGATCTACATTGAGTTAAGGTGGGGCATTCTGTCTCATCCGAAATTTTGAAAATTAACTTAAAGTCTATAGTTGATGATAGAATCATGGGCTATACTACATAGTTTGCCCCACCGAAAACCATTCAAAGAGCTATTCACCCCTGACAGAGTCTACTGAATGTACGAATAGATTTCAGACATTCCTTCTTCTTCATCGTTTCTAGTTTTTAATTATTGGGTTGACCTTCACAAAAACCATCTAATTAATTTCAAAGGGTTCATCACAAGGATTAACTCTGCCCATGTAAGAGACCACATGGTCCCAAGCTCGGATAAAGGAGGAGGATTATATTAGGCTTCTAACAGCAAGCGTAAAACTTTGTTGGACTTATTTACCGTGAATTCTACAAAGAATCTATGTAGCCGACTCATCTATGTAGCCGACTCATCTAGTAAGCCGACTCATCTAGTATGAAAAAAGACAGTCGTTGTTATACTTCACCACAAGGATTGTCATGCCGTAGCTGTTGGCAGAGACTATTTCAAACCCCATTAGTGCTCCTAGTGCTTCATCATTCAAGGCAAGGCCGAGCACCAACCAATTGATAACCAAAACCGATAGCCATCTTTCATTATTTTCTCGTAGTACGCCGCCATAACCAGCAACTCTCAGATTTCTTCCCCTCGCTCCATCACAATTAATCTTAATCCACCCATTAGCGGGTGCTGATCATGCAATTGAAGAGTCGTAGAGAATTGAAGTTGTGGTACAGATTTGTTGGAGTTATATCTTATAATCTCCATATTTGATTCCTAATTTATTTGTCTAAATTTCTTATAAGGTTTTCTTTTCAGTTAAGAGTGTCCATTTGGTTTAAGAAACGTACTTGTCTCTTAACTTTCTTCTTTTCTTTTGTGATACATCTAAGATGAAAGTTGAGTTGTGGGGAGCAAGTTATGACCAAGTAAAGTTTGTTCTTTTGTAGACATAAGACTTGTTCGATGCTGATCTTGAACCATACAAATATTTGATGTGCTTGGTTACTTTTTTTTCCTGTTTTGTGTTCTTCGTCAATTTATGTTCTGTAATTTGAATTTGAATTCTTGTTATTTTAGTTCCTTCTAATTTATAAAAGTAAAAGATTTTTTTACTTTTTAAATTCAAATTTTCATGACTGATTATGTCAAGCAAAAGGTGAAAATGTTTATGTACAATTATGCACCGAAAGACTATTGGATTTACTACTATCGCCCCCCTCTCTCTCTCTCTCTCTATATATATATATATATATATATATATATATATATGTGTGTGTGTGTGTGTGTGTGTGTGTGTTTTGAACCTCATCTTGTCAACCGTTAGCTCGCAGCCACCTCCTGGCAACTACCAAAAGAGCTGCGGAAGGTAGATTGGTCTTTACTTGGTCTTCAAGGTAGCAAGCATTTGGATGGTAGTAGTAGTGGACTCCAATAATTGAAGAAGTCTTCGGAGGAGTAGCGTGCACTGGTGTTAAAGTTCCACCTGTGTGTGTGTGAGAGAGAGAGAGAGAGATGGGGAGAGGGAGACTGCTAGTCAACAGTATACACATGATGGAGATTCTTTAATCAATGATGCTCTCCTCATCTTCTTGAATTCTTGCCTCTTCTTTTTGTTTGGTTTTCTGTGTAAGCAAAGCTTCATCAGTAAAGATCATTAACCTGTATCTATGTGTCTATGTCTTGTTGCCAGAGATGACCTTGTCGGGTTGCGTCATTTCGTGTTTGTGACGAAAGTAGGTGAACCCAATAAAACCTGATCCCTTTGTTTCACGTATATGACTAGACCAAGTTGGGTTTATGAGCAGTCATGATCTAACACATAAATGCAAATAATTTAACACGATCATATCATACGTTGGCACGATTGGGATCCATGATCTGGACCATGACTCTTCTTGTTGTCACCCGAACTCATTTGGCGCCGGGCTGAAACCGAGTCTTTTTACTCTAAAGGGTCAAAACTCGGGTCGACCAGTGGGCTACCGGGTTGACCCAATAGGTCTTTTCTATAGTAGCATCTAATAGTATTGGGAAAGGTTTCTTTTCATCTCTTGCAAGTGGGCGACATTATACTTTATATGGTTGCATTTTAGCATTTAATAACTTCAAAAGTATAGGATCTTGTTATATTATGCCTACTTATGGACTTGCTTGTGTAGCTTTTATACTTCAAAATATGGTAATATGGCTATATTAACTATGTTTCAGCACGAAGAGAAAAAGCTGGCGTGGCTAAGGAGTTGACTCGCAAGTTGAAGATCATGAGTTCAATACCTGGGACACGCATGTCTGGTTTAGACCTCCCACTTTAAAAGAATACAACTATGGTTTCAGAACCTCACACATATTGATGCCTATTATGATAAATGAAGCTGCTGCATGAAAAGGCAATTGTATTACAATTAACGCTTTTGATGTTTTAATATATGAGAGGCCCTTTAAATAGAAATATATGTTGAAATTAACAACGAATATAAAACTTCAATTATATATAGTAGCTGTATCGTCTGGGTCGCGCAAACATGTGTTTAATCGCTCGTATCTCATAAACTATTAGAAATATATTCTACTTTAAAATTAGTAAAATAGAGTGAGAGTGAAAGGGGACATTTCGGTCCAAGCCGCCCTCAAAGCTGATGGGACAAAAATTAATTAAATGGGTTCGACTAGGATCAAGCTGTGCTACTCTTATCAAGCTGTGCTACTCTTCACATTTTATCCCACATGGATTGTATTTGGGGGGTGAGTCCCGTGATATTGCATCAAAACCTTCTCTTTCATGCATATGTATATATATAATATGTATGTATATGTATATATATTTGTATGTATATATATATATAGAGAGAGAGAGAGAATAGTCCATATGCACACTAAGCTTAAATCCACTTCAAGATCTTTGTTTGGTTAGCATCGTCAATGATTGGATTTGAATTTAAAAAACATTTAATACATAAAGTATGAAAAGTATAATGATAATTTTTACTTTTAAATTCAAATCTCCACTATTGATCATGATGATCAAATGATAGAAATCTTTTAAGTAAATTTGAACATAAAAAGATGTGTTCACCTAGTAAATTCCCTTCCTCTCTCTCTCTCTCTCTCTCTCTCTCTCTCTCTCTCTCTCTCTATATATATATATATATATATATATATATATATATATATATATATATATATATATATGTATGCATGTATATATATATATGTATGCATGTATATATATATATATATATATGAAAGATTGAGGACACAAATCATTTATATAAAAACCTCATGCAAACCAATTTCAAGTGTTCAATAAAACATGTCTAATAAAACGTCATGGGTGATCGATATTGAAAGTGATAAGGTAAAAAATTATGTATACTTACAATACTTGATTACCTCTACATGCATTTTTCAAAATTTTGATTAATTTTAAATCTCATTCATGACCCTCGAGATTGGTGTAGATAGAATTTACATTTGAAAAGCTTACCTCATCCACCTTCTTTTATATATATAATACTTGATTACCTCTATATTTACTTTTCAAATTTTGATTAATTTAAATCTCATCCATGTCCCTCAATCATACGATTGAGATGGGTGGATAGAATTTACATTTGAAAAGCTTACATCATCCACCTTCTTTTATATATATAATACTTGATTACCTCTATATTTACTTTTCAAATTTTGATTAATTTAAATCTCATCCATGTCCCTCAATCATACGATTGAGATGGGTGGATAGAATCCACATTTAAAAAGCTTACATCATCGACCTTCTCTCTCTATATATATAAGAGAGAGACCATTACAGAGAAAAAGAGAGAGAATTCCGGTCCGGGCCACCCTCAAAGCTGACGGGTCAAAAATTAATTAAATGATTTCATGTCGGATCAAGCTGTACTGTGGTCCACATTTTTTAACACTTGGATTGTATGGTATGGGTGAGTCCTGGTGCTGATATCGCATCAAAACCTTCTCTTTCGCGCTTCGATTCTATGGATGACTCCAGCGCTGATATTTTCTTCCTAGGTATAAACCTGCAATGTACATTTATTCACTAATAACAACATTGGAATGCAGATTAGTGGAATAATCCAGCCTTTGCTCTTTGCTCCTTGCTCCCATTAATGGTTTGAGGGTTGAAAAGCATCCACAATAGTTGCAGAGCCTCATGTGATTCCGGAACGTCTTCGTCTATCTCTATCTTTTCAAAACTAAGCCTTTTCTTTTATTAGATGGGTCGACTACATGAATTCTTTGTTTTCATAAAGCCCGATCATTTGCCACATTCACAGTTAACTCAATATAAGCTAGATCATTTTACAAGTGCATGTAATATCAAATTATTATCCCTGTTCAAGAAACGGTCTCATGGAGAAGGGGAGATCCATGCTCCATCAACACCCTTAGATGGTACCATCGTGTGCTTCACGACTTTCTTTTAGTGACATAATTCATGAACTCTTTTCGTCTTTAATATTATGAATTTATTCTTTCCTATGTATTTTTAACAAATTACATGTGGTTGTGTCTTTATAAAATGATTTGAGATGAAGGAGGCTAATTTAGGGGACATTTTCCTTCCACACAAAAAACTATATTATCACAAGGACCGTCGGTCTTTCTTCGCCGTCACAAGCCCAACACGAAGATTCCCTTGGGTCCAGACCCTTGTTCTTTTTGAAGATACTTATAGATCGGAAGTTTGAACCACAATCCACTTATTTGGAAACCCTACCCAATTCATGTTATCTGTTTGGTTCCTTATATGGGTCTAATGAAACAAGGACTAAGAAGCAAAATCCTGGATAATACCATAAATTCTTGTCGTATTTGAAGAAGTGGACATGAAGATTATTTCCATCAGGTTCAGACACCCAGACCCCCTTTTTCGTTCAAAGATATCCAAATCAGATCTAGTATTATTTAGTCTTACTCAGTTAGCCTGATCCGATAAGCTTATCTGAATCTTCTTGTGGGGGTCCAAATCCAAATAAGCACAGGTTGGAACAAGGAAAGATCTTCTAAATATGGCAGGGTGCTTTGGACCTCCACTGCTAGTGGGGAGTTCGATTCCCATAGGGTTCATGTGTGAGCTTGTGTTTTGGGCTTCGACCTCCTCTTCTAACTAGAGAATATATATATATATATATACATACATATATGAGACATATTGCACATGCAACACTAGTAACATGTAACATCTGAACCTATAAGTTAAATTAAATTAAAAAAGAAGATATTCATTAATCATGAAATATTAGAAAGGCTTCGCTAACTTTTGATTGATATTGATTTCAGGTCAATTATGATTTAAAGATGAAAAGAACTTCATACTTAATATTTCCTAGACATGCATGATTATCTCAAAGGTGAAGTAAGCCACACAATAAAATGTAAGTGTACCCACTCTCCTAAGTCAAAAGTGGAAGATGTTGCTATGCCTAACTTACGTTATCGTTGCCTCTTCATCTCCACATACTCACTAAAATCGGAAGGCTGTTCTCTCTGAATTCGATGATATATAATATCAGATCTTGTCCACTCATTAATGTTTATTCATTAATTTTGTAATATAAATATAATTTAAAAAATTACCTCATAATCTTATTAAAATTCTTTAAAAAAATTGATCGAACATGAGTGAGTGGTGTCAATAGTGAACAAAATCGTATGACCCGATCATCACACACACACATATATGTATATATATTCTCAATGCAATTTTTCCCGTCTTGTAATTTTCCTCTGTTAAATTTCAACAATGCAATTTTTACATCAACTCTTTGGTAAAGAAGGTAATAAAATTTCAAATATTCAACCATCTTATTATATGATACTCTCATGCTGCGTTTATTTAGTTCAATAACCCAAGGAGAATGAGCACATCATTATCCGAACTACCGGCATCTTGACTCACTTCGCAGCCTTGCCCATACGAAGAAAAGGATCACCCGACGGATTGACAAAGACCATCCCTCTACTATAGGCCCACTATCATCAATGTGTCTATGCAATATATGTACACACACACACACACACACACACACACACACACACACACACATATATATATATATATATATATATATATATATATATATATATATATATATATATATATATATATATATGAGAGAGAGAAAGAAAGATCCTATATATATGAAAACTAAATCATTTTCACCATTCGGTCGATAGTAAAAATTTGAATTACTTTGAATTTAATATATTTATGTATTTGATTTAAATCTCTATTACTTGTGTCAAAAAAGTTTATATAAGATTTTTCACCAAACACCATTATGCAGTTAAGATCCTATATGTATGAAAACTAAATCATTTTCACCTTATACATGCTCATCTAGTATTTTTTGAGTAGTATGCGTGGAATTTTTAAAAATTTAAAAAGTAGAAAAGATATTATTATTATTATTATTATACTCAAACATGATCCAATAACTACATATAAAGAGAGAGAAAATTGGATTTTATTATATCCACTCATATTTGTTTATTACTTTTGAGTGAAATGAACGTAATTTAGAAAAGTTTAAGAACTTTTTAAAATATCAAAAATAATATTATATATGTGCGACTGATTGGATCCAATATACTACTGACATTGTCCATTAAGGAGCATGAATATGAAAACAATTGTTTACATTTTTCTTTGAAAACTTTTATTTTTTGAATTATATGAATATAATAATATTTTTTATTTTCTTAAAAATCTTTAAATCTGTTTAAATTATACACCTGTCATCGAAAAACATCTCGTGGTGGTATCTCTCGTGCTAACACATGCTTCTCATAGAAAATCTTTGTTTTGCACACACATGCCAACGTGTGCAGAGTCCTCCGTGTCGAAGGGCGACCCCACCCGGCCGCAAGCATAGCAACTCGACTTAGGCGAGGCACAAGCAGACTAAGCAGGGCTCACTTCTTCTTCTTCTCTCTTTCTCTCCACCACCGGAAATGGCAAGGGCCACTCTTCCGTCGACGGAGACCGAGCTCTCCTCCTATGCCGACTCCGTCGACTCCTCCCCTCGCTCCCGCGGCAACGGCTGGGACCCCTACCGCTGGGACGACACTGTGCCGGCGCCTCCGGCCACCGGCTCCGACCGTCTCCGCCTCATGTGCAGCCACGGCGGCCGCATCGTCCCCCGTCCTCATGATAGATCCCTCTGCTACGTTGGGGGCGAAACTCTCATCGTCGTCGTCAACCGCTATCTTTCCCTGTCCGACCTCTCCGCTCAACTCTCCCGACGCTTCTTCTCAGGCGGACGCTTCACTCTCAAATACCAACTCCCTGCCGAGGACCTTGACTCCCTCATCTCCGTCTCCACCGCTGAGGATCTCGAGAACATGATCGAGGAGTACGACCGGTGCCTCACTTCCGCTCGTCCGTCCCGCCTCCGCCTTTTTCTTTTTCCGGTGAAGCCTGAGACTGCCGCCCGCGCCCTCGGGGAATCGTGGTTCGTTGACGCTCTCAACGGGGCTACCAACGCCGGTGGATTCTCAGTCTCCCCAGCGACCTCCGTCGATTGCCTCCTTGGGTTGGAGTCGGACGATAGCCACCATGGAGGCGCTTCAGTGGCCTCCGGCGCTGGGAGAGCCGGAAGGTCGGAGTTGCAGCAGGTTCCGGACTCTCCGAAGATGGAAACTGCGTCGTCCTATGGGTCGACGTCATCTGCTCTTTCGGTGTCGAACCTGCCGCCGATCAGGGTCTGGCCTGAGGAGCTGACCAAGGCCGGAGTCTCTGCAGGCCTTGCTAGTGTGGAGGAGCAGTGCGGGAAGTTGGCACTAGTGCCGGAGTCCGTCAAGACTCCGACGGAACTCGAGGCTCCGGCCAGGTACCACCTTGCTTTCCGTCTTTCCTCTCTTTTTCGCCAATCATCCTCTTTCATTGATGAATTTCCACCTGTCCGAAAGAAAAAAAAGTTTTGGGGTTTATCGAGACAAAAATGGAGAAATCTTATCTATCGTTGGAAAAATCTGGATTTTATTTAATTGAAACTTCAAATATCCTAGTTTATTTAGTATATGAATTGAGAATTATGGAAACGAAATTTAGATTTCTATCTTCTGTTACATAGAGCTTGAATTTCTTTGTTTAGTCTGCGAGCAATTTGGCATCTCTTAGCGTAAATTTTTGTACTGTTCCAAATTGGTTATATGTTTAGTAATAGAAGAAAAGAGTAATTTTACTTTTGAAGAATATCAGATAGATTATGAGTTTCCATTAATTGGGAATTTAGGATTTTGAAAGTATCTGAATTTGCAGGATTAGGATAAACAAAAAAGGAGTTTGTAGCGTTGGATCACGGAAGAGATTGAATTGTTCTTTGGATTTCCGTGTTGCTTTCTCTATCTCAGGGACAATCCCACTTCTGCCGCCAAATCTGTGTGCTACCAGGAACCGGTGAGCTTCCCGGCTGCCTCCGTTGCAAATCCGTCCATGGTCGAGTCGAAAAGCGAGCTCCCTGATCAGAATTACAGGGTCCAGATGCAGTATCCTGCAGACCCCGCCTTCATAGTCTCGCAGGCACTTCCGAAGGAGTATCAGTATGTCCACCATCAGGCGGCCACCATTGCGCCGCCGCCACTTCCTTCTTTCTACCAACACCATCCGCAGTATCAGCAGCAACAAGCTCTGCCACAGCACGTCGACCCAACGATGCCCATCTACTTGCTTCCCCATCAAATCCCTGCCTTTGCTGCCATGAGGCAGAACCAAGCGTTCAATTTGGCTTCATACCAGTCTGCAGTTGCAGATCCTTCGAGCAAACTGGTCGTGTCTCCTGTGCCGTTGCCAGTAAAAGACCAATTTTCAGTCTTTTCATATGGCCAACAACCACTGCAATCCTCCTCCAGGCTCCCTCCTCGGCCCGACTTGACTGGCAGAGCCATACCAGTTTCATCTGCATCAGTGATCCATGGTTCTGAACAGCAGCAGTTCACGGGGTATCGGTATCCTCTGAACTCACCTCATTTGGCTTATGATTATGGCGGACCACCGCGGCATATGCAACAGTATTACACTCAGCCTTTGCCACCAAGTACTGCTCCTGGGCATTTTCCGGCTGCCTTCGCTGTGGATGCATCCGAGCACCTTTCCCCGGATTCAAAACAAGCAAGGTAATAACATCTACTGCAAGTTGCTCTTGTTTCGGTACAATTGCTTGCTTCCTCATGGTGAAGGGTGATGGTTCGTGCAGTCTGTATATAAGATTTCAGTTTTCTGTCTATACTCCATCGTTCTTGCGAATTCCAGTCGCCGATGCGAATGAGTTACGAGCACGTTTGGTTGATGATCTGTAGTATGTCTATGCTTGTAGTAACAAACAGAGTCTCTGTCTCTCTCTGTTAATCTCTACTGCACTACCATTCACCATTATGTTATCTGTTTTAATCAAGTTCAGTTCATTAGTGTTTTGTTTCTCTCATCTTTGTCTTGTGTTTTTGTATTAATAAAGATGAGATATAAGAGTCGCTGTCTATATCGACTCTATCTCAATCCATCTCCTTCATTTTGTGATCTCATCCATTATCATCTGTCGACTTTCTGAGTTTCGTTTTTGTTGGATAGCATGCGTCTGTGGTTCTACAGTAGAGAAGCGCGCATGCAAGACTATTATCTTTTCTCTGTGGCTCGAAAGCTGTTGATGTAGAATACGGAACCAACGGCTATGATTTATGAAGAGTCTGGGAGATTCAAGGACGGCCGTTGGATTTTAGTTGGTGGTAATCTAAAATATACCAGTTAAGGTGCTGATGCAAAAAAGCTGGGATTGCTTCTCTTGCTTGATGGGGAGGATAGAGATGATAAAATTCTGTAGTCTTCTCATCCTTAGCAGCCATAAAGATATAGAAGGTCTATAAACTTGTCCACTGTCTACCGGTTCTGGGTTCATTTCTAAAGGGAGACTCAGAGATTGGGTTGCGAGATGAGGATAGAAGACCCAGATTATCCTGTTTTTCTTGCAATCATGTCATTATTTCGCAAGCAATGAATCTAGATGTGCGCACTAGTAAAACAAGGATGCTCTTGATTGATGCATGCTCTCTCTTATATATGTATTTATTCATGAGAGAGAAAAAGAGAGTTGCCAAACATCCTTTCATTCTAGACTTTGCTTGATTGCATTTCATCCTATTCATGGTGACGGATGGATCGATTTGTATCATCCATGTGATCGCATAAACTGTATAAATCTACAGTCGGGCATTCTTTTATATATATATATATATTGATTATCATTTGCGATCATAATCCGATGCATAATTTTAGGAGTTTCAAAGTGGAAAGTCTTTGTTGTGACAGTACCAAGGTAGAAATGGAAGCAATTGCACCACGTCATGTATTGCTGAAGCCAACAAATGATGCTGTATACAGGCTCCTGTTTTTTCATTTATAGCTTTTATTTTTTACGAATATAATATACGATCAATCGACAGTGGTGATTCATCTCACATTATATTTAAGGTATCAGGTACCACTGTTTAATTTACATTGCCATCCTGTTGATGGGTGGTTGGATTTGTGTTGTTCATGTGATTACATAGACGGTATAAATCATCTACTAGAGTATGGCATTGAAGCGTCTCTGCCAACTTATATATATATTATCATTTGCGATCGTAATTGATGCACAATTTTAGGAGTTTGAAGTCGGAAGTCTTTGTTGTGACAGTACCAACGTAGAAATGGAAGCAATTGCACCACGTCATGTATTAGTGAATCCAGCAAATGATGCCGTCTTGCTTTTTCCTTTATAGCTTTTATTTTTTACGAATACAATGTCATCTAGGGTAGACATGGCGTTACTAAACAGTTAGAGAGATGTTTCGGTTGAAGTCTTAATCGAACCTGTTAAAATTTTAAAAATTTAAAGAAAAAACATATAAGTTCTCAACCCGGGAAATTTAGAACCACCGATTTGAGTTTCGAACCGATTCTAATTTCACGGCCGAACCACGTGGTCCACGGTTTGAGCCTGGTTTTAAATCCCGTTTCACTAGTTCCTGACCCAGCCGGTTCCAAACCTGTCACGTCTAATCTATGGTACACCTGAGTGTGTCAATGGGTCTGGTGGCATTTGAAAATCTTATTGTGGTTCCCATATATGGGTCCTACAGTGCTTTTTCATGTGGAAAAAATACACCCAAATCTTACAAAATAAGATAAAAAACATTCCCAAATTTGTTTAAGGTGCTTTAGTAGTCAAAGTCATCGTCCTTGACAGATTCGATCACCTTAAAATAAAACTATGTAAACTATTGCATCATATAAATGAAGCCAAACAATTAATTTCTTTTTCTTTTTCTTTGAAGAAAAATCTATCCAAAACCAAACCTCGTACCATACCAAGTGGGATCGACTTCATGAATTTTTGCTCTTCACTATGCCCTATCTTATGTCGACTTTAACATTAAAAGCCCAAACAATTTCATATATTATACTTCTCTTTTACGATTTTTGAGGACTCTTTGTTTTTTAAAGTATTTATCATCTTTTATATATTTTTTGATAAAAAAATTATTTTTGGTGTAGATAACTTTTTACGATAGCCGACTAATACAACTAAAATCCATCCTATTTACCATGAGAACTAATTTGCCTGGCAACACCCACCGACTCCCACGATGCAGGTGGCGAGTTCAATTCCCCCCTCCCCTTCGACAACAACAAAAAAAAATCTTCCAACACCAAAGCCCATACCCAGTGGTTTTGGTTAGGAGAGAGTTCGGTTAGAAACCCGACCCACTCACACTTTTCGTTGCCCACTTGCCCCCATGATGATATAGGAGCTTCACCTTTCTCTGTGGCTGCCATCGATGTCAACTAACAACTCACTGACACAAAGAATGCTTTCCAGCGCCCTCCCCGCGACGTGGTACGTCACCAATCGGCTTCATTTTCTTTTTCCGGCAACAGATCCGTGCGCTTTACCGGTGTTAACCTCGTGTGAATTGGTAATCTCCGGCCACGTAAAGCGTCCGACTTTGGTGAATCATGCCAAGTTCTTAACTCCTAATGATGGCTCCAGGGTGCTGAAAAGAACCCTCGTATTAAAACATTTCACTCGGGATGAATATAATGCCGGGCAAGTTTTATTTTTAAAATGTGAGATTCGGTAGTACGAATCTTTTATGAAGAACATGTATTATTAATGGCGGTGAATTATTGCAGGGTGGTGACCTTTTGCAGAAAAACTATAGAGCTTGTCTGTTTCAGCATTAACTTTTCATAAGGGTGTGTTTGATTAGTACTGTCAACCCCTTGATTCTAAGTTTAACCACCATGAGCTTGTAATTATAATTTTTTATTTTATTTGATTCGTAAATAGAGTGAGTTTTTGTGTAAAATAGGAGAGAAGGACGTGCTTAGGTTTTTGTGTGAAGTTCATAGGTCTGGTTCTCGTTATCCATTTTTTAGTTATTTTTTAGGCTCATGGAGTCATAGTTTCATGTGGGTAAACTAGTTTTGTGTTTGATGCAAAACATAATTTAGAACTACAAACACTAAAAATTAAGATCCAATTCCCTTCAAACGATGAACTAAAACACACTCGATGTATTTGCTGTAAGGTTTCAAGAGAATCATATCTTCGTTTTCAATACTCGTAATTCTAAGTTTGTGAAACCCGTCACCGATATGAAAATCTGGTTTCATAATTTCAATTTCAGTTAAAAACTTTAACACTAGAGAGATGGATCACAAGAACTCGACCTAAGGGTTTTGCACGAAAACCCAAGTATTTTCTCTCTCATATTGTTACACATCTCGTATGGAAACTCTAATACGAATCAAACACACCTTAAAGGGCTATCTCTATGGTGGCAAAACTTTGGTGAGAAACTGGTATTTTGGGTGATGGTTTTTATTTGAGCAAACAAAGAACTTTGTTTCTTGGGACATGAATTCAACAAAATTTCACAATGTAGTAATAAAGTGGTCCCTTATTACTTACAACAATTAAACCTTTTTCCGTAGTAGATGGGGTTGGCTACCCGAATTCTTTGTTTCCACATAGTCATGCTAGCAGCAATACTTTTGTGGTTGTTGTTCTCTTCCTCTTTTAGCATTTGCACAATATAGTTTGGTCCCTTTTGGACAAAACATGCAAAAGTTGTCTTTTTGTTTAGCAGTTTTAAGAAAACTAACACAGCTTTGAACTATATCAGCAGGTTGACACGAGACTGACTTTCTTATATTTGTGCAGCAAACACTGAAAAATTTTCAATAGATAAAAGTATCACTCAATAGCCTCAACCAACACAGAGCTCTAGGACATCCATAATTGCTTGCCCATCAATATGTTTGGAGCTCTACTTGAGCTAACACAAAGGACTGAACTCTTAGTCTTATTTACTAAATGCAGTACTGCATTTGGTTTCCTTCTATGATTAATAGGATTCCTTTTAATCTTGGTAAGAAGGCTGCACAGTTAATTTGTGAATTCATTTACGCAAAGTAATTAACCGGTAAATCAATCGCCTAATACATATGTCCCGAAGATTTAAGTATCTTTTTTCTTAATGAGAGTAACTGATTCAGTGAATCTCTGGTTTCAAGAAACGTAGTGATTTACTTGTCTTATTATTAAACAGTGAGTTATGATGGGGAGGCTGAAGCAAGATGCACACCCCGATATCAAACTCATGACCTTCAACTTGTGAGTTGACCCCCTAGCCAGCTGAGCAATTGGCCTTTGTGTTGTTCTTCGGTATATTCATTCATGGAAAACTCTGTAATAATCTATAAATTGATATAGATCTAATAACTTAATACGACCCTTTTCACTAGGATCTAATTACTTAATCTAAAGCTGCACTGCAGACATTACTCTTAGTTATGTGTGTGAGTGTGTGTGTGTGTGTGTGTGTGTGTGAGAGAGAGAGAGAGAGAGAGAGAGAGAGAGAGAGAAAGAGAGAACAATATATGGACTTTGAAGAACATAATCTTGCATATAGAGGAAGAACAATCTTGAAAGATGTTCAACAAACCACTAATCTTAGTTTATCTAAAACTGAAACAGGCGGCCGAGGTGCCTCTTTGTCGATTAACTTCTACACTTAATAAGGTTTTGTAGAATAGCTTAGCCAAATCAAGTCAGCAGCGGGAGACCTATTCATGGGATAGGTGAAGCAGCAACCTCGCCGGAACTCCTGAAATATCTACCCAAGCAGTCTGAATTTTTTGAAAAGTTACATGGATCGTCTCACCTGAATTTCATCCAACTGAACTTCGCCTTATCGGGAAAAAATTCAAGTTCTCTAGTGAAGTCGATCAAAAGAACAACTCTCATATGCTCATCCTCCTGAAATCTTTACTCAAACTGTTATACAAAGCGTGTTTTTGGAAGTTCTAATCTTTAATTTGCACTTATTGACTGTCATATGAGCCAGTGGCGGATCAAGAAACTCTTTCATGGTTCGAACCGGAACTGCACTGTCCGGTCGAACTGACTTCAAAACTTTCATGGTTTTCGAAAACTGGCCCAAAACCGAAATCGGAACTGGTGGTTCTAAAATCACTGCCGAGTATGTTTCAAATACTATTTCAAGAACCCTATCACAAATACATCGGTAGCTCAATGGCAGGATGCTCCCTATCATCGTAGTTGGTGGGAAGGTTCTGATGTCCATAAGACGGTTTTGGAACTGGAAGTGGCCTTAGAGTGATTTGGTTCCGATTTGAGATTCCAATCAAACCGAAACCAGACATGTCTTCACGCAAGTACCGATATCTACTTGTATCGCCAATCAAAGATTCATCAATTTTCTTCATAAAACGTAAAACTAGCCTTGTTCTACAACAGACATGGCTGGTTCTAGGTCTCCTAAAACCAGGAACCGTGACCAGGCCGGTTACGGTTGTAAAATATATAGAAATGTTAAAACTTTAAAAGATAATTAAAAGTTGGTGGAACCGATGGTTTGAACTGTAGGTTCTAGTTCTAGCTCGATTATGCTTCCACCTTGAAGGAGGTCCCCAGTTCCAGGTTTGATTTAGCCGGTTTCGGTTCCTACTCGTTCTTGTCCTGGTTCAGTTTCGACTCGACCCACGAGTTCAGTTTCGAGTGGGCCATATGTAACCACACTAATTTTGCCAACAGGTTCATGGATTAATGCTAATTATTATGCTCTAATTAAGAATCTATATAACTGATCGAGTTTGTTTGAGAGAAGGGTTGGGTGATTGAAGCCCGATCCAGGACCACCCGCCCGGTCCCTCACCGTTGACCGTTAGCTGTATACTGTGGAGCCCGTCTTCTGTAGCCCGTACAAAAGCAAACAAAGGCCTCCTCACTCCCTACTTCCTCAGCTGAGCCGTTGTGGAGTCTGCCGCTCTGACAATGGCGTCGACGTCGTCTTGCCTGACTCTCTTTCGCCTCCCTTCTCCTTCTCCTTCTCTATCTTCTCTTCCTTCTCATACACTTCGCGGTAACACTAGCTGTAGATTTCCGCTTGGTTATTCTTTCCGGGCCTCTTTGTTGGCGAGGACAAGATGCAGCAGCGGCACCAGGCAGGTACCCTCTCTCTCTCTCTCTCTCTCTCTCTCTCTCTCTCTCTCTCTCTCTCTGTTCCTTTGATTCATCTCGTCGTAAGCGTATGTATTCTCTCTCAATACGTTTAGAGACAACCTTTGTTTAAACGATTGAGAGAAAGGATCTAAGGAAGTTTCATCTTCCTTTGCTTTTGTTACACTGTTCCATTTGTACGAGCTAAATTAGTTTATTTTGAGGAGTGATCGTAAGTTGGTTTCCATTCGATTTCTAAGTTTTCAATAAGGATTCATTTCTTTTAGTTTCTTTATGCTACACCAGTGTAAGATTGATGATAGTTTCTCCGTGATTCTTGAACTATAAAAGAAAAATTCACCTCTTTCATTTTGATTGGACTTCTCCTTCGTAATATCGGAACTAGCTTGCTAATACATAACGAAACCTTCGTGTGATTCCTAAATGATAGCGGAACTAGTTATTCTACTTTCGTTCTGATTTCGCTATTCTTGTGTAAGATCGGAGCTAGTCGATTTAGAAAGGATTGCTTATGTAGAGCAAAGTTCGTATGATTGATCATCAAGAGGAGTATGTCAGCGGAAGATGTTTCTCTCTGCGTGCTTCTTATGTTTCCGTCTCTCTCTCTCTCTCTCAAAATATGGCTTTTTGATCCAGTGACAACGAGCAACTTCAGGGAAATGAGCTTTCCGGCGAGCTGAGGATCATGTTCGCCGGGGGCGGAACCGGAGGTCACATCTACCCAGCGATCGCCATCGCCGATGAGATCAAGACGATGCGTCCGGATTCCTGCTTCCGCTTCGTCGGCACCAAGTCCGGCATGGAATGGACAGCCACGATTGCTGCCGGCTTCGAGATTGTCGCCATTCGGACGTACTCCCTAAAGCGTCCGTTTTTCTCCCCTGTGAATCTCTTGCTCCCTCTCCGACTTCTGACACCAATGGCGGAGAGTTGGAGGATTCTGGACGAATTTCGACCGGAAATCGTTGTTGGAACTGGTGGATACGTCTCCTTTCCGTTGTGCTTTGTGGCCGCAATCCGGGGAATCAAGACGGTGATTCAAGAGCAGAACTCTCAACCAGGGGTAGCGAATTGGATCCTTTCAGCATTCGCACGCAGGATCTTCCTAGCGTTCCCATCATGTACCCGCTTCTTCCCAGCAGGAAAGTGTGCAGTAACAGGAAATCCTGTGAGACCGTCTCTACGGGCATTCATCTCTAAGGCCGCTGCAAGATCCCACTTTTTTCCGCGGGTCAAGAAGTCGCAGACAACAGCTCAGGTGGTGCTGGTTCTCGGAGGGTCATCAGGTGCGAATGCTATTAACATGACTCTTCTGAATATGTATTCTCAGATGCTGTTGGAGAAGAGGGATCGCTACATTATTTGGCAGACGGGGATCAATAGCTTTGATGAAATGGAAAGTCTGGTTAAGGGCCATCCTCGCCTCTCATTGGTCTCGTCAGTCCTTTTCTCTCTATAGAGTTTCGAATTCTCTTAATTGTGAGTTAGATGTTCAGCATTTGTTCTATAATGCATCGAATGAGACAACTGGATGATTAGTCACACTATTTTAAGTTGTAACCATGGAGTCGTAGGTTCTGATAGTTAAGGCGTCATTCTCTCTCTCTCTCTCTCTCTCTCTCTCTCTCTCTCTCTCTCTCTCTCCAAAAATAAGTCCTGGTTGATCATTAACTGATGTCTGTGTCACTTCCTGGTTAGGAACAGCATTTACTTTTTCTTTTCATTTGGTATTCAGCGAACTTATTGGTGGAGAAGCGAAAAGGGTATTCTCGTGCAAATTTCAAGTTTAAACAAGTGATGGGAAGTAGCTCAGTTTTTTGGGCATCGTATGTTAGACTATAAGATCAAAGTTCTCTAAATTCAAAATTTTCAGGTGCATACATGGTATGACATTCATAGTTTAGAAACTTTAGTGTCATCCAACGACCTGATTATGGAAATATTTGTTCATGACTATGAACAAAAATTACTCTGTTAGGAAACATCTAATAGTATCACAAATCTCTATGAACTTGCTGCATCTTTATTGCTATAAAGGTTAGGAACTATGGAGTGAAACGTTAGAAAGTAAAGGCTTTCAACTTAGTATAACAAATACAGACTATATGGAATATAAGTTTGATCATTTGGGTACTTAAGAGGACATAGAAATTAAGATTGGTATACATTGCATTCCTCACAAGGAAGGTTTTAAATACCTAAGGTTAATTTTTTAAAGTGATTAAAAAATTGATTGAGATGTTACACATAGAATTAACGTTGGTTAATTAAAATCGAGAGATGCATTAGGTATTCTATGTGATAAGAAGATAGTATTAAAGTTGGAAGGTAAATATTATAAAATATCAATTAAACCTGCTATGTTTTATGGGTCTTAGTGTTGGCAGCTAATAATTAACATATGTAAAAGATATCTGTAGCAAAAATGAAGATGTTGAGGTAGAGGAGCCATCACACAAGGAAAGACCGTATACATAATGAGGTTATTAGAAATAAATTGGGAGTAGCATCAATAGAGGATAAAATGAGGTAAAATTGTTTAAGATACTTTGGACATGTAGAAAGACAATCCAATGATGATCACATAAAAAGATATGAAGACTAGATTGTGAAAATATTAAAAGAAGAAGAGGACGACTACAAAAGTGTGGGAAAGAAATAATAAAGAATGATCTAGTTTATATTGAGTTAACTGCTAACATGGCACGTGATAGGGCTCTGTTGAAACAAAGAATCCATGTAGCTGAACCCATCTAGTATGGGAAAAGCCTTAGTTGTTGTTGTTTGTTATCTTTTTGTTTTGTTTCTATTTTGTCTTGGCTAAAGGTAATGAACTTGATTCTGCAGGTTCTTGGAAAGAATGGATCTGGCATATGCAGCTGCAGACCTTGTTGTTTGCAGGGCTGGTGCAATGACATGCACAGAGATCTTGACAACAGGGAAGCCCTCTATTCTGGTGGGTATGGATTGTCTGTGTCTTTTCAAGTTAGTCCGTCTAATAGTTAATATTTAGATTGATCACCATTAAGCTGACCTCTCATTTTCGATTTCCTATCATCTCAATTATGAAAGGCTGGAAACAGTCTTTATGAATCTTGTATTCGGCATACATGTAAAACATCCTATTTTAGGCTAGTTGAAATGTATACATGAAGAAACATTACTACATGCAGATTATATGAACAAAAAGAAAATATTGGAAAACCAAATGCAGTGAGTTAAATTTACATAAGTGATTGCATCAGATTTGCTGTTTTAGAGTGGAAAATGGAGGAGAAAAAGATTCATACAAGTGTATTTGGTCGTGTTTTGAGTTTTCTCATTGAAATCTTTGATAATCACTATAACTTTACAAAGGAAGGTGTTCTTGTTCTAAAGATTTGGCTATGGAGGTAGCATGGTCTCTGATCTCTATTAAATGCACCCTCAATGTTGCAAACTTGCATTCTTGGACTTGAATCATAGGCAGCTCTAAAATGACCATAATCGCTCTATGAGCATCACGTTTCACCTAATTTTGGTGGAGTGAGTTAATAATACACGTGAAACATATAATTTTTATTGCAGAACATGCATCCAAGTCACTGGATTATATGAAATGTTTTATTTGATCTTTTTTCATATTTTACTGGGGCTAATTTTCTACTATCTTTGTTGTGTGCTATAGATTCCATCACCAAGTGTTGCAGAAGATCACCAAACGAGAAATGCATCTATTATGTCAGAAATAGCTGGTTCAAAGGTCTTGGACGAAGAGGTTCTCGATTCCACTGTACTTAGAGATACAATTGAGGAGGTTCTAGGTATGAAAGTCTCATTTAGATTGTCATGTTTCTCTCACTCGACGACTTCTCCGTGGTGGAGATTCTAGCATTTATCTTCTCAATTCTTTAAGTAATTGCCTTGATTGAAAATGATGGTAAAATGTTATGTGAAATTGCAAGTCTTGAAAGTGAAAATTTTGGTGTGGTGTAATGATATCTTTCCATCTTTCCTCACCTTTCACAGGAAATGAAAGGCTTATGACAGAGATGTCTGAGAAGGCTTTGAGATCAGCGCGGCCTGATGCGTCCAGAGAAATTGCGGAGCAGATTCTTTCCCTTATAGGTGATTCTCATACTAAATCAAGACAGTTTAAGTAAACAGTTTATATAATTTGACCTGCAGTATCTTTTCTAGTAGCTTGTAATAAACAATCCTGTTGCTTGAGCTCATTTGCTTAATTAATTTTGAGGTCCAAGTGTGTCTAAAACGGAGGCAGGGTGATTCTGACAGGAGAGGCTAATGGTGGTTGAAGTCGGACAATCACGTATAATTGCAAAATATATTGTGGTTTTTAATCTTTTTATAGAGGTAGTCTAGAAAGCATGAAGGTTTTGCAAAGAAGGTCAACTACTGGCAAAAAGAATAAGAAAGAGCAAGTTTACATATAAGTAGGGTTAACGGAACCTCCAAAACCGGACCAACAGACGGTTTGGTTCTGTTATAGATATGTGGCTGTTTGGTTCAGTTAGGTTCTGGCAGGGAAAAAAGCCAGGCGGTTCAGTTCACGGTTCCGGTATTGGAAGCGAACCATGAGAACCTAATGGAACCATTATATATATAGATGTAGATGTAAATCTTTATATGTATATGAGTTTTATAACCTTATATATAAATAATGTATGTATATATATATATATATATATATATATATATATATATATATATATATATATATATATATATATATATATATATATATAAAGTTTATATACTTATATAAATTTCAATCTTGACACATTTATAAGTTTATATGAGTTTTTAACCTCATATACATAGGACTGTACATCTAGATAATGTGTTGGCATAATAACCCCTAAATAAGTAGAATCGTGGTTCAAAATTGAGCCAAACTCGAACCAGCTGTTTGGTTTGGTTTGGTTCTGGTGATAGCATAGTTCGGTTCGATTCTCTAAAAGTTGAGAACCAAAACTAGCGGTTCTTTTCGAAGTTGATGCTAGAACTGAATCAAACCAAACTGAACCGTGAACGCCCCCTACATATAGGTGTCATAGACATGGCTGGTTCTGGTTTTCTTGGAACCAAGAATTGGAACCGAACCTAGACTAGTTCAGTTTCAGTTTTGAAACCGTCAGTTCTTGTTTCAGTTTGGTTTGAGTCGTAAACCATTCAGAAATGGGAAAAACATTTAAAATCTTGAAATTTTGAAAAACAATTATATAGAAACTGAACCGAACTAGGTGGCCCCCGATTCTGGGTTGACCAGTTCCTGTCCAGTCCAGTTTCAGTTCGAACTGCCAGGCAGGTTCCAAACTGGCCATGTCTAGGTGACAGATTCTGAATACTTTCTCAACTCTGAACCATCGAGATGTGTAGAAGATAATTGTTGTAGAAGTGAAGCTATCTCTGTAACGACGCTTTATATGGCATTTATTCATTTCAAGCTTTTCATAAGAAGGCGTATTAGAATGAAACCACATACTAGGTAAGGGAGGAGTCTCTCAATCTTACTAAAGATAAAAAGGCATAGAAGATTTTTGTTGTAGAACTGAACATGTTCCACACTAGTTGCGTGAAAACACAACCTTAAGGGTAGTGGGCTTTGGTATGAGAAGAATTCTTCTTTTTTCGCGGGTTGGATTTCAATCGGTGAAAGGGAATTGATGGTAGTAGTTTGTTTGCCGATGAACCTTTTCTAGGTAGTAGGTTGACGGCACTGAAGTGGATATCGATTATCGACAATGAAAACATATTCACAACACTTCAGTTTTCTTCAATATGAAAGCATTAAATTGTTGACAAAGGCAAGGCATACTTTATTATCAACGCCAAGTGCCCTTACAATGCACCAATAAAACACTCCAAACATGAATGAAACATCTTTGAAGATCATCAAGCAGAAAGCCTTTCCTTGTGTGCATCTGCTCCTCCTCACAGTGATGCAGGAGAAATTCCGAGCCCCTTGACGCCACAACCAATCTCTATTAGTTTCACTAGCTCCCAAGGGACTCCCAAGAAGGCAGGCAAGGATGCTCGGGCTTCTTTCGAAAGGCTGGCTAAGGCCTTACAGGCTGCATCACTAGGTGTAACCCCAAGGCGCACAAAGTCCAGGTACTCGGTGGCATATTCAGTAACGGGCCCTAAGCTCTCAAGAGCATGATAGGATGGAGAAAGAGCATCTTCTGGTGGAAGGGCGAATGAGAAATCCGGTGGCAAGGCAGCTACATAATCGGAATCGATATCGCGCACACGTGCTACGGTTCGTTGCATGGCCACTGAAGCCAACACCAAGAAGACGAATGCGAAGGTCTTGCTGCTGGCCTTCATGTTACACCTTTGATGCTTCCCTCTACATGCCAATACATGCACCCCATAGCACGTATTTATAGTTTCTAAATGGATATGTAACTGTTGGTTAATTTCAACAATTTAAATGGCATAGCAATAACTCCTTGGTTCTTTTAGTGTTGGAATTTAACCGGTCATTAACACGGTCTAAATGCAAAAACAATAACTCCATTATGCTTCTGTTGTTGGTATTTAGTGTAGCAATAACTAAAAATAGATGTATTATATTTGTAAAATGAATGAGTTTGTCAATATCATGGGTGCATGTGTTAGACTTCGTCCTCCTCTTGTAACCACACACACATATAATACACACACACACACACACACACACACACACACACACACACACACACATATATATATATATATGTATATACACAAACACACACATATATATATGTATATATATATATATGTATATATATATGTATACATATATACTTGGATAGGTTGTAGTAGAGGAAAAGTTCTTCCTTCAAGAGGAATAATCAATATTGTTAGCTATGAATACCTAAGGTATCAAACATTTAGACATCCTGGGTCGGTTTCTGGCTTGGCCTGAGCCCAACAAAATGTTGGATCGAGATCTGGGCTCATTAGAACTGACCAGATTTTGCAGTTCTTCCTTCAAGAGGAAGAATCAACACTGTTAGCTTTGAATACCTAAGGTACCAAACATTTAGACATCCTGGGTCGGTTTCTGGCTTGGCCTGAACCCAACAAGATGTTGGATCGAGATTTGGGTTGATTAGACCTTACCAGATTTTGTGTGTATGTGTGCGTGCATGTGTGTTTGTGTGTGTGATAGTTGGGTCAACCTGGATCCCTCACAAGCATGATTAGGTTGGGTCGAGGTTGAAAGAAATTACCCAAAGTAAAAATGGGTTGGTTGCGCATCGACCTGATTTTGATCCAAACCCCAGGTGACCAACCTGAACCCAGCCCACCAACCTAATTTGCACCCCTAGATGATTACAGGATATGAAAACATACATCAACTGTTTACTTTCAATTGCTCAACATGCTAAGCCTAACACCCACACCCACACATGCACCCTACGGGAGTCGAACTCCCCACCAGCAGCAACGACGCTAGAGCGCCCTACTGCTGAGCTAACTCTCTCGGTGCCCTACTTTCTAAATTTGGATGCATATATTTTTTCATGAGCGACATATCAATGTGCAAACTTTAATGTTTATGCATATCTTTCCTAAGTAACTTGTCAATAGGCAGAACGGTACTATTGTACCACTAATAAAGAGCATAAAATTTTCCATGTATTGAACGACGAAGGGTAAATGTCAGTGTAGTTAATAAATACATGTAATTAAATGAAGCACTCTTTGATTTACATTTTCCTTCTTCAAAGGAAAAATACAAAAAATTTGTTGACTTTCGTCGCAGCTGATAAAAGACATCTTCTAATGCGTGGATGAGAAGAATTACAACTTATTCATGCTGGTGGTATCTCCAATGGTACACCTGGTGTTGGCTCAGACACTAGAACACCCGGTAATTCTCTTGACAGAAGCTCCTGTTCATTACAATGCAAGTGGGTGATCATATTAAAAGAAACATCCATGACCTTGAATAGTGGACAAGTTATGCTTCTGGTTTGAACCAAAAACCAGAAAAAATCGAAAATGTAAAAGGAAGAAAAATTGAAAATCCTTATAAAATTGGACCAGAACAGGTGCCCTGATGACGTGGTCTTCGGGACTGGTTCAGTTCTCATTCAACCCATGGTGCTGGCCTTGAACTGCCCATGTCTATTGACTAGAAGCCATACGGTCTAGCATGTCAAAGAACATTGTGAACACCAAGTAGTGAAACAAATATGATGATTACGAAAAGCAGCCATTAGGTGCCTCGGCCTCCGTACTGTTTAACATCCAAGAGAAGATAGTTGTTGGTTTTGAACTTATTGCGGGACTGTCAATTTTCAGATGACTAAACAAGATTTTTTCTTAATTACTGATATGATATAAGATCGAGCATTATGGCATCAAAGAATCCATGTAGCTAATCCCACCTAGTGTAAGAAAAAAGCTTGGTTGTTGTTCTTGTGCCAATTCTCGGATGAGCTTATATTTCTAAATTTGTTAATAACATACTTCTCAAACAGCCCTTCTGGATGAATTGAAAATAACAACTTCAAAAGTTTTTCATGGAGTTCCACTGTGATTCATGAGGAAAAGAGTAATGTGTGCTAAGTTCAGATCCTGACCTGGATTTCTCTGAAAAGCTCATCTTAATATGCGCTCTTCTCTGAAAAGCTCATCTTAATGTGCTAAGTTCAGATCAACTCAATAAAATCAGTGCATATTCGGCAAATTAATATCTTATAGCATGAAAGATTTGAGCAACCATATTGCATTGTAGGACTAGCTATCACTGCTGATGTGTAAGCATATACCTCAGATCTACTTGTACCAAATACAGCTTTTACATAGGGAAACGATTGGCCACTGCCAACATGTAGAAATATAGAAATAAAGTATAGCTAAGCACATAAAGCATTGATTCATACAAACATCCAGTCTGTTCTCCAGAAATGGAGAATGGGGTTAATTTCTTTGCGAAATCAGTCCAGAATAACTAGAACCTCCCTTGAGGTCCCTTTGTTCGGGTCTTCTAAGCTGTTTAAGTGTTTTTTGGCAGGTCACTAGAGTGAGAAACATCTCTGAAGGTTTCCGACATTCATTTTCTGTGTTCTAGCATAAAAGAGCATATACAAATATGGTTGTAATACTCTACGTGTTGGAGCAGTTATCTGACCTTAAACGAGTCGACAGTTCCTTGAGCTTTTAAAAGGTTACGGAGAATACCTCCATTATCAAGATCACCGTTATTCATTGCCACAATGAACCTGGAAAAAATATGACAAGCATGTCTATTAAATAATCAAAGGAACCTCATGTGTTTCCTTCTTTTATTGTTTCTTTTTCTTTGCTTTATGTGATTGCAGAACTTCCATAATTATAAAGAGTAGACATACTTGGCATCAAGTAGCTGGGCGAGCTTAACAGCATCTTCTTGGCCTGAAACCAAAGTGAATGCTGGCGTGAACTATAGTAGCCTTATTGTTTTGCAGAGATGCTCCATTGTAAACACAGTGGCTCAAGGTAAAGATTCAGTTGATTTTCATGCGAAACAACAAAAATACCTGGATGCGGTTTTTACTGTTATGAAATGTTGTGAAGAGGGATCCAAGAAGACTTATCTTGAAAAATAAAGGATAAGACAAGCATAAGCTAAACAAAATTTACTTTTTGAAGGTGAAGGTTTTACCCGTTCTCTGGATGTAGCCAAGGAGGACCGAGTACCGGACCTGCAGAGGCTCTTCGGAACTAATCTTCCCTTCTATTTCAGAGCTTTCTCCAGGCTGAAGTTATATGACCTGCATATCTTCAGAAAAACATTTTAACATGGCAAACCCCCTTTCACAAGACGTCAAAGCATCAGGTTAGCAAAACATGAAGAAACAATGAGGCAAATGTACGACAAATAACCAATAAAGCCAGATTTTCCACCACGTAAATCACACTTAGAACACAACAACTACAACTAAGCCTTTTCTCGTACTAGGCTTAGTTGTAGTTGTTGAAGTTGTGTTCAAGTGTGTTTTACGTGGTGGAAAATCTGGCTTTATTGGTTGTTTTGTCGTACAACTTAAGAAGGTAAATACTTTGCATAACAGTTAAAGAGCCAAATTGTACATGATCTCACTTACACTTTTGTATAATTGACTAAGGATTGGTTCTGCGTTAGGGGTGGCTATAACTTGTAAATTAGGGAACATTTTGGACAATGGCTTCAGAGTTCTCACATGGCAATGATCATCAAGGCTTTGAGTGATTAATAGAGAATCAATCACCGGAAGATCGCTGAGCTGCAATGGTTACACCAAAGAAAGAAAAGCTTAAGCAATTTGCCATTAATGAAAAAGCGGCATGCAAGATCTTATGTACTGAATGCTACTTCCATAAGTCCGACAGAGAACACTGTCACATTAAAAAATAAATCTCACTAATGATAAGCTTCTAGGTCATAGCTCTTATTCTTCATTCTTGTGTAGATTGTGAATACGCCCTGTATGAGTTCAACTCACAAGAACAAATTGAATCCTAGAAAAGCATTGAGGAAAGTATCTAATCATTTAAATAGTACTGTTTGCACTAAAAGTTCAACGTCAAGCCATCACTAGCCGTGTCAATCCCATGCAAATTTTCAGGTGGTATGCATACACCATTGCATCCACAACCTCAATCTCCTATGTGAGAACCTTTTTCCTCTGAAGGCAAAGAGGACTTTGTGTAACGCCCCTCTTCCGCAACTCTTGTACTAAAATAGATACCTCCCACCTGCTATCTGGGTTCTCCCTCCTTCAGGCCTTTATTTCAGTCTAAATCCATTAATGTGTGTGCACCCTGAGACTTGAAATCTTCACACCCAAGCTACCAAGCAGTCCTCTGGTGAGCTTGTCAACAATTGGAACAGACGTAAAACCAAAAGAAGATACTGTGACGGTGCTAAAAAAGAAAAACTACCATGAAATAAAAGAGCAAGCTTCGAATGGGAAGCAGATTACCTACCTTATACGACTTCAAAACCCTCTTAGCTCCATCATATAACCATGGAACCCCAAAATCCAACTTGCCCACCAACACTGGATCCATAAGTATGTTGAGACCATCGACAACCAACAACCAACTATTCCCCTATGCCTTCATATTATAATGAGTAAGGGATCACCTTTACATGGGTGGAGTTGTTTATAAAACTCTGCCCATGTAAAGGATCACCTTTGCATGGCCCGTCCCAAGCCCGGATAAAGGAGGAGGGTTGCGTTAGGCTTCCGACAGTCGGCATAAAACTTTGTCGAACTTATTTACCTTGGATTCTACAAATTATGATAGGGATATGTGGAAACAAAGAATCCATGTAGCCAACCCCATCTAGTATGGGAAAAGACTTGTTGTTGTAGTTGTTGTATAATGAGTAAGTTGCTGAAATTCGCACCCAAGACACAAAAACTAAACACAAAAACTAAACAAACCCACCTCCAAATAGGTAAGTTTCATAGATTCCCTCCCATTGTCTCGTCGGAGGAGCTCTGGTCGGCCACAGCTGTCTCCAGCTTCTCGACACTGGAAAAAGAAGCAGAGACGGCACTGCGTGACTTGAAGTTGGGAGACTTTGCTTGGCATGGAAAACGAACTTAAGATTGAGAATTTAATGAGGAATTCGGGAATAATAGTGTTACTGGTGGTGGATTTGTATGTGAACAGCGAAGAGTTGCAGAGGAGCCATTACATTCTATGTTTGCTACTTTTAATTGCTTTTTCCTCTCTTCCTCTACATAAAGACAGTCGATGCACAATGTCTTAATATTCTAAAATTCTTCCATTGTTTTTCATCATCCGTCAGCTTAGATGCTTTGGTTCAGTAACATTGGTAGTTGGGAAGTTGGGAACTAAACACATCATTCGCTTGGGAAGCACCGCCACTTGTGGTGTAAGCAGTTTGGGTTGCCCATAGTATCCCTAGCTCAAAATTTAGTGGCAGACAATGTTGTCAACATCAGAAACTGAATCGAAATGTTATGAATTTTTCAAACCAATCTAACACATATAAATGCTTTATCTGACACAGAAATGCATCAAGCTTTGGTAAGGTACCAAAAACCAAATTGTAAAAATATAAAAAGCAAAGATTAAAAATGTTAAGAAAAAATAACAAAAAATAATATAACTGATGATGAGTTAACTGTTAGACCTAAAAATTCATATAAGCAGTCCAATCTAGCATGAGAAAAGGTTTAAAATTATTGTTAAAATATTCTTAATTGGATTAAAAGAAATGTTAAAACCATGAGAGAATAAATTGTTTCAGAACAGCACAGCAGTAAAACCAAGTCTACGTCAGCCAGAAACAGAACAGTATCAAACGATTCGATTCGAGATATCTGACACGGCAGGCCCAGAACAATCTGGAGGACACTGCTACGAAAGTTTGATGTATAGACTCATTATTTAGCAGTCTAATAACTTGAATAGACAAATAGAGTAGTTGATTGTTTAAAGTTACACACAAGAAAAAAAGGTTACGGTTGGTTGGTTGACAATGCTCTACCAAGACAAAATGACTCTGATCCCCGGAACATCATAAATTGTGTACCATGAGATTATAACATGATAGTCTTATGGTAAACGAACCCAAGAGACAAGCTTGCAAGTAAAGCACGGGTTAGGGCTAATATGAGCCCCCAGAAATGAGCTAAAGCGAATCTAGCTTTCTATTCAAAACATTAACCTTTTAAACCATAAGAACAGGAGTTGCACTTCGGTAGGATCACAAATTACATCCACAAGCATCTTTCTTGTACTAGATACTAAAAGATAGAACATCTCAAATGGCAATACATATACCAAACACAGCCTAGACTAATATCAACCCTCGGAGTAACCAAAAAGGGCATGTTCCTAACAAAATAAAACCAAGAAGTTTATGTTTTTCAGCTTTGGAATAATCTTCCAGGGGATCCTATTACATGAATCATGAAATCTTTGACCCATCAACAGCACGAAAGACCTCCATTGCTGCACTTGGTAACAAAATAAGCATCGAAGCTTAACCTTCTTGAAGTGGCAGACGCTTCATCACTATCCCCATCCCTGCAGTGGCTGTCATAGGATATTAGGGCAATGCTCTATCAACCCAGTGTATTCATGAATGTGTGCGTTCCCGTGAAATAGGCATCGAGCTTGAACACCCAGCCAAACAAATTGCAGCATCAATATCTGGAACTGATTCAAGCAGAAGCTCCATGTCATCCGATAACACGCCATCTAGCAACACAGAACGCAAAAGATAGTTGTACAGACTACAGGGGCACAATTAGAAAAAGTTCAACTAAATACTAACTTCTACCATTGGCCACTGCTGCCTTTACATTTAAGTACATCATTGGAAGCCACGGTCATTAATTTATTTCTCATGAAAATACTATCTTGCCAAGCGTTTCAATTATATTTCTTTTAGTAGGTAACGCCAGTCGCTTAAATTTCACCAAAGTAAAGAAATGATAACAATTGCTAAGCCACGATTGGGTCTGTGTTGGTAGCTGGAATTTTCATTTCAGGTTTCCGCTAGTAATGTTTGCTTGGGAGTACAAGAAAATTGAAAATGCAACTGAAACACGGCGCGTAAGATGTTTTCATGCTGACATGGAACCCAAGGCTTGCTAACCATATGAAGTGATATTGGCAAGTTCCATGCATGATAAGAGCCCTCCAGCTCAGCCCCGTAAGCCCCATCATGCTCAGCATGCGTCGGATGATATCAATGGGAAATATGTTAAGATCCTTCCCGTTTGATTAAGCTAGATAACAAACATTAACTTAACATTTCCATGTATTTTCAAGATTTATCGCAGGTGCGGGCGTATCGCACGATACGCCTTGGGACCCTTATAAAGGGTCCCGGGCCGACTGAAACCCGCGATTTTTCACGGGTTTCCTCTCTCCTCTTGGGTTCCTCAAGCTCCTTAAGAGCCGATTTTCACCTCCTTAGTGTTCAAAGCTCCAAAATCGTACCCTACGGTGTTCGTGCAAGCCTCCAAACTCGGATTTTGGTATATTTTTAATGTTTTTTCCATTTTTTTCCTTTATATTTATTGTTTTTTGTATTATTTCGGTTTTTTTTTGAATGACAAAATATGAAGTTATTAAGTGTGTGTATACGATTTTTATTGCATTCATGAAGTGGGAGACACTCGATTTGAGTGTTATTTGAAGATTGGGGGATTTACGAAGTGCTTTTATTTTCAGGTTTTTGTTTGAATTAAAGTACTCTATTGAGATGGCATGAACGGGTGGTAGAGACTCTCATTCAAAGTCTGATGATCCGGTATGGTAGTGGGGTATACCAGTTGAGGGTTCAAGGTTAAAAATCAGATATTTATTTTGTAAAAAGGTGGTTAGGAGTAAAATTTCAAGGTTGAAACACCACCTAGCAGGAACCAAGAAAGAAGTTGCTCCATGCACAGGCAGAGTTAGAAGTGTGCCAGAAGGTATTAAATGGCAATGCTTGCAGATGATTGAGAGCATACAAGAAAGGAGACAACAAAAGGATGATTTCCAAATGTGTGAAGAAGTTGATGATGCTACTGCCACTGGAGTTGGATTCACTGATAGTTTGCCTTCAAATGCTAGAACAGATATTGGTAGTAGCAGTTCGCGAGCACCTAGCAGAGGAAAGAGGGTTGCAGCTGAAGACTTTAGAGGTGGCAGAAGAGGAAGTTCAGGAAGGAGTAGAGGAAGAACTTCTTCTTCTAGCATACATTCGTTCTTTCCTCCTTCCACTACACCTGGTGCTCAGCCAGGAATTCGTGCTGCTATGGCTTCAGAACAACTGCATGATCAAGCAGACCTTACAGTGGGCAGATGGTTTTATGATGCATGCATTCCATTTAATGCAGCAAACAGTTTTCATTTTCAAGCAATGGCAGATGCAATTGCTAACATTGGTCCAGGATACAGGATGCCCTCTTATCAGAAGTTGAGAGGGAAGATATTAGATCAGACCGTGATTGAAGTGCAGCAATACTGTTCGACTTTAAGACAATCGTGGAAGGAAACAGGATGCACTATCATGGCAGATGGATGGACCGATAAGCGAGGAAGGACATTGTTAAAATTTCTTGTATATTATCCTAAAGGACTCATGTTTTTGAGATCTCTAGATATGTCTGAGGAGAGGCACACTGCAGAGATCCTACGAGAGGAATTTGATAAGGTTATACAGGAGGTTGGGCTAGAAAATGTAGTCCAATTGATTACAGATAATGCAGCTAACTACAAAGCAGCTGGAAAGGAGTTAGCTGATATTTATGGGACTTTCTACTGGACACCATGTGCAGCCCATTGTTTAGATCTCATCCTCGAGGACATTGGTCAGATGGATGAAATAAAGGCAGCAACTGAGTGTTGCCAAGATATTACAAAATTCATTTACAACCATGCATTTGTTTTGTGTATGATGAGGAGATACACAGAAGGTGCAAAACTTTTTCGCACAGCTGCAACTCGGTTCGCAACAAACTTCTTATCTGTATAGAGTATTGTGAGACAGAAGCAAGCTTTAAAGAGAATGTTATCCTCAGATGAGTGGCAACAATTTGTAGAGTTGCCTCAAAACAAAAAGAACAGAAAGTTAAATGAGATTGCAGAAACGGCTTTTAGAAGTTCATTTTGGAATGCATGTATCAGATTATTGAAAATTACTTGTCCTTTAGTGAAAGTTTTGAGATTGACTGACAGCGAGGAGAAACCATCTATGGGCTACCTTTATGAAGCCATGGACAGGGCAAAAGAAGCGATCAGAAATAACTTTAATAGAAAAAAAAGAGATTATGTGCCCGTGTGGAAAATAATTGATAGTAGATGGAATAAACAATTGCATCAGCCTATTCATGCAGCAACCTACTATCTAAACCCATCATTGAGGTACTCAGCAACCTTCAAAAGGGACGGTGAGGTTAATCGAGGAATCATTGAATGCATCGACAGATTAGTCCCTGATGAGAGCATAGTAGATGCGATACATCGAGAGATGGAGATATATGATAATGCTCTTCACTTGATGGGTTTGCTTATTGCAATTCGCAACCGCTCTACGATGCGTCCAGGTAAATTGTTTATTTTCATATTTAAGTTGCATCTTACGTTACTGTGGATTATTATGTTTCTAATGTTTATATTTTGTTTACAGATGTTTGGTGGAACAGGTTTGGAAGTGATTGTCCAAATCTTAGAGATTTTGCAGTTAGAGTCTTAAGCCAAACCTGTAGTGCAACAGGTTGTGAAAGAAATTGGAGTGTTTTTGAACACATCCATACAAAAAAGTACAATAGGTTGGAACACAAAAGGCTTAATGATTTGGTTTATATTCGTTGTAACATGTGCTTTCGTGAAAGGTAATGTTGTATTACTTTCAAATTTTCAATTCAATATTATTTAACTTCAATTTTCAATTGTTAATATTACTTACTAATTATTTATCTTTGTTTGTGTCGTAGGCAATTAAAAAAAGTAAATAGAGAAGAAAGTCAGTTCGATCCAACAAGTTTGGATAATTTTGATATATTAGAAGATTAGGTTATGGAAGACACTGAAGAAAATGCCCTCCTAATAGAAAAAGACGTTGCTTGAATTAATTTGGAAGGAGCGCAACAACATTATGGAGATGAAGAATTTGATTTTGAAGAAGAAGGTGTGGGCGTGGCTGATGATGATGAGGATCTGCAACAAGGAGAAGATGAAGATTATTTAGTTGATGATCCTGATTACAATTTGTAAAATATAACATTATATGTAACTGTAGTGTACTGTAAACTATGTCTGTATTTTATTTTTTGGATTCAAAATATGTAAATTTGGATGCAATTGTTCAATGTTGAATGCTCAATCTGTACTAAACTTACATTATATGAATTTAAAGCAATTATCAGATTTTTCCTGATTTTTTCCTATTTTTTTCGATTTTTTACTAATTTTTATTAATTTTTAATTAATTTTTGCATTATTTTAATATTAAAGTACGGTACGATACGATACGATATGCCCGTATCGTGGAGCCCAGCGATACACGATACGATACGCGTCAGACAACACTGGTCTAAAGGTTTATAAAGTAAAAAAAAAATGCAAAAGAGCACCCCAAAAATGGGCTTTAAAATGAACAAAAAGTAACAGGGCTTTAAAATAAAAAAACTTAAGAATTATACTGAAAATAGTCTAATAATATCGTGAACTTATGGCACTGATTGATATTTTGAAAAGATAGCAATATGTTGCCGATATTGTTGGTGGCATTCATGTTGCAGGATACTTTTGCAAAATATAATAACTATCAATGTGATCGGTGACTATAGTTAGCACATCGCATCAAATAAACGGGGTATTTGCATGGAGGGTAAATCACGGCCAGCTAAAATGAGAACAGCAAGTGACAAACTTTGTCATGGTAGGACCTGGAATTTTCAGGATGCCTCAAATTGTCCACGAACGGCAAGTGCTTTAGCTTGTTAGCATCGTACTATAGCACGATGAAACTATCTCCTACAGATTACTCGTAAAGTAGGTCAGTCATCAATCAATCACATTTTTCCTTCTCTGTAACCGATCTGATAAATTTGTTTGGAGAAAGAAAGCACCTGAAGGCACACGCCTAATATCTAAATGCAAGGTCGATCATGTCAAATAGCTAAAAGATTTACTGCTAAACAAAGGTATGTGTAGATAGATCCTGAAACTGACAGAAACGGAATGCTAAAACTTTATGGAAGACTTAAATTAGTTACCTCTTTCTGCTCCATGACAATCTATTAAGCATAAGCCTGCTTAGAATGGACTTGCAATATATGAACTTCAAAGAGCGGTTGACAGAGACAGGATGTTGAGCAAATATTATAAGTTCAGCTGCCACAGCAGTCAAAATGATAACTGGTATGATTCAGCACAAGAGTCCAAAAAAAACCAGTTCATGCATTCCAAGACGTACGAAACAGGAAAAAGCAGGGAGAAATATTAATCCTGCCTCTACTAGTCTGAAGCATTGAAGCCAATCCACAAGCTTGAAACTAAAAGTGCCTCCAAAATGCTGCACTGTGAAATTTCTGCATAACAGAAGGGATCAACAAATATGCGTCTTATATGTGGAAAAATGAAAAAGAAAAATGCTACAACAACATCAGCAATCTAATAAGTTAAATCTATAATCAGGAGCTATCTTAGAAGTTGAATTAGAATTTTAAATACCTCAGATTGGTGTCCAACAAGGTCACCATAGAGTAGAATTAATGCAAGTTGACTAAAATGGGGAGGTGCACCAAGCGTTTTTTTCTGGATAGAATACTATTCACATTTAAAGGTAACAAACAGCAGTAAGACTGGCAATGCTTTACGTTTTCGGTGAAAACTGCAAAGCATTTGGTAGTCAATCATCAACATCTACAAAAGACTTTATGGCAGAAATGAAGATGTTGTTTTTGTGCAAGGAGAAACAGTATTGCCACAAGATTAATACAGAAAGAACTGGGGAGACACCAACCTAAGATAAAATCACAAGGAAATGCCTAAGCTAATAGAATATTTAGAGAGGCAACCAGAAGAACCTCCAACAAGGTGTGAGGAGTTAGTTCTTGAACAAGTTAAGAGGATTTAAGATTCAACGGTATTGATAAAGCAAAACATTGCTCCTTTTGAGTTAAAAGTGGATATGAATAAAGATTAAGCACAATGGAGGTTAAGAATCCATGTAGCAGTCCCTATTTAACAGTGTCAGAAAAGGATTGGTTTTGGTTGGTATACATTTTCCATGTAACAAGAAAAGAACATGCTAGTGCTTTATCATGGTAGACATGAGTTGCTTTTAAGATTAGCCAATTATGACCCATTTGATGTGATTGTATCTTTCCAGCCACCTGTACAATGCAGTACGAGGTCACCTACAGCCACAAAAACTACAAGCCAATACCTAATGCCTATTTATTAGGCAGGACTGGCTGTATCAAACAAATGCCAGGAACTTATGACAGTAAACACGATGATATTTCAAGGAATCCACATTGCTTTAGCAGGTGAAGTGATGACGCACCATGTCATCAGCCATGCATCTGAGCTTCAAATTGCATCTGTTAATGACAATAGTCAGCCAATTCAGGTTTTTCACTTATGGAGAAACAGCTTTACCCCAAATCATCAAGTTAATATATCTAACAACCTGTGGTATCAAAGTGAGCACAATTACTAGTATTCCACTAAATTAGCCTGAGTGACGATGTCCCAGAACCCACTGGGTTTATTTACATGGGACACCTGAAATACATCTTTTATCACCCCTCAGCCTGAAGGCCATCGTGTAAGGCCCACAGGCAGATGCTCAAACAGGTCAGCCGTCACTACCCCAGCAAAGAAGTTACTTGAATACCAGTCTCTTTAATCCGTTTATAGTAATAGTAATTTCTAAAGAGGCCCTTTCAATTAGAATGCCAGAAAAAAATCATACAAGCTGAGAGGTTAAACGGTTCAAGCATTATGTTACAGGACAAGTATAACAACAAATAGGAGGAATGGATCCAAAATCTAATTTTCCCCATCCAAACTACAACAATTGGCAGAAAGTAAACAATTTTAAGAGTTCATCAAAAAGACTAACTCAACTTACCACCATAAACAAAGTAACGAGTACTAGCTCCCAGGAACGGAGTAAGCAAAGATGTTCTCTGCATGTTAAAACAGTCAAACGGGTTAACTCAAGACCAGAAACCAAACAATTCTTGGAAGAATCTTCCTCAAAGATAAAATAAAAAATTGCAATGCAAACCTTGACCAAGAATCAATGCAGAGTTTCCATCGATTGGAGCGATTTCCTGAATCCTTTCACTTGCAAATATCGATTGGCATGCTGATGGGAATGGAAACATACATAGAAGGACAATGTCAGAAAAGGGGACATTTGGGCTTTCTATTGGAGGTTGCCTATAGTAGGTAATAAAACAATTTATTCTGATTCCGTCATGATGAAACCGTCAAGCAAGTACAACTTTGGCTCTATATGGATATAGCCAAAATAACTATTTGATAAATTTATGCTCATTTATGCAGTTATTAATCAATAATATAAATTGAGCTGTTTAACACCATGTTAGGTGAAGACATTCAACTCATACACCCAATAGTGATGGCTCTTTTCTCCAATAGGACCACACTGTAAATGATTTGCAGATTCCATAGTGAAAGGAATATCGAACGTATTCAAAAGAATGAAGTCAAAGAGGCTCTTAAACATAAGAAGGGTGGTAAATCGGTAGGACCTAACAATATTCCTATATAAGTTTTGAAAACAGTAGGAGAAATAGGAATCACTTGGCTCACAAGACTATTTAATGAAATATAGATAAACCAAAAGATGACCGAAGAATGAAGAGCGAGTACACTTATACCTATATATAAGAACAAGGGAGACATTCAGAATTGTGTGAATTATCGAGGTATCAAGTTAATGAGCCATACTATGAAATTGTGGAAAAGAATTATCGAGCGTAGGTTAAGACAAGTATCAAGTACAATAGAAAACCAATTTGGATTCATGTCAAGTAGATCTATTATTGAAGCGATTCACCTTTTGAGACGTCTTATGAAACATTTTAGAGCAAAAAAAGAAAGACATTCACATGATATTTATTGATCTAGAAAAAGCTTATCATAGGGTCCTGAGAGAGGTTCTTTGGAGAACCTTGGAAAAAAAGGTATCCCATTGTCATACATTAACCTTATAAGAGACAGACTTCTTTAAAGCTATGTTATCGATAGCGGTTAGTAGGTTGTTAGCGGTTGACCCTGATATAGCGGTAGCGAGGATATAGCGAATTTAGCGGTACACTTTTATTTATGATTAAAAAATTATATATATATATATATAATGGGTTCTCTAATTTCTAAAAAATATCAAGATCTTAAGTAGATTATTGCTATCAATAGATAATAACACATCAGCTGCAACAACTAATCAAGCATGGTAGGCTTGGTCTTAACTATGTTGAAGTTCACATTCTCCCGTATTTAGTTCATTTGCTTTGTCCAAGGAAGTTCTGGCAGGTTGCATGCTTTGAAGAGAACCCATCCAGCCTGTTATCAGAAATCATAGGCCATGCTGCAGTGTTGAAGCTACGTTTTTAAGTGTTTACTTATATTTAAGAACTTATGTTGTTTCCAAGCTTGTGAAATTTCTACTCCGAAAGATAAATCTACTAAAACAACACTTATAAGTATAATACATATTCAGCCATTTGCAACCATCATTCCGTATGAAAGTCCTCCATCCATAATAAACTGAAAGAGAGAAGCAAAGCAGGGTTTAAGCCTCTTCAAAAAACATATCATTTTGAAATACATGTTTATGTATGCCATGGATTTAAAGGTGGAAATATTGTTAAAGGACTTTAAAGGTGCGAACTGAGGCAATTGACAGTTTGTCAGATACTTTAAAGAAAATCTGAATAAAAAAATTAATTTTATAAGTACCTAAAGAAAAGAGTCCAAGTATTGTATAGATCAAGCATCTTAGTAGAGACCTGATACATCTGACCAATTCACCAAAGACTCATTCAAGGAAGGAGCTATAGCCACTTCCACACTACATTCAATCAACATTCATGGTGTGGGAGGTATCAATCCAGTCTATGCCTCAGTTCAAGAGCACCACTGGCCCACTGTGAACGACAACTGAAGTACAACAAACCCAATCCCGTTCGAAGACTTCTTGTACCAAAACAAGAGAACAGAAATGAAAAATTATGTTTTCAACCTAGGAATACTCGTACTTTATCTACTGAGAAGAAAGTTACCCCAAACAACAAATAGCGACCTATGGTGTATGAATAAAGATACTGTTAACAAAGTAACCATTGGAAAAGGACCAACGTTTTTCAAGAAAAACAAAACCAAGTGCCATAATTCATACAAAGAATATGACTTCTGAACTAAAATAATCAACTTGTCCGCTATAGCGCTGTTAGAAGTGCTATAGCGGCCCTGGCGGGTCGCTCGCTATAGCGTTTTCAATACCGCTAAAACGCTATAGCGCGCTATTGATAACTAAGCTTTGAAGTTAATATTGGGTTACATTAAGGATCAACTTTAAGTCCATACTTATTTATAATGGTGATTGATGAGTTAACAAATCATATTTAAGATAAAGTACCTTGGTGTATGTTATTTGCAAATGACATTGTGTTAGTGGAAGAGTCTATGGAAAAAATTAATAGAAAATTGGAACTATGGAGATAAACATCAGAAAGCAAAGGACTCCAACTTAGTAGAACAAAGACAAAATATATGGAATGTAAGTTTGATCATTTGGTTACTTCCGAGGACATAGAAATTAAAATTGACACACATTGCATCCCCAAAAGGAAAGTTTTAAATACCTAGGGTCAATTTTTCAGAGTGATAAGAAGATACTATTAAAGTTAAAAGGTAAATATTATAGAGCAGCAATTAGACCTAGCATATTTTATGGTTATGAGTGTTGGGCAGTTAATCATCAACATGTACAAAAGATGTATGTGACAGAAATGAAGATGTTGAGATGGATGAGTGGTCATACAAGAAAAGACCATATACATAATGAGGTTATTAGAAACAAATTAGGAGTGATACCAATAAAAGATAAAATTAGAGAATATTGTTTAAGATGGTTTGGACATATAGAAAGAAGATCAAAAGAAGAAGCTATAAGAAGGTATGAAAAACTAAATTTGGAAAGCATTAAAAGAGGTAGAGGACGACCACAAAAGTGTTGGAAAGAAACAATAAAGAATGATCTAGCTTATTGTGAGTTAACTGCTAACATGGCACATGATAGGGCTCTATGGAAACAAAGAATCCATGTTGACCCCGTCTAGTATGGGAAAAGGCTTAGTTGTTATTGTTGTTGTATAGTGAAAGGAGTATAGAATGAAAACCACCCTTTGGAACAGTTATAACCAACACAAATAAAGCAACAGATCATTTTATCAAACTCCTCTGTGAATGCAATCTTATAATTCACATAAGCTTAAAACAGAAAAATTTTAATACATGTGAGATGCAATAACTTCTTCTCTGGTTCTCTCTGAGTCTCATCAGCAGGAACATCCATGTCAGGCAAACTCATACAATACAATGAATGGCATCCATCTGATACCCAAATTGTTGCTGCACCTGTTAATTTGAATAGAAACTTAGACATATATCTTGCAGATTCATCATGAGCATAAAAGCAGAGAAGGAAACCTAAGAAAGATTCTTTACCTGATGCATCAGAAAAAACTGCTAGCATGTGAACCTTCACTGAACATTGCAAAGGACTTAAGCACATGCTTGAGGAAGCAACAGATGCTTTATCAGGAAATGAGGCATGGGTAGCAGAGAAAAAGCGTAGGAGGTGCAAGTTGCCAAGTGAATCCAACACGAGAAACCTCCTCTGTGACAGGGAATGGATTGAAACTGCGCTAGAATTCAGAACTTTCAAGCTTCTGAAAGCTGCAAATGATGAGCCAAGCTCACCTGAGTCCTGCCTCAACTTGACAGTGTGAAACTTAGCTGCAGAACAGAATAGAAAGACGATGGCAAACACTTCAGACTAAAAGTTACAGTTTCCTCCGTTGCAAAAATAAATTAATGAGATAAAACTACAATTCATAAATCACATTTTTGCTTCAAATACAGAAGAAGATAACCAAGCATGTATCCCGTTCCTTTTATTTCCCCAAATATTACCAAGTCAAAGTGTGTGCTTTATCACAAGTATGAAGTAACAAATGCAAACACTCAGTGAGAACTAGATACACCTTTTCATATCCTTTACAGAAAAAAGTGAAATATTTGGAATGTATAGTGTTTTGGTAACATATAGGCTATGATGATGAAGTTGAGAAGCGCAAGAGAAAGTTAAATATTTTCAGTCAGAAAGTAGGCAGTAATTTGATTTTGTCTGGTGCTTATGCCTTCGTGATGAGACTACTCGAAACAATTTCAGCTGGAAGACTAAACATCAAAATTTCTTTCAAAAATCTGCCCCCTCAAACCAGACATATGGAAATGACTGCTTATGTTGTATGATCACCAGGAACTTTGCCTTTGCCACCTTCTGTAAGAAACATAATAAGCTCTAACAACAATGAAGCTTCATTGGTGAGTATGGATGACTAAAGTAGCAAAGATTTCATTATACGTTTATAACTTCATACAACAACTGACATGCTCACAGGTGCTCCCACCATTTGTCACTGCAAAACCAATTCAAGCCTAGCATTCATGAATCCACGATGCTTAGGCATTAGCCTACCATGTCTGCAACAGGTAACCATCAAAGTAATCACATATCAATCTCATCAACCCAACAAAACAGTTTGTGGAGACAAATAGCGCATTGCCTGTCAGTTTATTTGGATCTTCAATTGGAAAGTAAGATAGTTTCCACTTTAAAAAACAAGGGAAAAAAAAAAGAGAACCGGGCTATGCTTTAAAATGCTACCCTCTTTTATGTAATAGTTCTAGAACGAATATTAAGTTTCCAACTGATGTACCAGTTACTCTCTCCGTCCTTAGAGCATTCTGTTTCAAGCTTCTATTTCATTGTCACAGCTTTTATCATGATCAATAAATAACATCTTTTATTCCAAATGGTCAATTGTTATCTCAGGACAAGTACAAAATCATTATTTTTTCATAAAGGAAATCAGTCAAGTAAACCCAACTTACCAGAACAACATGGACAAAGATAATTGATCTGGTGATAGAGAAAGTACTTCAGTGCAACAAATAACACCAGCAGCGGGAAGGAAGAAAACAAGCCAAAGAACTCCATTCAAATAAAATTCAGCTACATCGTATGTAAGAATCCAAAGCACAAAAACACGAACTTCAAACAGCATGATCAACTGGTTGCATCTCACATGAATTAGAAAAGAGTCCAACTCACCTACATTGTTTTCTGCATCAGCCGAAGCATGTTTTATCGCCTCTGAATCAATTGAAGGCATCCTTATACCCTGTGATGAAAGTCTTGGAAGGATTCCTTTTGCATTTCTTCCAGTATCATTCATCATATACCCAACTGCGGACTCCCCAACATCATCACCAGTTACTGAATTCAGACGCAAATGGTGGATCTTTGGCTCCATCAGTTTTCCATTTTCATGCATAACCAAAGAACCAAAAGACAAGTTTCCATTTCCTATATCCACTTTCCTGATTATCCCATTTCGCGTGAAATTTCCATAGCGCAAACCACCATTTTCAAGCTTGGAAATGTCTTCTACAGCAGAATATGATGCAATATAGTTCCCATTATAGTTTGATGCGCCTTGACGTATACTAACATTCTCATGAAGACCAGAATCTATCTCTGTCTTTGGAAAATCGCCCCCTTTCAAATTATTAACAAGACTCATCTTCTTTGAATAATCACTACCATCTATTCCCACCACTCTCTCATCGGACTTCTCGCGATATGCCCGAGATCCATCGGATTTCGACCGGTTGGATTTCCCTGTTTCTTTCCTTCTACCCTTAACAAGCCCTCTCAGTGGAAAAACCCTAACCCCATTATCCTCCCCCAGAATCATACACCCCCCAAGAACCCTCATCGTATAAATCGGCAAAACGCAATCCACAATCGCACACTTCACGAAGTCAACAACCACCGATCCTTCACCATCACCATTACCCAATTTCGCGCCTACCACCCAAATTTTTCTCTCAGACAGCGAATGCAACGCGAAGAAATTCACCGTCCCCTCGATCCTTACCGAAAACCCATGAGCAAGATCTAGCGCCAAACCGAAATCGACACTTTCGCTTTCCTTTCGCTTCAACCTGAGACGGGCAGGAACGAAAACCCCTTCCTTCTTCCCAAGAATCCATGCCTTAACCATCGTCTTCGCACCTCCTCGCCTCTCCGGCAACACAGTCAAGAAGAGCACTCTTCCGGCGTCATTTTCGCGTCCACCCGGTCGACCATCGAGCCGGAGAAACGAAGCGGAAGACACCGGCGGCGGGATGGAAATGGGGTTCCGAAATGAAGGAAAAGAGGACGAAGAAGAAGAAGAAGGGGAAGGTGGGTACAGAAGTATAGAAGAGTCAGAGTGCGTGAGAGCGATAGAACGAGAGATGGGTTCGAAGAGAACCGAAGAAACCACCGAAAAGGGGTGGGTTCCGGGAAGAAGAAGCCTACAGGCCTGCATACCATCACCTTATGCACCCTTCATCACCATCATCAAGACGCCATAGCTACCGTCAACCGATCACCACCAACGACGAAGGCTTCTGCTATGGCAGCATGGTCATGGTCGTGCTGATCCAGGAGATGCAAAGAAGATGCATCATAGCTGCCATCTTTGGGACAGCTGCAACCCTCTTCTGGATTCGATGGTCAATCTCCATTCTCCCCCCTTTTGCTATATGCACATTATTGGTGGATAATAATATCTATTTCTTGTTAACTACGATTAAGGATTGTGTTCATCTGTGTTTAAAACAGCTTTGATTAATTAACAAGTTGGGGAAGGGTAGGTCGGCGAAGCAATTACTACTGCTGCTTCAGAGACAAACACGTTATTTCTAAATTGGTTTGTGCTGTTTAACGTTTACAGAGAATCAAAATCAAGCCGCTCGCATAGCGATAGATCAACAGGCAGGACCCTTTGCCTCCCACGACCCTGGCAGCGAGTTTGATTCTCCGGTATGCAGCGTGTTAGACTGCAAGCTTTGTGCCTTCTGTTGTGACAAGAAAAGAACTCAAAACCAAGCCGTTCTACCAACGCTTGGTTGGTTCAAGTGCTTGGATACTTGCCCTCTTAAGCAAGGTCTCTGAGTTCGCATTGAACCGAGCAAACCAAACCAGCATCGCTATCTGGGAACGATCCTTTGGGCTTCAGGATGTAACTGGTTTACGTAGAGCAGAAAACAGCATTGTGATTTTATGTTTGCCCTTGGCTATATGGAATTAATCTTGTCCCATATCAGCATTTAAATTGATATTTACTAAATGCACGTACTTTCATTCTCAATTTGCTTCTTCCATTGCACGGAGAGTGTTAGCTCAATGACATGACGTGAGGAATGTATGTGTGATTGGGTGTGTTTGGCTTCGGCTTTCTCTTGTAATGAAAAAAACAAAAACAAAAATAAAATTGCTTCTTTCATTTTTAACCCATTTACAATGTTCACCTGTCTATGCTTTTTAATCTCTCTCTATTCTTAACCTTCTTATCAGTCTCTTCTTTTTCATCTTTATTCTTTTCTCCTACTAACACTTAAGCACGACTATTTTCTCAAGGCCACCACCACCACAAAGGCTTTTCCCTTTTTTTCTCATTGTGTCACACATTCTCTCTTTCTTATCATCCTCTTTTAGTTTAAAATCAAATGTGGCTCGTTCTCCAACTATATATCTATATATATTATGTAGAGAGAGAAGAAAAAGAGCATAGTTCGTACGAACACTAAGACACGTCTCTTGCAGGTTGCGTTTCACTGAACTCCATCTTCAGCTGAATGACTGAGAAGGGGTGAAAGACTAAGACAAAGACGTGAGACACTGGTCAAATAAGAAATAAGTCACGTTGGAAAGAGAGATGGGATGAAGGTCTGAGGAGCGAAGGGGTCAAAAGACGAAGAAGGGTGTATGGATATAAAAAAAGGTGTGCATTTTAATAAATTTTTTAAATTATCAAACAACTTGGAAGAGTATTTTTAATTTAACAGTTTTATGCAACAAATCATCTATTTACATAAAAACAATTGTTCGAGTACTCAGGATGATCTTATTATGCTGTATTCTTTCTTTCCCTCTACTATTTCCTCCTAACCCTTTTAGTCACTTCCTCTTCTTCCTTTTTCCTTTTGGCACCCGGAGCACCATTATTCTCTCACTACCACAAATGTTATTTTCTTTTTCTTTTTTTTCATCTCATTGCGTCTCTTTCCAACTATATATGTATATATATGAGACCATAGCTTATGTACACACTCATTCTCTTAAAGATCTTTAATAATAATAGTTGAAATCTTTAAAGACAACAACAACTAAGCCTTTTCCCCATACTAGATGGGATCAGCTACAAGAATTTTTTGTTTCTACAAAGCCCTATGCCATGTTATCTGTTAACTCACAATAAGATATATCATTCTTTATTGTTTCTTTCGAACACTTTTGTGGTCGTCTTCTACCTCTTTTAATACTTTCCAAATTTAGTTATTCATATATTTTTACTGCATCTTCTTTTGATCTTCTTTCTATATATCCAAACCATCTTCAACGATATTTTCTCATTTTATCCTCTATTGGTATCACTCCAAATTTATTTTTAAAAACCTCAATATGTATACAGTTTTTCTTGTATGACCACTCATCCATCTCAACATCTTCATCTTTTGTACATGTTGATGATTAATTGCTCAATACTCAGAACTATAAAACGTAGCAGGTCTAATTGTTGCTCTATAATATTTAGTTTTTAACTTTAATGGTATCTTCTTATCACAAAGAATATATGATGTTCCTCTCCATTTTAACCAATCGACGTTAATTTTATGCGTAACATCTCCATCAATTTTTCCATCAATATGAAAAATTGACGTTAAGTATTTAAAACTTTCTTTTTGGCGATGCAATGTGTGCCAATTTTAATTTCTATGTCCTCTCATGTAATCAAGTGATTAAACTTACAATTCATATATTTTGTCTTTGTTATACTAAGTTTGAAGCCTTTGCTTTCTAATGTTTATCTTCATAGTTCCAGTTTTCTATTAACTTTTTCCTTAGACTCTTCCACTATCACAATGTCATGCAATTAACATACACCAAGATACTTCATCTTCAATATGTTTTATTAACTCATCAATCACCATTATAAATAAGTATGAACTTAAAGTTGATCCTTGATTTAACCCAATATTAACTTCAAAGAAGTTTGTCATTCCTTCATTGAGTTTTCGCACATGTTTTTGCACCATCGTAAATGTCTCTTATAAGATTCATGTATGTCAATGGGATACCTCTTTTTTTCCAAGGTTCTCTAAAGGACCTCCCTCGGTACCCTATCGTAAGCTTTTTCTATATCAATAAATATCATGTAAAGGTCTTTTTTTTTTGCTATAAAATGTTTCATAAGACATCTCAAAAGGTGAATCGCTTCAACAATAGATCTGCCAAGCATGAATTCAAATTGGTTCTCTGTTGTACTTATATTTGTCTTAACCTACGTTTAATAATTCTTTCTCACAATTTCATAGTATGGTTCATTAATTTGACACCTCGATAATTCACACAATTCTGAATGTCTTCCTTGTTCTTATACATGGGTATAAGTGTACTCGCTCTTCATTCCTCGAGCATCTTTTGGTTTCCTTATATTTTATTAAATAGTCTTGTAAGTCAAGTGATTCCTCTTTCTCCTAGTATTTTCCAAACTTGTATAGGAATATTGTCTAGTCCTATTGATTTACTATCCTTCATATGTTTATCTAACATCTTTATTTTATGATCTTGCCTATTATTGGCCTCAGTATACCCCCATAACAAAGCTTGCTGATGCTGATGTGATGCTCTTCACTGCCTCGAAAAGCACAGGATACGCAGGGACCAGGATTGGGTACACATTATAATCCGTTCACTCTATCTGTTGCTGAACTTCTTGCTGTTAGTCATCTCTGGTAGACAAAAAAAAAAAGTGGGAATGACTGAATTCCAGGGATGCATGCATTAAGCTGAGGTGAACACACACTATTCATGCTCATCTTGGTTTAAAGTCACGAACCGAATATGAACGAGCTCAATTCTTTTACCAGCTCTAGTGAAGAGAGGTGTGCTTAATTTTCATTTAATCATTTTATGATCATCACAAACAAACAAAAGTTGATTTTAGCTGAAATTTCAATAATTTACGCTCCGAATTTGCAGGAAAGATTAAGAAACAAAAGTTGTTTTCTCCCGAAAGTTCATACCCCCTTGAGACTATCAAAATGCAACATTGCCGAAATAAATTTTACTTGGATGAATCCCGGCAAATGATTTTCTAGAATTAAAAATAATTGTCACCAAAAATAGGAAATTTGCCATTTATTAGTTCAAAACCCATCAGCTATCGATTAGGAAGTGCTAAATGGGTGTCTGATTACAAGGCCAGGTTTGTAGAATTGTTATTGTAGGCCCAGTCCCAATGGCTCAGCCTCAGGGGTAAGTATTTGGTCAGTCTCATAATCGAGTAAAAAGGAGTTCATATTATTTGAGTCCCATGTATAATTACGATGTCGGTTTAAAACCGGTCATCTCTACTCCAGTATATTAAATTATTTTCTAAGTTCAACAGTTTACTGAAACGTAACAGTCTGAGATAATAAGGTGCTAGATTGTAAGGTGCATCACATGGATCTTTGCTCCACAAAATGCCCCAGCTGGCTGCCACCCCCAAACCATCCCAAAAATAGAGTGGTCCTAGCTAACTCGTCTATGATTGATGGCCTTGAGGATGACGATGACTCCTGCATGCTAGTTGCCATCTAAACAAGCAAGTGTCCAAACATGTTAGACATGGATATGCATGTGCACAAGCTTCTCTGTGATATTTATTAAACTGCATTTTCCACTTGCATATTTATATATACTTTCAAATGAATGTATATTCATGCATGTGAACATGTAAAGCCTCAATTTCTTGGTTCTCCGATCTTGGTCAGCCATTCATACTGAATTATATATGTGGTCCATAGGTGGTTCTGCAAGAGGCTGGTTTACCATACATTATTTGAGAAATATCAACCCCAACCACAAATACTAGTACTATATTCTTGATTTTATTATTATATGTACTGCAGATGCAGTTGATTTTTCTTCAAATTCCTTATTTTTAATAATAATAACAAAAATAACAAAAATATATTACTATTATTATTAATTAACCACTCCTTGTAAAATGAAGATGTTGAGATGAATGACAGAATGAGTGACCACACAAAGAAATACCATATATATAATGAGGTTATTAGAAATAAATTAGAAGTGACATCAATGATAAAATAAGAAAAATCATTTAAGATGGTTTGAACACATAGAATAACGAACAAAGAAAGCTTCAATAAGAAGATATAAGAAACTAGATTGTAAAAATATTAAAAGTGAAAGAAAATGACCATATAAGTGTTGAAAGAAAATAATAAAAAATGATCTACCTTATGTTGAGTTAATTGTTAGTAGACTCATGTTCAAGCTCTATGAAAATAAAAAAATCATGTAACTAATCCCATCTAGTATGAAAAAAAGGCTTAGTTGTTGTTGTTGTTGTCATCAGTTCATGAGTTTGATGCCCTCATAGCATGAATCTGGCTTCGGCCTCCATGCTGTACCAAACATAGACTATATCAACCTAGCAGCACCAGCTTGCTTTGGTGACTTCGGTTGGCCAGCATTTGGGACCAATGTTCCATGTTAAGCTCAAGTTGACTAACAAATGTTTCTTAGACATGGCCTCTTTCGAGTAAACCAAAACTAAGCTAGCCCATGGCCGGTTATGGTTCTAGTTTGAGTCCTAAACCACCCTTAAACTGGTAAAAAATAAAATAATAATTTTAATAAAAATAAAATAATTTCTAGAACAAGCAGTTCTTATTTTGGATCGGTTCAGGTTCTATGAAAGGTGGAACCAGAATTGAACTGAACTGTGTTGTCCACAGTTTTGGGTCCGATTTCGAATCCAATTTCAACTGCTTCTTAGCCCGGTTCGTTTTCGATTTAAGTCGACTCAAATAAGGCAACTGTAGGCAGCTTGGCTTGCTCAGGAGGTTAACAGAACCGGTTCGATTCGTTGTGTCCACCCTCATAGAGACGCAACTTTTTATATCACAAAGTTTAACTGCAACTGTCCTAGTGGAGAGAATGAGAACAACCCAACACGCAGACAAAACTGTGAAACAGCATCCAAGCTGTGAGCCACACTGCAAAGTAATCATAACAACAATCAAAATGAATTTAAAAACCAGGATAACTTTCAGCCAGATGTGTTTCTCTCTCTCTCTCTCTCTCTCTCTCTCTCTCTCTCTCTCTCTCTCTCTCTCTCTCCATCCATTGAGTTATGACTCGTAATGGAAAAACTCCATGGTTTCGAGTATTTCAAGATGAAGGGTTGTTGCTACAGGCGTGTATTACAGGAGATGGAAGTGAGTCTGGCAGAGCCATCTCTCACTTATCTGCAGTAACTATCAAAAGCTTTAGAGAATCAGGATCATTCCGCCATTACACCGTCTCCAGTGCTGCATCTTCACCTGGCTGGATCCCCAAAGGTAAGCCTGCACAAGTATATACATACACATCATGGTCCAGTTCATCACTAATCGTTTCTCTATTTAATTTATTCTTCTTATCATTAAAGTCCTGTTTTCCGCTAGGGAAAATTGATCCGTCCACATACTCATTCAGTGAGGCTTTAAAAGGTAAGTTTTAACAGTTCATACACCACATGTGTATGTATCTACTTATGGCTAGATCCATGTACCTATACACTCATGAGAAATTTCATGAATTAATCTACTTGCTGAGTGTAGACATATTTACACATGCTTTCTCTCAAGAAACTTAGAAACCATAATCACAATTTCTTGTGAGAAGTTCAAATTATCGTGTTTTATCATGACAAAAATAGTGAAATCAACATTATCTGCAGATTCTAACGCGTTTGAAAGTTTCAGATATCTCACAATAATATTCCAAGAAATCTATAGTGACTGTTATTTCATTCTTTTAATGTTCCAATGTACGTAGAAACACATGCATTAATGAAACTTAGATTCTGATTATGCATGATCTGTAAGTTTATATAATGAGTTTTCTTCTTCTTTCTTGCGCTCATGTGCCATATGGGGTGGTGAGAAAATGAATAGACCTACAGAAGGAAAGGTGTGGATCAGGAAGGGAGTTAAGCATGGCATCAATGAGATTTCTTGAAGGGAAGATCTTGAACTCAAAATGGGATGAAGCAGAGAGGTACATAAGCAATCCGCTGTCTGGTGAAGTACCAATTCAGTGCCTTTCCTCTTATGTGGCCAGCAGGACACGGGCTGAGCACGCCCGTCCAGTTCCTGTGTTCACTAGGACTTTCATGTCTGCTCCGCTCTCATTTCCTGCTGAAGGTTATCGAGCAAAGCCTCATCCTATCAGTATTCCTCCATTAATTGAAGAAGTGAACTCTAAAGGTTCATTACTTGATTTTTCTTCCTCATCTTGTTTATTTCCTATATATGAATATGAATTTTGTAGATATATGCACGATTAGATGATCGAGTTTAGGTGTCTAATAAATTGACATGTATCATATATGTGTGTCTGTATATATAGGTGATGAGGAATTAGTAGAATTGAAAGGAAGAACTGGGTCATGGATGAGAGATGTGGGGACTCAGATTACTCCACTCGATTGTAGCTCAAGTAGTCCAAGTATCACATTAACTGCAGAGGAAGAAGATAGAACAGAGAGTTCTAGATTAACTGGTAGGTGTTTTATTTTCCAGAGAAGACCGAAATCCAAAGATGTGGTGGAGGTAAGCTTTCTATATATGATTTCCGTTTCATGTTGATTTTGTTCCTTATTGCTGCAGATTGTCACTGTCAACATTTATTGCTGACTTTTTCCATGATCGGATTATCACTGTTTATAGTTATTACTTAATTTTCCATGTCCGGATGAACGTGGCAATAACATATCGAAACTTTGGATTGGGAATATTTGAAATAAATTTGAATAAAAAGTTTTGATATTTTCATGGACTTGGCTCTACTATGAATTACAGCTTCCACTTATCACTTTTTAATTCTCAGAAATGAACAAGAAAGTGTGTTATTTGTCCATTAAGTTATCACTTTGAGAATAATTTCAAAATATAAAAAATACTTAAAGTTACTCTCCTAGACATCTTCTTTGGATTTGTCAAAACATAAAAATCACATGATCTATTGGCGTAGAGATAGAAGAGTTACAGGAAATTTAGATGGATAGGTGTTTCTACACAAGTAATTGAAAAAATATCATAGATAGGAAGAAAACAATGTCCATTAAATGCTTCGGGATGTCAAGCTTTGACATTTCTTTGATAGTCCTTCAATCTTGCCTGAATTCACGGTGCAGAAGATAAAAACAAAGCGAATCCTCCGTCATTCCAATAATTTGTGCTCTCTCTCGTGGAACAGCTTCAAGTCCTTGATTATTTTGAAACCCACGAGCTTGTTCAATTGTTTACGCTCACCAGGAAACAATCAAATTACTTTCATAAATAACAACGTAGTTATGTCTGTACAAATTTTGCCTGAACGTGTGTATCTGCCGATTTTCACAGTACAATCACATCCACAAAAATAGCCTCATACATGCTTTCTTGAACACTTCTCAGAAATTAAGAGCCACATTGCTAACAAAGTTGCGCCTGTATGTGGGATTGCATGCTTTAACTGATCAACAATAACTAATGTTTTCAGTGAATCCAGCATCGGGAAAACGGCTGTTAGCTCTCTCCTTTGATTGGTATTATTAAGGATCATTAGATATGAAATTCTTAGGCATCATAATTTGAAAGGAGAGGCTATTTTGTATGTACACATTCGTTCATATAATTCCCTACACCATCACGTCTCAATTTCTTTCATATACTTTCCTGAAATATATAGTCAATTGTGCCGTAATTCATCTGTACTCTTTTCCTTAAATAACTGTATTGTGTGTCATAATGAAGGAAAATAAAGAAAATCCAGAGAAACGCACGAAGACAGAGGAGATCAATAAATTGAGAAAGACTGTGAAATCATGCATAAGCTTGAGGTGGAAGACGTGGTTCAAGAACAAGAGCGGCCACAGATACAATGACAAAGCTGGTAAAGATTCTACTGAAAAAGCATTCACAATCATTACAATACAAGCGACCCTGGAGCAGTGAGAGGTGAACCCTCCTTCACAATAACACACTTGATATGGACCAGCCATGACACTCTGACCTCTCGTCTTCTTCCTCTTGGTTGCTCCTTGTAAGAGAGAGAGAGAGAGAGAGAGAGAGAGAGAGAGAGGTTAAGTGTTCACGTGAATCCTTCGTGCCACAAATGGGAACTTCAATAGGAAAAAGACGTATGATTATCATGTCTATAAATTGGACTTGGTCCTGCGCGCTCATGAGGTATGGATTGGATGCAGATGAGTTTCCCAGGATCCATGTTAACGTAACATATTTTTCAACTTAATTGTGAAATTCTCTCTATGAAAACCATTTGCTAGCTGGGAAACCAGTGCATATGATCAACTCGACAAAGGTCAAGTCTGGGTGAATGGCAGTAAATAGTGCATCGGGTAAATCGGAACCGGCAGTACCAAACCACCGGTTTCGGTTTCCTTGGAACCAAGAACTAAACTGGGATTGGGACTATTCCAGTTCCGGTTTGAGTTATAAGTCACACAGAGCCAGAGAAAAGCATTATCTACACTTGAAATTAAATTTAAAATCTTAAAAATGATGGAACCAACAGTTATGAATTCAACCTATGAAGAATGGAACTGTAATGAAACCGAGTGGTCCTCAATCCGGATATATTTTGACTGGTTCTTGTTCCAGCCAGTTCCTCGCCCAGTTCGATTCATGTTGAAACCATTGGGCAGTCCCAAACCGGCAATCTCTATTTGAGGGAATGGACGTAGATAGTGCTAGTGAATAAACTGATCAAGCCGCTTATGGTTTGGCTTGGTTCGGCTCAATATGTGCTCATTCATATTTGCAACTTATTAAACAAACCGAGTATGAGCTGGCTCATTAAGCTTTACAAGCTGAATATGCGCACTGATTGTTTATATGTTGTAGGAAAAGCCGGCATGTAAAAATCCGTAAAAAATGGTATAATGTTCAACATGAAATCTATTTTTATGAGCTGAGATTTCATCTAATATGACAGCACCATCACGTATAATTTGATATTTTAGTGAAAGGTACTCAATAGTTAGGATATGGAAGTAGCCTTTGGTATAACAAATTACATAAATTTAATAAGAGAATGACGTTCAGTGCTCAAATTGAGAAAGCACAGAATTTCTACGCTCAGAACAGTGAACAACATGATCATCACCAAACTCTCTCTCTCTGAGTGTGTGTGCGCGCCTCTCTCATGTCTGCCTCTTTCTTCATCATCATGAAGATCCTTAATTAGCTTATTCTTCTTCGTCATTGCCATCGTATCCGTTACTCCCAATTTCATCGTTTCTCTCTTTGGTTGATGAACACTATCTCCAACCTCATCGTTATCATCATCAACAACAACGTCAAACATCATCTTCATCCTCATCCTCATCCTCATAATATTGATCATAATCGCCACCATCATCACGAAACTAACACCACGGGCACTAAATGAATTAAACGAACCACTCACCAGCTTCAATTGAGCATCGGTTGTTGACACTTGTATCGTATTGCACCCTTCACGTGCGTGCCTGTTTATCTCGCCATTCATTCCAAGCTTGATAACATACCCATAAACAGACCCAGAGTCGAGTTGAGAAGCTTCTCTGTATGTTTCAAGCACCACTATATCATCTGCCATGACCTCAATACGGAATATTCTATCGGACATCTGTTTGCCAAGATCATCCACAAACTGGATCAGCAGACTTTTGATTAACATGGGATTAATCCAAAAGGTGATCTTAAGTTCATCTATCTTCTTTCCATGGGTCAGGCTCCCAGGCATGCTCACTTTATCCAGATATTGGAAAGCAACCTGCATTAGAAATGAATAAGCAAAAACATCAAACAGAAGTAACAAAATCTCATGCGTGTTACGAATATTTTCAAATTCATCCTTGACCTGTAGCCTTTCCCAGACTTGTACATCTTTTTTGGATCCTCTATAAAATGACATACTTTATGCTCATAGAAACACCAATATCTTGCCCTACCACTAAAGCCGCTGCCACAATTCTAAAACTATAGCCACTTGGGTCCTACCGGTTGTCCGACTAAATTAAGAGAAAATTATACCAAAAGTATTACACTTCACGTTATCCTTTTAAACAAAAATCAAAATTTTCGATGTAACAATTCAGCCAACTTTATTTCCACTGATAAATAAAGGATGCTTATTAAAGCACTAAAATCCGGTATGTTGGGCAATTTTATAATATTTGGAATGTGGACTTTCTTTCTTGGTAATTTTCAGATGGAGAACCATTCATCCAAAAGGTGATTATAAGTTGGTCCCTGTTCTTTCAAAAAGTCAGGCTCCTAGGCATATGCTCAGTTCATCCAAATATTGGAACGCAGCTTATTTTACAAAGAGTAAGAAAGAAAACATCAAAATAAAAGCAACAACTCCTCAGAAAGTTTTCAAATTTGTCCACCAACTCCAAATATGTCCCTCTTTGTCAGGTATTATGTATCAAACCATAGTAAATTTCACCATTATGCTGATTGTTAGTCAAAAGCAAGAGAAATTATACCACAATGCCTTTCACATTATCCTTTCATGTGAAAAAAATGTAAAAAAGCACTGTTCAACAATTTCTGACCTTTTTGTCAATGAAGTAATTGTGCCATAATGCTTGGAATGGCTTGCTTAATGGAATCAGTTTTTGAATGAAAAAATTATGCAGTAATGATTCTTTGAGGTTTCAAATTAAATTGTTAACCATATAAAGGTCAGAAATTGTTGAATTGTGCTTTTTTTACATTTTTTTGTGCCATCGCTATAGAGAAGTAGAGATTTAAATTAAAAGAGTTGATTATATCATTCTGCATTAAATACAATGCTTTAAATACACGTACCAAAAGTACACTCATATAAAATATGTTTTAAATTCAAATTTCTTTGCTAACCACACGATGATGATAGAAATACTTAGAAAAATTTAAGCATGAATGAGATTTAGCATGGACTACTATATATATAATATCATTATTTAATTTAATAATATGAAATACCACAGGAAAAATTACATGTTTTACATTGATAGTAATTTTTATTTTAAATATTACTTGTATGGATTGAAGTGATGCAGGGCGAGTGCCAAGCGAGTCTGGTGACGGATCTTGAAGACCTAGAGGACAGGATGGAGGTCTTCGGTGCAGGTTGGATACGGGTGTCGGGTGAAGTGAGAACGGGCCCAATTGCCATCCCTATATGCGTGTGTACACCCTCTCACATATGATGGTTACTGTAAATGAAAGAGAGGCAAAACCAATTGCTAATTCTCTCTCTCTCTCTCTCTCTCTCTCTCTGTGTGCTGCTCGGTTTTCCTGGTTCCACAGGCAGTTCGGGTCTGGTTTAACTCGGGGAATCGGGTTGAAAGTGGTCAGGTCTAGGCTCGATATGGGTTATTAGCAATGTGTAAATAAATATAATATTGACTTACAGATTTTCAGAAATTCGGTCGTCGTTGCAATCTGATTTTAAAATCCTTACAGATCAAAATTCAACTAGCGCCAGATGGGCTTGGTCTCAATCTTCAAACCCTTAATCAATTCCAGACATGCTTGAAAAGGTTGAAAACTTTATGCATTTTTCCTTTTAATACAAAGGAGGTGCGAACCGTGGAGGTAGACCTGTTCTCTCTCTCTCTCTCTCTCTCTTAATTTACATTTTTTCTTTATATTTTCTGGTTGTGAATGGTTTATAACTTAAACCAGAACCAAAACGATTCGGTCTCAGTTTGGTTCCAGTTCCTAATTCCAAAAGAACCGGAATTGTTCATTTCTTCCCGGGAAAGTTTCCTGGAGGAGTAGAAGACCGCATATTACAATCACGAAGACCCTCATTCAAAGACTATACTCAAGCCGGAAAATATGAAGTATTGCCTGAGGGATCGATTTCCAAAGATGCGGACCTAGTTGCATATCTAAATTTATGTTTGCCGGAAGGTACATTCAGAAGCACCCACAGATTCCTGCAGATTAGTTTCCTCTACATTGCAGGAACCTGTGAGCTCACATCTTCTGCCGTTTTCATTGACAGCAACAGGTATGAGTGTTATGGTCTGTCTAAGTTGCATGCTGTACTGATACTCGATATCGATAGAGTATGAGATACGTGAATTTCATAAAATCTAAGATACAATATGCTATTATCAAAATATAAAAATTTTAATATATTTTATAGAAAAACCTTGGTTTCAAGACACAAAAAGTTTCTTAAAAAATAGAGGATTTTCAGAATACGCTTCGTCCAAAGACAAAGATTTTATACGAAAAATTTCAACCTGATATTTGATTTTGGGGGGTTCTTTATAAAAAGAGTTTCACTGGCATCTTACTAAGGTATGTCGACCTGGAGGAGGCTAGGATAATAATGTATGAATTCCACGATGGAGAACGTGGAGGGCATGTAAATACCAATATGATGGCAATGAAAATACTTAGAGCGGGTTATTTTTGGTCCACCTTAAAGCAAGATTGCCATGACCATGTTAGGAAGTATTACCCATGTCAAGTGCATGGACATGCCATCCATACCCCGTCATCCACATTACATTCCGTGGTCAGCCCCTAGCCATTCACCATGTGGGCGTTTGACATCATAGGACCAATATTTTTGCATACTTCAAATGGGCATAGGTTTATACTCGCAGCCACTGAATATTTTTCCAAATGGGTTGAAACTACCTCCCTGACCAATGTTCAGGGGCAACATGTAGTGGCATTCATTAGGAAAAACATTCTGGCTCGCTTTGGGGTTCCAAAGGACTTAGTGTCTGATAATGATACCTCCTTCAAAAACGAGAGGATGGTTAAGTTATGTAACACTGTAGACACGCGAAAATTTTCGACCCCGGGCTTCTTAGGGCCTAGAGCGAACCTTTCTGTATCTACGTTCGTTTTTATGAAAAAGGGCGTACCAGCTAGCTTACTCAAACTAGCGAAGTAAGTTTTCGCAATATCTGACTTGTTTGGGGCAACCGTGGACAAGTGGGTTATTTTCGTCGCAAACCTTCTTACACCAATGCGCAATGGTCAGTCTGTACGCTTAAAAATATATCATAATCTGATCAACTTTAATCCAACTCTTAACAAGTCGGTTATCTGATCAAGACGTAATCCGCTGTTCTTTGGAGAACATAGTGTTTTCAGAAGAGAACAATTCTATATTGATGAGGGGCTAAGAAACCGACGTAGACAACGAAGCAATATCCATGAAATTTCATTGGAAAATAGGATAATTACTCTTAGAGGCTAAGATTTCTTGAAAAATAGGATAGGTACAAAAGTTTTCTATAAATTGACAGCTCCGAATTTTAGGTTTATGATATTCTTAAAGAAAAAATACGAGAATTAAAAAATAAAGTTCGAAAAGAGAATAACTCCTAAACATTGTTATGAACTTATGTGGGCACATACAAATTCTTTTCGTTCAAAGTTTTCTTGATTCATCGAGCCGTCTCTCTCGTGTTATCAAATTGCTTATTTTGAAAAAATACTAATTTTCTAAGTTTTGAATAATACAAATCATCACTTAAAGTGGTAGGTATATATGAGACAAGTGAGATTTGGTTCTAGATGGATTCGGGTTGAGACTAATTAGGTTTGACTTAGAAAACGGGTTGGGTCTTACTTAAGGTGGGATTGCGTTTTGTTTATTTAGATGGGTGAAGTCTAGGCTTTGTTGGGTCTGACTGGATCTGATTAAAAAGAAATTGATAGCCTACAAACTCGGAGGCTAAGAAACTCGGTACTTCGTAGACAATGAATAAACATCGACGAAATTTCCAAGGAAAATAGGATAGGTACAAAAGTTCTCTATAAATTGACAGCCTAGAAATTGAAGTTTTGAGGAAAGATGGTGAGACATGAAGCCTTCCTTCGCAGCGACCTGGCTTCCCTCAGTGATTGGGATTCTTCCGGAAGCCTTGTCATCTTGATCGGTTTCTTCGCTGTTGCATTTGCAGCCATATCCATGGCCATTTTCCTATGTGCTGACCGCAAAAGCAAAGGTAAGCGGCGACCCGGTTCGGCGGGATTCAGTGGTGGTGGTGGCTGCGGGGGTGGGGGTGGTGGTGGTGGCTGCGGGGGTGGAGGTGGGGGTGGTGGCTGCGGGGGTGGAGGTGGGGGTGGTGGCTGCGGGAGTGGAGGTGGTGGTGGTGGCTGCGGGGGTGGAGGTGGGGGTGGTGGCTGCGGGAGTGGAGGTGGGGGTGGTGGCTGCGGGGGTGGAGGTGGGGGTGGTGGCTGCGGGGGTGGGGGTGGGGGTTGCGGGGGTGGTGACGGTGGTAGTGGTGGGTGTTGAAGGGGAGGTGGTTCGGGTGGAGGGTTTGGGGAGCGCTAGTGGAAAATGTTACAAGTTCCCTGTAGCTTCAATTTGATTTGTCTCAGGAATAAAAAAACAAAATCTGCATATTCTTTTACCTATATCTTGTAATGAGAGTCAGTTGATTGAGTTAAGATGTGGAGATGTAATATGACTGATATTGAAGCTTCTCTGCAAATCGTTTTATTAGAACAAGAAAGGAAAAATCAATTCAATGACATCGTGCAATATAACAATTAGTTGTTATTAGTTGCCGTTGACCACGATTTGCCATGGCTCAGTCGTAAAGTGAAAACTAGACGACAAGAAATTTCGACCCATTCATTGCCATCCGTAGGGCAAGCACAAGTCAAACAAAACTTTAACCTACAAATTATCTGAATCTTTTGGTCGTTGTTACATTCCAATGTTAAAATCCTTACAGATCAACAGTTAACTGATATATATTACTGTATCAAGATCGTTGATCCTACGTGGGACCTAATCGTTATCCTAGATCCTACGATACCTCTTATTTTTGAAAAGATAAAATTATATTGAACATGGAACATATTCTTCTACTTAATAAAATCAATTTATACAATACCAGTAACAAAATGATTCTTTTTTTTTTGTTAAGAAGCAAATAATAGGATATGATATATTGTGAACTTTGCACGTTCTTTACTTGCAGGTACATATATACATACATATATATATATATACATAGAGAGAGAAAGATTATGATGACATTGAATGATACATTTAGATTGTGTATGTAGACTCTAATACAAAAGAAGGGTCTTCGTGCTCATTCCAACATCTATAAGAAAAAGGATAATGTCTTTTCCAAGTTGCAATGGTTAGGCAGACGGGAACGCTCCGGCGTTCCAAAGTGGTAGAAGTGCAACTGCTCAAAGGGGTCTGAGACAACAGGTCCTGAAGAATTTCATTTGGGAACTTGACTCGCATGCCTGAGGAACAACAGCTCACCATGGCTGAGTTCTTCCTCATTGACCACACGAAATTATCGTGGCATATGAGGGCCGCATCTTCCTACATACAAGCAGGAACAGCTAGCCATGTCCTCTTAAACGGGACAGTGGTAGATCTACATTGAGCCAAGGCGGAGCATTCATCCCGCCTGAAATTTTGAAAATTAATTTATTGTCTATAGCCCATGGTGTGATTCATGGGATATAATACATGGTTCACTCTACCCAAAATCATTGAAGGAACTATTCGCTCAACCCCAAAAGAGTTTGCAAGATCTTTCACTGAGCAGGGATGCATGAGGAGTTGAGGCATCAGTTTTTCCCGAAGATGAGTTGGTAGACACAAGAGCTCCTTTCCCAGCTACAATATAATAGATTGAGAAAATCGATGTCTCTTGATTAAGGACTTTATATGTGCTTTCCATACAAAAAAAATACAATTTTCGATTCACCCAAAATTTGGTGAATTGTAAGGCGTTGAGTTTTTTGTTCATATGAATCGTCTTGTTTTCTGTAATGATTAATTATAGTGATATGATTATATTTCTAATTTACCAAAAGATATTTTGATCACTGGTGCACACAAACCATGATCGTGATCTTTACTCCTGCCACTTTGATGTGCGATTGTGTGCTCGTGTATACACACCAACACACAAATTGATGAGTCACATTCTTGAACTAGGAAGAGAATTCAGATTATTTATAAATTTGAAAGTCATTTGTAAAAGGTAGAAATGGAACACAAATGACCAAGATATCCCACTTTGAAAAAGGTATCTAGCAGTATGCATGTGTCAATAATGAATAAACTATACTTATATATATAGACACAAATAAATATATAAATATATATATATATATATATATATATATATATATATATATATATATATATATATATATATATATATATGTATGTATGTATGTATATATAAAGAGAGAGAAATATCTTGCTAGCGAAGACGGTTGACTAGCTGAACTCTCTCTTTGTGGTCTCAGATTCAAACCGATAGATCCAAACCAATATGCCTCTCACTGAAACCAAATGTAATGGAAATGAGCATCAAAAGGACTTATCGCCGTATCGGATCCGTAACTGAGCTTATCTCTTTCGAAACATAAAAGAACATTCTTGCAAGTCGAAGGATCTCTCATTAGCTATCTTACTTATTTGGTGATTAGTAAGGGAAGAGACGTGAAGGTCATTGTTTATTTTTAAGATTATCTGGGTTTGGATCAAATCGTACTTATCACCGTATTGGTCACCATGTTACCCGTTAGGGAGGGAAAACCCACTTAACTTATCATAAATTTAAGAAAGAGACCACATGATTGTAGTCCACTCGATTACTCCACTCGATTGTAGCTCAAGTAGTCCAAGTATCACATCAACTGCAGAGGAAGAAGATAGAACAGAGAGTTCTAGATTAACTGGTAGAAGGTGTTTTATTTTCCAGAGGAGACCGAAATCCAAAGATGTGGTGGAGGTAAGCTTTCTATTCCGTTTCATGTTGATTTTGTTCCTTATTGCTGCAGATTGTCACTGTCAACATTTATTGCTGACTTTTTCCATGATCGGATTATCACTCTTTATAGTTATTACTTAATTTTCCATGTCCGGATGAACGTGGCAATAACATATCGAAACTTTGGATTGGGAATATTTGAAATAAATTTGAATAAAAGTTTTGATATTTTCATGGACTTGGCTCTACTATGAATTACAGCTTCCACTTATCACTTTTTAATTCTCAGAAATGAACAAGAAAGTGTGTTATTTGAACATTAAGTTATCACTTTGAGAATAATTTCAAAATATAAAAAATACTTAAAGTTACTCCCTAGACATCTTCTTTGGATTTGTCAAAACATAAAAGTCACATGATCTATTGGCCTAGAGATAGAAGAATTACAGGAAATTTAGATGGATAGGTGTTTCTACACAAGTAATTGAAAAAATATCATAGATAGGAAGAAAACAATGTCCACTAAATGCTTCGGGATGTCAAGCTTTGACATTTCTTTTATAGTCCTTCAATCTTGCCTGAATTTACAGTGCAGAAGATAAAAACAAAGCGAATCCTCCGTCATTCCAATAATTTGTGCTCTCTCTCGTGGCACACCTTCAAGTCCTTGATTATTTTGAAACCCACGAGCTTGTGCAATTGTTTACGCTCACCAGGAAACAATCAAGTTACTTTCATAAATAACAACGTAGTTATGTCTGTACAAATTTTGCCTGAACGTGTGTGTCTGCCGATTTTCACAGTACAATCACATCCACAAAAATAGCCTCATACATGCTTTCTTGAACACTTCTCAGAAGTTAAGAGCCACATTGCTAACAACGTTGCGCCTGTATGTGTGATTGCATGCATTAACTTATCAACAATAACTAATGTTTTCAGTGAATCCAGCATCGGGAAAACGGCTGTTAGCTCTCTCCTTTGATTGGTATTATTAAGGATCATTAGATATGAAATTCTTAGGCATCATAATTTGAAAGGAGAGGCTATTTTGTATGTACACATTCGTTCATATAATTCCCTACACCATCACGTCTCAATTTCTTTAATATACTTTCCTGAAATATATAGTCAATTGGGCCGTAATTCATCTGTACTCTTTTCCTTCAATAACTGTATTGTGTGTCATAATGAAGGAAAATAAAGAAAATCCAGAGAAATGGACGAAGACAGAGGAGATCAATAAATTGAGAAAGACTGTGAAATCATGCATAAGCTTGAGGTGGAAGACGTGGTGGAACTGCAAACAGACGAGGTTCAAGAACAAGAGAGGCCACAGATACAATGACAAAGCTGGTAAAGATTCTACGGAAAAAGCATTCACAATCATTACAATACAAGCGACCCTGGAGCAGTGAGAGGTGAACCCTCCTTCACAATAACACACTTGATATGGACCAGCCACGACACTCTGACCTCTCGTCTTCTTCCTCTTGGTTGCTCCTTGTAAGAGAGAGAGAGAGAGGCTAAGTGTTCACGTGAATCCTTCGTGCCACAAATGGGAACTTCAATAGGAAAAAGACGTATGCTTATCATGTCTATAAATTGGACTTGGTCCTGCGCTCATGAGGCATGGATTGGATGCAGATGAGTTTCCCAGGATCAATGTTAAGGTGGTTCACGTAACATATTTTTCAACTTAGTTGTGAAATTCTCTCTATGATAACCATTTGCTAGCTGGGAAACCAGTGCATATGATCAACTCGACCAAGGTCAAGTTTGGGTGAATGGCAGTAAATAGTGCATCGGGTAAATCGGAACCGGCAGTACCAAACCACCGGTTTCCTTGGAACCAAGAGCTAAACTGGGATTGGCACTATTCCAGTTTCGGTTTGAGTTATAAGTCGCACAGAGCCAGAGAAAAGCATTATCTACACTTGAAATTAAATTTAAAATCTTAAAAATGATGGAACCAACAGTTATGAATTCAACCTATGAAGAATGGAACTGTAATGAAATCGAGTGGTCCTCAATCCGGATATATTTTGACTGGTTCTTGTTCCAGCCAGTTCCTCGCCCAGTTCGATTCATGTTGAAACCATTGGGCAGTCCCAAACCGGCAATCTCTATTTGAGGGAATGGACGTAGATAGTGCTAGTGAATAAACTGATCAAGCCGCTTATGGTTTGGCTTGGTTCGGCTCAATATGTGCTCATTCATATTCGCAACTTATTAAACAAACTGAGTATGAGCTGGCTCATTAAGCTTTACAAGCTGAATATGCGCACTGTTTGTTTATATGTTGTAGGAAAAGCCGGCATGTAAAAATCCGTAAAAAATGGTATAATGTTCAACATGAAATCTAATTTTATGAGCTGAGATTTCATCTAATATGACAGCACCATCACATATAATTTCATATTTTAGTGAAAGGTACTCAATAGTTAGGATATGGAAGTAGCGTTTGGTATAACAAATTATATAAATTTAATAAGAGAATGACGTTCAGTGCTCAAATTGAGAAAGCACAGAATTTCTACGCTCAGAACAGTGAACAACATGATCATCACCAAACTCTCTCTCTCTCTCTCTCTCTCTCTCTCTCTCTCTCTGTGTGTGTGTGTGTGTGTGTGTGCTCGTGTGTCTCTCTCATGTCTGCCTCTTTCTTCATCATCATGAAGATCCTTAATTAGCTTATTCTTCTTCGTCATTGCCATCGTATCCGTTACTCCCAATTTCATCGTTTCTCTCTTTGGTTGATGAACACTATCTCCAACCTCATCGTTATCATCATCAACAACAACGTCAAACATCATCTTCATCCTCATCCTCATAATATTGATCATAATCGCCACCATCATCACGAAACTAACACCACGGGCACTAAATGAATTAAACGAACCACTCACCAGCTTCAATTGAGCATCGGTTGTTGACACTTGTATCGTATTGCACCCTTCTCGTGTGTGCCTGTTTATCTCGCCATTCATTTCAAGCTTGATAACATACCCATAAACAGACCCAGAGTTGAGTTGAGAAGCTTCTCTGTATGTTTCAAGCACCACTATATCATCTGCCATGACTTCAATACGAAATATTCTATCGGACATCTGTTTGCCAAGATCATCCACAAACTGGATCAGCAGACTTTTGATTAACATGGGATTAATCCAAAAGGTGATCTTAAGTTCATCTATCTTCTTTCCATGGGTCAGGCTCCCAGGCATGCTCACTTTATCCAGATATTGGAAAGCAACCTGCATTAGAAATGAATAAGCAAAAACATCAAACAGAAGTAACAAAATCTCATGCGTGTTACGAATATTTTCAAATTCACCCTTGACCTGTGGTCTTTCCCAGACTTGTACATCTTTTTTGGATCATCTATAAAATGACATACTTTATGCTCATAGCAACAACAATATCTTGCCCTACCACTAAATCCTCTGCCACAATTCTAAAACTATAGCCACTTGGGTCCTACTGGTTGTCCGACTAAAGTAAGAGAAAATTATACCAAAAGTATTACACTTCACGTTATCCTTTTAAACAAAAATCAAAATTTTCGATTTAACAATTCTGCCAACTTTTTTTCCCCTGATAAATAAAGGATGCTTATTAAAGCACTAAAATCCGCTATGTTGGGCAATTTTATAATATTTGGAATGTGGACTTTCTTTCTTGGTAATTTTCAGATGGAGAACCATTCATCCAAAAGGTGATTATAAGTTGGTCCCTGTTCTTTCAAAAAGTCGGGCTCCTAGGCATATGCTCAGTTCATCCAAATATTGGAACGCAGCTTATTTTACAAAGAGTAAGAAAGAAAACATCAAAATAAAGGCAACAACTCCTCAAAAAGTTTTCAAATTTGTCCACCAACTCCAAATATGTCCCTCTTTGTCAGGTATTATGTATCAAACCATAGTAAATTTCACCATTATGCTGATTGTTAGTCAAAAGCAAGAGAAATTATACCACAATGCCTTTCACATTATCCTTTCAAGTGAAAAAAATGTAAAAAAGCACTGTTCGACAATTTCTGACCTTTTTGTCAATGAAGTAATTGTGCCATAATGCTTGGAATGGCTTGCTTAATGGAATCAGTTTTTGAATGAAAAAATTATGCAGTAATGATTCTTTGAGGTTTCAAATTAAATTGTTAACCATATAAAGGTCAGAAATTGTTGAATTGTGCTTTTTTTACATTTTTTTGTGCCATCGCTATAGAGAAGTAGAGATTTAAATTAAAAGAGTTGATTATATCATTCTGCATTAAATACAATGCTTTAAATACACGTACCAAAAGTACACTCATATAAAATATGTTTTAAATTCAAATTTCTTTGCTAACCACACGATGATGATAGAAATACTTAGAAAAATTTAAGCATGAATGAGATTTAGCATGGACTACTATATATATAATATCATTATTTAATTTAATAATATGAAATACCACAGGAAAAATTACATGTTTTACATTGATAGTAATTTTTATTTTAAATATTACTTGTATGGATTGAAGTGATGCAGGGCGAGTGCCAAGCGAGTCTGGTGACGGATCTTGAAGACCTAGAGGACAGGATGGAGGTCTTCGGTGCAGGTTGGATACGGGTGTCGGGTGAAGTGAGAACGGGCCCAATTGCCATCCCTATATGCGTGTGTACACCCTCTCACATATGATGGTTACTGTAAATGAAAGAGAGGCAAAACCAATTGCTAATTCTCTCTCTCTCTCTCTCTCTGTGTGCTGCTCGGTTTTCCTGGTTCCACAGGCAGTTCGGGTCTGGTTTAACTCGGGGAATCGGGTTGAAAGTGGTCAGGTCTAGGCTCGATATGGGTTATTAGCAATGTGTAAATAAATATAACATTGACTTACAGATTTTCAGAAATTCGGTCGTCGTTGCAATCTGATTTTAAAATCCTTACAGATCAAAATTCAACTGATATGCTTGCCAGATGGGCTTGGTCTCAATCTTCAAACCCTTAATCAATTCCAGACATGCTTGAAAAGGTTGAAAACTTTATCCATTTTTCCTTTTAATACAAGGGAGGTGCCAACCGTGGAGGTAGACCTGTTCTCTCTCTCTCTCTCTCTCTCTCTCTCTCTCTCTCTCTCTCTCTCTCTCTCTCTCTCTCTCTTTAATTTACATTTTTTCTTTATATTTTCTGGTTGTGAATGGTTTATAACTTAAACCAGAACCAAAACGATTCGGTCTCAGTTTGGTTCCAGTTCCTAATTCCAAAAGAACCGGAATTGTTCATTTCTTCCCGGGAAAGTTTCCTGGAGGAGTAGAAGACCGCATATTATAATCACGAAGACCCTCATTCAAAGACTATACTCATGCCGGAAAATATGAAGTATTGCCTGAGGGATCGAATTCCAAAGATGCGGACCTAGTTGCATATCTAAATTTATGTTTGCCGGAAGGTACATTCAGAATCACCCACAGATTCCTGCAGATAAGTTTCCTCTACATTGCAGGAACCTGTGAGCTCACATCTTCTGCCGTTTTCATTGACAGCAACAGGTATGAGTGTTATGGTCTGTCTGAGTTGCATGCTGTACTGATACTCGATATCGATAGAGTATGAGATACGTGAATTTCATAAAATCTAAGATACAATATGCTATTATCAAAATATAAAAATTCTAATATATTTTATATATAATTATAAATATTTGAAATTAAATATGATAATTATAAAAAGTAAATTTAAGTAAATGAATCATATCAAAACAAGAACAGGAAAATATATCATAATCTGATCAACTTTAATTCAACTCTTAAAAAGTCAGTTATCTGATCAAGACGTAATCTGCCGTTCTTTGGAGCGCGGCTAACATAGTGTTTGCAGAAGAGAACAATTCTATATTGATGAGTGGCTAAGAAACTGACGTAATAACGAAGCAATATCCATGAAATTTCATTGGAAAATAGGATAATTACTCTCAGAGGCTAAGATTCCTTGAAAAATAGGATAGGTACAAAAGTTTTCTATAAATTGACAGCTCCGAATTTTAAGTTTATGATATTCTTAAAGAAAAAATATGAGAATTAAAAAATAAAGTTCGAAAAGAGAATAACTCCTAAACATTGTTATCAACTTATGTGGGAACATACAAATTCTTTTCGTTCAAAGTTTTCTTGATTCATCAGCCGACCGAGTTGATCTCTTGTGTTATCAAATTGCTTATTTTGAAAAAATACTAATTTTTTAAGTTTTTAATAATACAAATCATCACTTAAAATGGTAGGTATATATATGAGACAAATGAGATTTGGTTCTAGATGGGGTCGGATTGAAAATAATTAGGTTTGACTTAGAAAAAGGGTTGGGTCTAACTTAAGCTGGGATTGCGTTTTGTTTATTTAGATGGTGAATTCTAGGCTTTGTTGGGTCTGACTGGATCTGATTAAAAAAAATTGATAGCCTACAAATTCGGAGGCTAAGAAACTCGGTACTTCGTAGACAATGAATAAACATCGACGAAATTTCCAAGGAAAATAGGATAGGTACAAAAGTTCTCTATAAATTGACAGCCTAGAAATTGAAGTTTTGAGGAAAGATGGTGAGACATGAAGCCTTCCTTCGCAGCGACCTGGCTTCCCCCAGTGATTGGGATGCTTCCGGAAGCCTTGTCATCTTGATCGGTTTCTTCGCTGTTGCATTTGCCGCCATATCCATGGCCGTTTTCCTATGTGCTGACGGCAAAAACAAAGGTAAGCGGCGATCCGGTTCGGCGGGATTCAGTGGTGGTGATGCGGCTGTTGGTGATGGTAGTGGTGGTGGTGGTGGGGGGGGCTGCGGGGGTGGGTGTGGAGGTGGGTGTGGTGGCTGAGGTGGTGGTGGCGGTGGGGGTGCGTGCGGAGGTGGTGTTGGTGGAGGGTCTGGGGGCGCTAGTGGAAAATGTTAAAAGTTCCCTGTAGCTTCAATTTGATTTGTCTCAGGAGTAAAAAAAACAAAATCTGCATATTCTTTTAGCTATATCTTGTAGTGAGACTCAGTTGATTGAGTTAAGATGTAGAGATGTAATATGACTGATACTGAAGCTTCTCTACAAATCATTTTATTAGAACAAGAAAGGAAAAATCAATTCAATGACATCGTGCAATATAACAATTAGTTGTTATTAGTTGCCGTTGACCACGATTTGCCATGGCTCAGTCGTAAAGTGAAAACTAGACGACAAGAAATTTCGACCCATTCGTTGCCATCCGTAGGGCAAGCACAAGTCAAACAAAACTTTAACCTACAAATTATCTGAATCTTTTGGTCGTTGTTACATTCCAATGTTAAAATCCTTACAGATCAACAGTTAACTGATATATATTACTGCATCAAGATCGTTGATCCTACGTGGGACCTAATCGTTATCCTAGATCCTACGATACCTCTTATTTTTGAAAAGATAAAATTATATTGAACATGGAACATATGCTTCTACTTAATAAAATCAATTTATACAATACCAGTAACAAAATGATTCTTTTTTTTTTGTTAAGAAGCAAATAATAGGATATGATATATTGTGAACTTTGGACGTTCTTTATTTGCAGGTACATATACATACATACATACACACACACACACACACACACACACACACATATATATATATATATATATATATATATATATAGAGAGAGAGAGAGAGAGAGAGAAAGATTGTGATGAAATTGAATGATACATTTAGATTGTGTATGTAGACTCTAATACAAAAGAAGGGTCGTCCTGCTCATTCCAACATCTATAAGAAAAAGGATAATGTCTTTTCCAAGTTGCAATGGTTAGGCAGATGGGAACGCTTCGGCGCTCCAAAGTGGTAGAAGTACAACTGCTCAAAGGGATCTGAGACAACAAGGTCCTGAAGAATTTCATTTGAGAACTTGACTCGCATGCGTGAGGAACAACAGCTCACCATGGCTGAGTTCTTCCTCATTGACCACACGAAATTATCGTGGCATATGAGGGCCGCATCTTCCTACATACAAGCAGGAACAGCTAGCCATGTCCTGAAGAATTTCATTTGGGAACTTGACTCGCATGCCTGACGAACAACAGCTCACCATGGCTGAGCTCTTCCTCATTGACCACACGAAATTATCGTGGCATATGAGGGCCGCATCTTCCTACATACAAGCAGGAACAGCTAGCCATGTCCTGAAGAATTTCATTTGGGAACTTCACTCGCATGACTGAGGAACAACAGCTCACCATGGCTGAGCTCTTCCTCATTAACCACACGAAATTATCGTGGCATATGAGGGCCGCATCTTCCTACATACAAGCAGGAACAGTTAGCCATGTCCTCCTAAACAGAACAGTGGTAGATCTACATTGAGCCAAGGCGGAGCATTCATCCCACCTGAAATTTTGAAAATTAATTTAATGTCTATAGCCCATGGTGTGATTCATGGGATATAATACATAGTTCACTCTACCCAAAATCATTCAAGGAACTAGTCGCTCAACCCCAAAAGAGTTTGCAAGATCTTCCACTGAGGGGGGATGCATGAGGAGTTGAGGCATCAGTTTTTCCCGAAGATGAGTTGGTAGACACAAGAGCTCCTCTCCCAGTTACAATATAATAGATTGAGAAAATCGATGCCTCTTGATTAAAGACTTTATATGTTCTTTCCATACAAAACCCACACTTGTCTCGAAGTAATTGGCTATGACCCAGCACCGCCCTTCAACACTTCAAATTATAAGAATGTTTTCCAAGAAAAAAATAGTATATATTATATTACATACAATTATATTTATTTTAAAATATATACATAAAATACATATAAACACGTAATAGTATATATATTACACACACATTCTGGGGCAGGGCGGATGAGTCTACCACAAACCTGCACTCACCTACCCCACATCTTCTTCATGTCCCATTCCTCCCCGCCCCACAACGGGTGGATCTACCATGAACTAAACACTAAATTATAGTCTTAGTTTGATTTTTTAAATTTAAGGTGGCATTGTCACTCCATCTAAAATTTATAGTAGATAAATTAGATAAGGTTTTATGTATGGTGTTGGAAGCTTAATATAACCTCCTCCTTTGTTCAGACTTGGGAATGATCATGTAAGGGTGATTTCATATGTGAGTGGAGTTAATAATCATCCTAAAGATGTTTGTAGCAGAAATTGGGGAGGTAATTAGAAACAAATTGGGAGTGGCATGAATATATGATAAAATGAGAGAAAATTATTTAATATGATTTGAACACAAAGAAAGACGACCAAACTAAGCTTTGTTATGAAGGTATGAGAAACTAAATTGTAAAACTTTTAAAAGGAGATGAAGAGGACTACAAAAGTGTTGAAAAGAAAAAATGAAGAATGATTTAGCTTATGTTGAGTTAATTGTTAGCATGATACATAATTGGGTAACTTAAAACAATCAAAGAATCCATGTAGTTGACTCTAGCTAGTATAGAAAAAGGCTTACGTGTCGTGTTATCGTTTCACCTGGACTCAACATAGAATTATGCTACTTGTTAACTTATACAATATGCCATTAACAAGGTCATTTGGAAGTGGGGGGACTTGTATAAGCTATTTGAAAGGAACAGGTGGTTCTAATGTTATCTCAGTATGGTTATGCAGGCTTTTTGGATATTTTCCAAGTCAAATAGGCCTCTGTAAGTTTCTCCATTAAGAACCTACAACAAAAGAGATATGCTTGGCATGTAAACATGCCGAGGTCCGGCTATAAATATGGGCCGAACGATGAACCCTAATTGCCCATCAGAGAAACTTGTTCACTTCTAGCATAGAATTTGTGCTTCAGCTGCAACCCATGGCCCGGTCCCTTTCCCTCCTCTTCTTGATCATGACCTGCCTCACAGCTATGGCTTTTGTGGCCATTGCTGAAGAAGGCGAGCATCATCCTGATCCTCATAAGCACCGCCACCACTGGATTCATATCCATAACGCCAAACACAATCACCATGTCCAAGAGCTCAGCGAGTTCGCGGTGAAAAGGCACAAAAAGCAGACCCATGACCACCTCAGGTTTAAGCTTATTACTGATGCATGGAAACTATTCCGCGCCCCCGAGCACTTGACCTACAAGTTGATCATCAAGGCTCTTGATGGCCACAAAACCAGGTTCTATGTCGGTGAAGTCCTCGAGAACAAATCCGCACCTGGGAAGCACAACTTCGGATACTTCAAGACTCTTTAGAAACACTAGATTGGTGGTATAATTGGCCCTACTGAATTTATTTAAGGAAACCTAGCCATGCTTTCATTTGAATATGTGTGGCATTCATTCTATACCAATAAAAATGTTACTGTATCTTAGTTTAGGGTGTGGAACTGTCTGGAATAAGTTTTGCATTTCAAGTTTGGATGCATTACTGAGACTTATCTGATTTTCTGGTTGTTTGTAATATTAATGTATAAATAATTCCAAATTTTCTCTTGATAATTATGTTGTTTCTCTTTGTCTAGCTCTCAATTTTAATTCTATATGGTCTTTCATATGCAACTATTTTCGGCTCCATGATCGATGCAAATGAAGAACTTTTAAGTGTCAGAGGTGTTGTGTGCTATAGAATCAGTTTTTACAGAGTTAGGAATGGGCCTCCAAGTGGTACCATTTCCATTCACAACGAAAACAAAGAACTGCAAGGACCAAGGAACTTTGTTTCTTATCTAAAAAGGGTTCCAGGCCTAAAAGTTCTTTGAGTTCCAACAAATTCCACAACTCAAACGACCCCTTAGAGGGTATTTGAGCACGTGGCTATGCATGGAACGCGACGTGCACGGCCATTGGTGCCCCCCTTCGAGTCAGGCGTAATCCCAAACGTCCCTGTGGACGCCAAGGCCTGCACATTATTACCTGCTTTATAGATATGGCAGCCTCTCTGTCTAACACGTCTCGTTTGGTGGCCACATTGTCAAACACGCTCTTAAGGCCCAGACTGGCCCAGGCCCCTGTACTACGCTGCGTGGAAAGAGAGCATCAAACACGTCTCGTTTGGTGGAAAGAAAACATAATTACTTGTGTAAACAACACCATGAAGTGCCATGATTAAATATAACGACTGTGATATATATTCATGGTCGCCAACCCACACAACTCAACGTGCTCCTTCTGATCTGACGGAGTGAAGCAAGCCTCGATCTGATCAGCCGTTAAAGATTTTGAAGGACAGGCTATTCAGAAAAGCTCAAACGCAAAAACAAACATCTCCCAATAGCTACAAAAGATAATCAAATACCAATGCCCTTAGTTTATTTATGTCATCACAGTTCCTAACAAGCCTCATCATAATACAAAGAAAACTCATTGCATGAGACTAATCCTGCTTTTATTCCTGCACACATAAACAAGCAAAGCGAAATCTCAATTGTAAAGGAGCTGCTCAAGAGATTTAGAAATCAAGAGAATAATAATACACTCAACTTAGAATCAATCATTTCTTGTCTATAGTCAAGTAAATAGTGCTACAATTTGCAAACGAAAGCAACCGCATTGCAGAAATGGCACCATTGACTACTAGCGACATGGTGATGATTAAAAATATGCAGCTTTGAAACCACGGATTGAAGCCACAGAGATGAAATGATATTCTTTTATTCATTTTTCAGTAAGGACCAACTGTTATTGCATTGTGTTTATACAAGACTTTGTTCTCTTCTTGTCTATTCAGACTTTGGATAAGAAATAGCTCTGATTTACAAGAGACCCCAGCAACATTGTTTGCTAAACTTACTCATAAATCTGTTCATGGACTTCTATATCGACAGACTATTGGTGTATCTAATCATTAGATTTTTGTGCTTCTCACCAAATACATCAATCTTGAGTACCATTCCACGAACAAATCGTTTTGATGAATCATTTATCGAGAAGGAACCAAAGGAATACAAGATACTCCCAACTAACTATAATACGTTTATGAGTGCAGCCACAAGATTTCTCTTAATTGACAATGATAGAAGAGCCATTCACCAAGTATATTGAGGCAACACAATATACCTTTCTTTTGACCAAGAAAAGCACTTACATGTAACTGTTCCCCACACAATGAAATCAATATTCAGGTCAATACAAGAGCTTGAAGAAAACCTGAAATGCTGAATAAACATTCTGAATCATGTCAAGCACCAAACTGCCAAGTTCACAGACCACACCATTTAAAATGTAAATTCAGACAATTACTGACAACAAATGAAGTATTTTGACGTCTTGTGATGTAGAACTGAACAGTTCAAAATTTGAAAGCTTCATGCGATAAGAGGTAGGTCACAGATCCCTATCCTACACCAAAAAAGGCACTCAATTCACAATAGCCGAACATTCCAAAGAATTCCAAGGTAAATAAGGAGATGTGAAACTGCTGTCTCCTTCTGCTGTGATATTGCTTTCACAGTGATGAAAATACACTAAATGTCGACTGCCCTTTTTGTCCATGTCATTGTCCTCTTTCAAGTATGCTTTCATGTTCATTGGTTTATCTTTCCAGCCTAATCATGCAAGGGTTCATTCTGGTATTACACTGATGGATATAATGCTTATCAAGTCACCCTCATGAGAGCAAGTTACGATAGTTTTGGCATAGAACTACGACCTGTATTGGTAGTTAAGAAGTAAGAGAGAAGGGTGATGATGATGAAGAAGACAAGTGATGACCTCCCTCAACGCAACTGGAGGAATTAATCCTCAACAAATTTGAAAGCAGCAGCAAAATTCTATGTGAATAAGAGAACAAGTAAACATGGAGGTTGATATTATATGCCCTTGAAAGATAAGAAGGAATGGATCCTAACTTGCTCCTACCAAAGAAAGAACCTATACTGCAACTTCTGTGTAGTGGTTAGATGCAACTTCTTTTCAATCACATTATCTAATCAAACAGCATACCTCATCACTCTCTTCTTCACCATCTTCTTTTGTTTTCTTAAGCAGGGTGGTGCCCCCCTCCCTGTTAAATGGTAATTGCATGGGTCCAAAGGGGGTGACCACATCAAGGTTCCCCTTGATGGAATACCCGGTTCCCCTGCCCCTGATCATATCCCACAGTGCAGATCCAAAGTCCTTTGGCCGGAAGGTGACTGGAATCTCCACGATTGCGCTGCCGTTCCCGCTTATAGTTTTTGATTCATCAAGTTCTGCACCTCCAATGCTCACATCAGAGAGCCACATCTCATACTCAAGCTTGTTCAGGCCCAAATCAAAATGATTCTTATTCTCCACCTTCAAGTGGAGCGTCGCTACTGTTTCTTCAAATGAAAATCGGTTAAATCTGATCTTCTCCAGATCAACATCAGGCTTGTATGGCACTGGAATTTCACCAATCTGTTCTAGCGGGATAGTTAGGCGTCCGAAAACCGGGACATCAACAATCAGTGAAACCTTTATCCTGTAAGGAATAATCTGTCCAGGTTGGATATCATTATAAGTTTCTTTAATGTCATCATATACCAGAGAGATGGGTATCTTCACCGTTTCAGAGCCATGGGCATGCACAGTTCCTGCATCAGGAATCAATCCAGACACAAGCTTCCTGCCATCACTCTCAACAAGGTAATCAATATCGACCAAAGGAATCGGGATGGGGTTTGGATTCGTCACAAGCACATCGACCACAATTTCAGCATTCTTCAAATTAATGGAGGGGATATGAATGCCAGTAACATCAGCAGTTGGCGTTCCAAAACCAATGGTTTCTTCAATTTTTTCTCCAACAGTATGAATGAAATCCTTGACCTTATCCAAGAACCCACTCTTGTCTTCATCTTCTTCCTTTTTCTCATCATCTTTGACTTTCCTGACAACTTTTGCTTCATCAGATGATGCCATACCTTCAAAGAAATAAATGGTCGTATAGAAGTAAGATTGAATATCAAGTTCCACGATTTGTCAGGATGCCCACAGGATTAAGAGTAATGCCAGTAAAAGATAGAACAGAAAGGACTTAATGTAGGTGGGTTTGTAAGATTGATTGATCTATGACCATGATAAAGTTTAACAATCTCGAACAAGCAAATATAAGACACATAAGGGGAAGGATGGACGCACCCACTTATCCAGTCATCCAAAATACGTCAGGATTTCCTGATTATGGATCGTCGTCGTAATATACCCCAGAGAGAGAGAGATGGCATACCTGATCGGGGAAGATGTTGGTAGGAGAATCAGATCTCGAAAGGAGGAGGAATTCTCCAAACTTGAGGCGTTTTGTCGATTTTTCACCGAGGGTAGTTATTAAAGACTGAAGAGACGAGCGAGGCGACTGACACACCCTGAATAACTGAAAGCATGTGGCTGGGTGTCATATGACGCTGATAAGCATCTCGGATCCACCTCAGGCGACCCGTGATCCGCTTCGTCAGTATAGAAGTACTTGTGTTTGCTTCCCAGACGTATCGTGGACGCCTGAGTCCAGGTCGTTTATGTCATATGTCGAACACATTTGACCGCGGTGCGGTGGTATGATAGTTCGGGCCCTCTCCTCCTTTATCAAAATTACGGCTCGAGGAGCAGGAGAATAAAGAAAAGTAAGTATTAATTTTGCTCTGAAAAGTAACCTTTTATAGCAAATAATTTTCTTACTAGGTGAGATAAACATTTGATTACTTATAAATGATTTATTTCAATTATTTTGAATCGAAATAAATTAATTATTTTATATCGAAAGAAGAAAGATTGAATCGTGAGGATCACAAGATCATCCTACAAGAGTGTAACTATTTAACATATTAAATAGAAAATAAAAAAGAGACAAGTGTATATAGTCACTCGAACTAAATTGAGAAACTTCAAAAGTAATTAAGAAAGTTTATTAAGGGAGATGCTTGAGATTTTAGTAGTGTTGCTACTTATATGTAAAATATTATGATAATAAATATTAGAAGAGTAGCAAAAGGAATGTTAAGTGAATCTAAGAAAGGTGTACCACAACATAAAGAGGCTTCATAGTGGAATGGTGTACAAAGCAAAATAAAGATAAAAAAGTGCATATTACAAATTGCATTATAAAGACAAGACTACTCAAACTTGGAGGATTACAAAAGGAGAAGTAAAGGAGTGAAAAAAACAATCACGTCAAACAAAAACCAAGGATTGTGTAAAAAATGAGGATGAGAGAGTATTCTAGCACGTCAAGATATCAAAAATAGATAGTAGAGATATTCTAATAAGTTTTTCAGTGAGACTATAAATAATAATATCAGCTTGGGAGAATTAGCTAACTCATGAGCATGATTCTTGCCAAAGTATTTAGTAGAATAAGTTCAAAGAGGCTTTTTAACTTATGAAATCTGATAAATCTATGGACCACATGATATCTCCTTTGCAGTAAGAAAAGTTTTAGAGTAAAATATCATTTAATGTCATTTGAATGGACAACAAAACACGTAAAGAATGAAAGAAGAATATAATGGTACCTAATTTTAAGATAAATGACATTCAAAATTATGTAAATTAGCATAGTACAGTACAAGAAACCAGCATTATAGTGACATTCATGATACCAATAAATATTTTCATGGATGGCATCTTGCTAATATCATTTGTTGTGTCCTATAAATAATGACAAGCATTTATCTAGTGTTGGCGAGGATGGTAAACTAAGTTGTGGATGACAACAAGAAAACAACTTATTTGTAGTTAATCACCAAGCATTACAAAGAAAATATTTTATTGTAGTGGTACAAAGTCTATGAAACTGTGGGAAAGAGCTATCAAAAGAAGGTTGAAATAAGTATCCAAGAAATTTTAAAACAATTTAGATTTACGCCGAGGAGATTTACTATTGAGGTTATTTACTTGTTGAGAATTGAGGGCCTAAGAAAAAGATATGCATGATAAAGGATATGCATGATAATATAAAACATGTATTAGGACTTATGAAAGGATTACTCATTTTTTAAGTCAGTATTAGATTAGTCAAGGGTTAGCAGTAAGTGGGCACCTATTCACTTATGATTATAGGCCACTTGATGAGGCATATTCAAGAGGAAGCACCTTTGTGTATGTATTTATAAATAAAGCACCTTGATATATGTTATTTGTAAATGATATTATGTTGGTGGATGTTTCAAAGGAAGAACCAAAAGAAAACTTGAATTTAAGGAGAAATGTTAGAAATAAAGAGTTTTCATATTCATCAAATGAAGACAGAATATAAAGAATGTAAGTTTAGTAATTTTATTGAAACAAACATTTTTTAAATTAATATTGGTATGCATTTCATATCTCAAAAGGACAATTTTAAGCAATTAGGAGCAATCTTTCAAAATGTAGGGAAATTGACAGAAGATAAACATAAAATCACTGTGAGTTAGCTAAAATGCTTAAGGCACTTTTATGTGATAAGATGATACAACGTAATTGTTAGACAAACATTCATCATATTCAATCTTGATAAGAGACTTCTGTTGGAGAGCTTTAATGGTTATACTTGGATGAAAACCCATACGCTCCACATATGCTGTGGATACTCTGTATCGCTCCCGATGAAGAAACACGCGAAGTCCAAGACCACACTTTCTCTTCAAGATCCAGCGCTTCGTAAATTATTCTGTCTCTTGCTCACATCTCTATCTTGAATGGCCTTCAACCTATCCAGCATCTCCATCCATTCCTTATTTTTTTTATAGTGAAGAAGATTGGACCAAACACTTCCAGAGCCAAAGTCACCTGTATATTTTACGGCGCTTCCTGACAATTTGGTGTACTCAGGGAGCGGCCTATCACTCTCAAATGCATGACGACTGAACAATTGAAGCGATTGGTTTCCGTCAAGTACTTCCGGCTCATATTTGTCATTGATCCAATGCTTATCCAAAAGCCCTTCATCTCTTGTTGAAACAATGATCCTACTGCCAGCACCAAACCACGATCTGTCACCCGCTAGTTTGTTAAGTTGTTGTTTAGAGTCAACATCATCAAGGACAAGAAGAATTCTCTTTGATCTTAATTTCTGCGTGATGGTGGAAATTCCATGCTCAACATCATCAATGGACACATGTTTTTTCTTTAATAAGTTTTTCAGCAGTTGGGATTGTAGATCGACGAGTCCATTCAGCTGATTTGATCTTTCTCTGATGTTAAGAAGGAAAGAACTGCCTTCGAAGTTCTCACACAATTCATTATAGACAGCCATGGAAATGGTGGTCTTCCATAACCCACCCTCACCATGGATCCCAACCATGCGAACTTCATTGCTGCCCAGGTCCAACAGATTCATCATATGATCAACACGTGACTCAATCATGATGGGGTGCCGTGCGCCTTCCATTGGAATCTTGCTTAAAGCGCGTTCTACATCCTCAAGTATCACACTAATTAAGTGTGCTTCATTCTTAACAAAATAAAAGATAGCAGGGATTAGTATCATTGAATGCATGAGTGTGCATCTTCTGTTGTCTCTAACCAGTGAACATGTGCCAAGTAATCAAAGTTGGATGTTTTGACGATAACTGACCTTATTATGATCAGCAAATTTACCACATACTCTCTCTCTCTCTCAGACAGACACACACAAGGGACAAACAAACAAATTTCTCCATTACAATATATGCCACATGAGTGGTGGCTTTAAATAGCGATTCATAGGGTTTTGGGTTTACAGCCACTTTTGCTAAGAATACAGTATCTTTAGATTTATTTTGGTGCTATTCTCTTCAGCTAATTTCTGATATTTAGAAAATATTGCTCTCTTCCCTAATAGACTGACGACTTTTTAAGTTTTCTAATATGCTAATCTACCAAAACAGAATCATGATGATGCTACAATTCGAGTCTTAAGTTGAGGAAACGGGTTTTATCTCTAAATATGGTGCATGACATCAGATACTAAGCTAGATTCCACACACACACGCACACACACACACAGAGAGACCCGATTGCACTAAGGTGGTAGCCAGAGATCTCCCCGACTTCGCGTAATGCTTTCCTCCATTCTTCCACTTCCTCCCCATCGTACTTCTTTTGGTGCTTGGCGAACGCCCTTCCAAATGATGCACTTTGACTCCTAACATCCGAAGGATCCACGTCATAAAATACGGGAACGAGGAGCCTCTTGCACTCTACGATCTTTACTATCTCCATAAGGCACCATCGAGACTCTGCGTAACGCCTAGACAAGATGGGTAAGAACATGTTTGATTTTTCGACGCATTGGATCAGATTGCCAATCCCCTCTCCCTTCTTTAAATCCTCCTCATCTATGAATGCACTTATACCGCGTTCCACCAGCTTCTCATGGAGATGACTGGTGAAACCACTTCGTGTATCTTCACCCCTAAAACTCAGAAACACATCAAAATCGAATGCTTGATTTTCTATAGCTGAAGGTATATTTGAAGAAGGGGGTGTGGAGGATGATGATGAGTTGGGCTTCTCCTCTGGTGCAGGGTTCGTAGTCTTTGCTTTTTTGCTTAAATTCTTTATCTGCTGCATTGATGTTGGTTGCTGCTTTTTTCCATTTACCTCCTTCATTTTGTAGTTGAGAATCGTGAAATGGTTCTAACATGAACTGGATTGATCGCCTGGTGTAGAAATGTCGCTAGCGTATTCTCTGATGAATTTCTTTCCCACGGACAGACAATTGAGATGAAAGCAACCGGAAGGCACAATTTTTCTCTATTTGAGAAATGAAGATCGTCAATGGTCTTGCATACAAGAGCCTGTCACAAACCAAAGACAAGTGTGATAAGAATGAAGATGACAGCTACTGTTATCTCCTCCATCTTTCGGTGCACGGAAGAAGATGACAGCAGTATAGTGTATGTCTCTCTGCAAGGTGGGAATTTGGAGTTGGGAAGAGGTGCGGAAAGATCAGAACTTAAGGAGAGTAATTGATCCCAAGCGCCACCGAAACACTTTTCCTTGTGAATGTAGTTTATGAGTTAACGCACTCACAATTACATCCTTTTCTTTTGAAGAACGAATATCGATCTTGTTGGCAATGATGCTTTGCACGACGTTGAGGTTGAGGCTCCTGATCCTAAAATAAATATAAAACCAAAATCTATTTTCTGTTCTTCACGCTACCGAGTTGACTCTCACCGCTGCATCACCATGACTACCTACTACTCTCTTAATTCAATGTGTTGCTTCTAAATCTCAACGTCTTATCGTCTTATTGATAAGATTGACGGTTAAAATTCAATCTAAAAAAACGAAGTTCGTAAAATCAGAGGTTAAAAGAAAAAAAAGAACGTTGATACATTTTTACGTATGCCTGATACAAGTTACTTTTTCACTCAAAAATCTCAGCCATTGATGTTCAACATCGAGATCTTAGCATATGGATTGAGGTATGCATGTACTAATTTCTTTATGTCTTTATGTTATATATATTATATATGATTACAAGAAGGAATCCGTGATTTTTCAAATACAGAGTGTTAGATTTTGGCCAACGATTGCCATTCTGTGATGGTGGGGCATTGAACCCTCTGACAGCATCTCGTGGAACTCGATCCTTCAAAAATCACTTGAAAAAGGTTTACATACATGTTCGTCAAAGATATCTGATTTTTTACATGAACACCAAATAACGCGGCACAAATATTGCTGAAAACACGTAATTGCTGGCAATATAGCGACACAAAAGCAACAAGAAAATTTCATAGTCGTTTCGGCCCAAAATTACACGAAAGAAAATGAGTCATGCTCGGGTTGATCCGTTTTACAAAATGACATGACACGAACATAACCTAAGCACAAAGTTGTCACCCGTATTGATGCTCCTCGCTTCCTCTACCACATCAGCTTCACTATCAGGGGAATGGAATCCTCTCAACTTCAGATAGTTTAACTCTCCTTTCAGGGAGGTGCCGAAAGAAATCATGAGTGAGAACTTATCTCTGTCTTGTGTGAGTCCGTTGGGCAACAAATGCTGTAAACTGGTTTAGGTAGCAAAATTCCGGCAGTTTAAGACCCTTGTGGCGATGTGTCATCTTTCTTTTCTTCCAAAAAGCAGGGCTTTCAGGTTTTATGTTGGCGATGCTTTATTGATAGATTTCAGCGTTAAGTTAAAGAAACTTCTTTAATTCGCAGTTCTGCAGTAAATCTTTTTTTCTAATCGAAGGTAGGAACTTCATTGTTGATTCAATGAAATACAAGAGGCTTACAGACCAGCAGTATCTATACAATAGGGATATCCTACTTACAATTCAAGTGACAAGAATCTGTGTTGTACGATTGTTGTAATCGAGACATGAATTTCACTACTTCTGATGATTGCTGTTAGCAAATTTGCCAATAGAAATTCTTCTGTCGGTCTAGTAGAAGTATCCGCAATCTCTGCCACATGACTGGTCCTTCTTTTGAAGATATCTTTTTTATTTATGCCATCCCATATTCCCCACAAGCAAAATGTTTCTACTGCCAGTTGATCTTGCCAACCAAACTTCCTTTTAATACTATTAACATTGGACCGCCACCATTCAGGAAATAATCCTTCCTCATTCATCGGTTTAGAAAGGTTCGGCTGAATTCTATCCCATATTAACTGCACCTGCGGACACAAGATCAGACGACGGGCAATAGTTTCTTTTTTTTCGTTCACAAAGTTGACAATTCTATACAACCATTCTATGCTTCAATTTATCCTTCGTTTGAATGCCATGATGCATTTCTTTCCACATGAAAATACGAACCCTTTTAGGAACTCTGATTTAACAAATTGGCATCCACAGATGCTTATTTGCCATGTACGCGGGGTATCTATGAAGCAGAGCAGGAAAGAATTCATAACAGATTTTATATACCGAGCATAATTCAGACTTCTCGGCTGCCATGAAGGTTTATCTGGGCCTTCCACCATTTGTACTTTCAAAATCTATTATGCCAACATTTTCAGAAAAGAAAGCTTTCACTATTTCTTCATTTCAGCTTCTGCAGGAATCCTTTAGTTGGCTCACTTTTTTAATGTTCCGGTTAGTTAAGAAGATACGAAAAATGAGATGGTGAAAATGTTAAAAAGAGGAAGAGGACGAAAATTAAAGTGTTAGAAACTATAAAGAATAATCTAGTTTATATTGAGTTAATTGCATAACACATGATAAGGTTATGTAAAAACCGACCCTAATATTTGTTATTGTTGTTGTTGAACTACTCAATACTCGTCAATGGTTAGCCATCGCCTACTTTCCATAAAACAAAAAAACTCACTTTCTTACCCTTTATTAAACTCCTCCATCCCCGTGAGGGATTGCTCCCTACCTTCGCATTCATAAAGGAGGTGTCAGGAAAATACTTTAAATATTTATAGAACAGTGAGTGACAGCAGCCTCCTTTGTTCAGTGATGATGGCCATGTTAAAGGCTCGAAGGTTCTTAAAGCCGTTTACCCTTACTCTTGATGTCCAAACTGACACACTGACGTTTCTTTCCTTCGTTACTTCCTCTATAACACCACCGCCTCCTTCTACACCAAAATTTCATCATTTTCCTACGTGATTCTTCTAACAGCACCTCTGGCAGTTTAAAGCAGGTCACAGCAAAGTTTCTCTCCCCTGTCATGATAATGAATATCCTTTTCCATTGCTGCAGCTTTTTATCAACCTTTTCCTTCAAATATTTCGAAGGTGGTTTCCTTCGATCTTTTAAAGACGGTAAATCTAAGTATCTGTCTTGAGATCCAATGTGAGGGATCTTTAGTAAATGTGCGAGCTGATTACGTCTCTCCACAGGTTTTTTTTTTACTAAAGAATATCGTCGACTTCGATAAATTAACGTTTTGTCCACTCATTAGATTTGCAAAAAGTTACTGCATCATGTGCAAACAGCGGATAATTGATGGTTGGACCCCTTCTAGCTATCCTTACTCCTTGAACTTCACCTTTCATCTCAGCCTTTAGTAATAGGAAGGAGAATCCTTCGATACAAAAAAGAAACAGAAACGGCGAAAGGGGATCACCTTGGCTTAGTCCCCTTTCCGTTGGAAGCAGTCATATTTATGGAACTATGTATCACTTCTGTTGTTTGTCTTCCTCTATGCTGATCTTATTGAGATTCCATGGTAGGATATTGATTCAAGATCGACGACATTGACAATCTCTCTTACAAAACTAGCATCAACACATTATATCTGCCTAATTTGGGGGTCCAGAACATGCAATGATTTTTTGAAATTGAAGTCCTCAAGGAACTTGGATTCAGCAAATGAACTATTTTGAAATTAAAGAACCCATTTTGCTTTCTTTTTGAGACATAAGTTCCTATTATATGAACCGTAACCTAATCCCTTGAATTCAGAACAATGACAAAAATATGTGCGTGACATTTCGAACTCGTTTAGAGTTGGATCATACAACAGACCGGTGCCAACTTGCTTTGACGCATACAATACTTTAATTCGTAGGATAAAGATACGGCAAAATTTCTATTTGTTCATCTGTATCCATTTAAATCGACATTTAATTAAGAAGTGCGATGTACAACGCACTTCGCACTATGCCAATCAATAATGCCTTATTTTATTTCGTACCCACTGTTGTATTGCTCATCAATCCCATCAAACAGAGTGGCTTACCACCAAGTAGGTCCCAGCCTCAAATGCCAACTCCTAGCTAGCTGGAGCTTCTAAACAAGCCGAGCTAATTGTTGCTCGGCTAAGCTTAGACATGTCAATAGGGGTCGGGATATATATATATATATATATAATTTCACTTGTATCACCCAAAAGCAAGGTGGACATGAGTGAACAAGTATCAATGCGGACAAGATCTAGTTTTTCTATTTATATTTGTATATGTACTAATATATATACTTATATATAGTGTATATGTGTGTGTATATATATAACATCTGGCCCTGTGGCCTGACCTGGCACAGCCCGCATCGGCCTCTAAGGCCAGACGAACCCGTTAATTCGGCCCTGCTCTGAAAATGGGCTGAAGGCAAGCCCATTTTGTCATCTCTAGCTAAGCTTGTGAACCTAATTGAGCTAAGGCAGACCTACAAGTTGGTCGAACTCGATTCCGGAACACTTAATTTGAACTTGTCTATTTGTATGTGTATGGTGTTTAACATATATACCTTAAAGGTATATGAAAGATGCATATATGTTGGAAAAATATGTTTTCAATAGGTCGAAATGTTTACTCTTATTCAAAATTGTATTAATGAAAGGATTAGGGCCCAAAACATAGGTTCTCATATGCTCGATCATATTCTAAAGTATTAGGGAAAGGATTATCCCTCTGATAGCCAAGTGCCAACATCCAATTTTTTATTTTAGAAAGATTTATTAGAAAGTTCAACTTTAAACCAAATTAGTATATTGATTTATTTATTCCTCAAAATTTATGTTTCTTATGTTTTTATTTTATTACAAGAGGAGGTCAAAGCCTAACACACACGCCACGCCCACACATGCACCTTATGGGAGTCGAACTTCCCACAAGTATTAACAGCACTGAGCGCCCTGCTGTGATGCTAATACTCTCAGCCCACGACTCCTTCTGAGGGAGTATATGAGCCAAGCCACAAATCCCACAAACAGGCCAAGCCACAAGCAAGACCAGCTTGGCTGGGCTCGTTTAGCATTCTTGTGGCAGTCGAGCATCATTACGTGTTAAATCTTTTTCAAATAGATTCATTCCTACGGGTTCAAACCCAGCCCGCCCTCCCCTTGGGCAGGGCGGGGCGGATCTCTCTCTCTCTAATATATATATAGAGAGAGAGAGAGAAAAAAACATTGATACACATAAATTCATCTATACATATGTATATATATAATATACAATATACTACATTATCATAAACTATTACCAAAAATACAGTACGTAATGTACTGTTCCGTAAAACTATATTACTTAGAGATTACTATTTTCAAAATCCAAATTATTATACACACACATTTTTCATGATTTTTAAAAATACTTCCACTTATTTTTTTAAATTCTAGCACTATTCCCTATCTCATTTGCTCTGATTGACGCAGGCATCTTATTCTATTTTATAGTTAGACGATCCATAACTGGACTCATTGAGAATTTCATCATCTTTTCGTGTAGAAAAAAAGAAGAAAAAGAGAATTGAGCATTTGATTAAATGAGGCATTTTGTATTAAGATGCATTTTGTTTTTTTAGTTTATTTGATATTATCGGTTCGGTAAATGTAAGTCACCAGGAGTCAGGAATTGAGGTACAGACGTCGCCCCACATTCAAATCTCTCGACTATGGTGATCCAATGAAAAAGAAAATGAATAAAAATAATATTTGATGAGAAACTTATAATACTTATTTTTTTATTTTTAATCAATTATCTAACTTCAAATAAGCCGACCCCGTCTAGTATGGGAAAAGGCTTAGTTGTTGTTGTAACTAACTTCAAATACAATGAATTTTTTCTTTGACGGGAAATGTTGTTGATTATTTTAAGCCTTTGTTAGTTCATTGGTTTTTCAATTTGACTGTTTTTTAATGTTGAATATAAATCGATAATATATAAAATACGTAGAAAGTAGAGTAATTGATTGTCAAAAGCTAGCGTTATCAAAAACGTTTTTGTTTAGAATACATCGGAATCATGCGAATAAGGTGTACATTTTGAGCAGGAAATAAAATGGCGATGGATAGCATTGGAGATATTTTAGGTATTTATGAAAAAAAATGTACGAATATTATAAAAGATATAAACAATAATGTATCACTTAATATATGTCAGCAGAGCGGGTCCCGTTGGGTTCTCTGCAGGGCGAACGCGGGTTGAGAACCCCAGGAACCATGCGGCGGCGCAGCTGGTTTTGGAAGGAGCTTCGTTTCGCGTGCTGGGGTCGGTGGGGTGAAACCCGTCCCGTTGTCATCCCTGTGCTAGCAGTTGCTTTGCCAATAAGCTTCTAAAAGGGAATCCCACGAGCCAATTGGGGTCTGTTCGTGCCTGATCATCTCGCTAGACTGGTAGATTGTTCCATGTTCATGGCTCGTCCCATTTGCTCATATAAGGCTAGCTAAGCTCATGCAGAAATGAACGATGAGCTCAATAAGCCAAGCACAAGCTTGCTCACTGAACTTTAGAAACCTAAAAATTGTATAAAATTATTATTGCAATAATGAAAATCCTGCTCATTCAACTCAAAACACCAGCTGTTTGAAATCACCTCTATATGAAAAGGATGTTACACATGCTCACGTACATGACTTATACAAGAGGACCCAAGGCAAGCCCGAACTGTCTTTAGCCACAGTTCATCTGGTTCGGTTCATGAACCGAGTCCGTACAAGCTCAACATGAGCCAAATAAACGGTAGCTTGTCTCATTTAGCCATCATATCTGCCTAAGCTAGTGGTGTTCACGGTTTTGGTTTGGTTAAGTTCTGGCCTCAACTTTAATACAAACCGTTACTTACAGAAAACTGAACCAAATCATGATACAGTCAGAATCAAACCGGACAGTTCTACTTATCTAAGGTTTGGCTAAAGATTATCATGAACCATACTCTCATGTCAAAATAAATTAATTTAATATCATTTAGTTAATGATCATGTATCATATATATTAATATGATAAAAACATATACTAGATTGAAAAGGTCAAGAAAGATCTACTTTGTTTGAACTCTTACAACCCATTTTATAGTTGTCATTGGATCGCCTCACGGTGTCTCCCTTCTCAACATAATACTAAATTTTTTTAAAAGGTTTTTCTAGCGGTTTGGTTCAATTCTCATGGTACGAAATCACCCATGTTAGAACCGAACCCGAACTGAATCAAATGGTTCAACATTTATAACCAAACCAAACTGTCAATTCGGTTCGGTTCCGGTATTTCTTTGAACACCACTAGCCTATACGTGGTCAGTTTGGAATCTACAAGATAATTTCAACCAAAACTGGAAACTAATCTGAACCAAAATAGGTTGAACCAGACCCAAAATCGAGGACCATCTAGTTCAGTTTTGTAGTTTCACCTTTCATAAAACCAAAATTGGGCCCAGACTTTCAAATCGTCGGTTTCATACTTTTCACTATTACTATTTTCAAAATTTCATATTTTTGGCTTTTTTTTATTTTGAAGAATTTAAGACTCAAACCAAAACTGGTTGGGTTTTGGTTTGGTTCTCTTTTTCCCTACAAGAAAAGTTGAACCGTCGGTTTGGAACCGTATATTCCGACGACCATATTTAGATCTCCGAATAAAAAAAAGAAAAAAAGCACCAAGAGCATTAGTTGAATGGTAGAACGCTTTAACACCGTTGCTGCTGGTGGGAGTTCGACTCCCGCAGGGTGTGTGTTAGGCTTCGGCTTCCCTCTTTAAATACAAAAGAAAAAGAAAAAGAACACTGCATTAGCCGATAAGTGGAGGGTGTAACTATACAATTAAAAGTACGTAGCGGTACCATCTTCAAGCATTCAGTGGGTCATTTAAACCACCTTTCGTCCCATTTATTTTCTCGCATGTGGACTCCATTTAGTATTCCCACCGGCACAGCGCTTTTCCTTCCTTTCGGATAAAGGAGAATCATTCTCCACAAAAAGCGTCACGAGCACCCTGACTTTCCAAAACCAGCAGCTGGTTTTGGACTTTTGGCCCTTTATCTCTCATGCCTTTTCGGACTACCGTACACGGTTTTGCACAGAGAGAGCTGATTCTTTTGTATCTAAAGAAATATAATGTTGATATTGACGTGTTAGTGGTGCCTTGCAGGATTTATTGCAGACCATTTGTTCTTCTCCTCATGTGTGTTACTGAGAGTAGAAGTTGGTGAAGTTAGCAGGGTTGTGATTGAAGAATCTAATCTTTGTGGCTGAATTCATAACGCAAAATGGAAATTGCGAGGGTAGCAAGGCAGACAAGGAAGGTCATGGTGGCCCTTGAAGATAATGAAGATGGCCTGTATTCGTTGGAATGGGCTTTGGATCATCTTGTATCTTCAGAGGTTGGTTCCGTCTCCAGTGATTTCGTGCTACTGTATGTTTCTCAGGATGCTATGTCAAATACAACATTGACAGGGAAAGGTATGGCTGGTTTTGTTTTGGAAGATTGTAGCTTTTAGATTTGATTGATTTCTGTTTCTTAAATTAAACTTAATAATCCTCACTTTGATATCTATTGCAGAAGTTGCGTTTTCAGGCCATGTCCTGAGAATCTTAGAGAAGAACCAAAAGCGCAAGGCGCAGAGAGTGATCGAACAAGCTAAGCAGCTGTGTGAAAAGCATGATGTAAGGCCGCTTTGCTTTAATATAGTGCAATTGATAGGGTATAATACATGTATTATAGGGAAATTCGAAGATCAGCAAGATAGATGAATGTCACACTTCAACTACTACATGTTAGTTGTCTAGCAGAAATGGGTGCAAAATTGGCAGTTTCTTTCTCTCTTTCTTTGTGGAGGAAACTGAAATTTTTTCGAGGAAGATCACAGTAGTTGCTTTCACATTGGATTTCATGAAGTTTTTTGCTCTTTCAAACTTCGTTTTGTGTTAGAGGGCATAATGTTGAGGCAAGATTCATTTTGATCCATTTAGTTTGGAACTGTGTCGCAAACCAGTGTCCTTAACATGTCGTATACAAGTTCACACAACCACCTAAATCAAAACTTATCTTTTCCCAACTAATTATGCTAGATTAAGACGTGAAGAATCTTGGGTTGTACCTTCATTTAACTCGATCCGAAAGCACAAAATTAAAGTGGATGGCTCAAAGGGTCCTCTGTGTGTGTTTTCTTGTTTTAAAATTATTTATGAGGGTTTCGATAACAAACCGCCCCAAGTTTATTTGGTAGTGGTAATTAAGACATACTGCTAATCGGTCATGAAATGGTTTTGTCTTTTAGATTGTATACCAAGTGAAGGTTTCGGTGGGAGAGGCAAAGGTCGTGATATGCAATGCAGCTAAGAAACTGGGCGTGGACCTTCTCGTCGTTGGGGATCACAGTAGTGGATGGTTCAAAAGGTCTCTCTCTCTCTCTCTCTCTCTCTCTCTCTCTCTCTCTCTCTCTCTCTCTCTCTCTTGACTAGTTTAAAATGTGTAATTCATAAGAGGACAACCATAATTATGGTGAAACTATGGATTTTGGCAAGGTGCTTAAGTAAAAGTATGATAAGTTGATAGATGCATTTAATATAGGGATTTAAGTTGATTATTATGTTTTAATTTCTTTTTTGTTTGGTAAAAGGTCTTCTTTTTGAGGAACTCCAATTCAAATAACTCTTCATATTTTTTCTCTTATCTCATCAACTTGCCATTCTATTCTTTAATAGGAGAGGTTTTACAGAATCAGCATTAAGTATTCTCTGTGTTGTTGCAGGTTTTTCTCAGCAAGTGATGTTGGACAATACTGTCTTAAGCATGCCAAGTGCCCTGTGCTTGTAGTCGAGAGGCCTCAACAAGAGTTTTGAGCTTGTTTTATGATCTTCAAAGAGATCATATAACAAAAGGACACAGCTTTTAGCTTTAAACTAGAACTTGCCAATTTAGTGAACGCTGGAATTGCTATTAGAATAGCAAGTTGATTTGGTATATTTATTTCTAGTATCAAGTGTAGAAAATGGAAGAATTGTTAATGTACAGTTCTCTCTTGGTGGTTCTCTCTTGGTGTGCCCTTTCTTTTGCTTAATCAGAAATGGGTATTAAAAGATGTAAACTGTAAATTACTGCTTCTGTTGATGTTGTCGTTGTAAGTACTACGGTTTTTTACCACAAAAAATCTGAAAAGCGTGAGTGATGTTAGGATCAGATTGCACTGTTAAAAATCAGATTGCACATCCAGAGCAGGGGCTGGGCAAGGATTTTTTGACTTAGGGGGATGGGACTATGGCGAATTACAGCAATTTGTGATGCTCATGCCGAATCTTATAATCGATAGAAAGAGCAGGTTTTTCTATTGATGATTAAATGATATTGCAACCAATTGCAATAAGAGCAATATATTTATCGACGACGCACACACACAGACTACCTGTAAAAGCTATGAGAAACAAAGAACAATAAGGTGAGCTGATGCTCTCAGGATGATGGACGGGAAAGAGAAACATGCGTCAAGCGATCTTCTGGGAAAGAAAGTCGCCTTCTCCACCCTCAGGCTTTCTTTTGTTGTCTATTGAACGATGGACATTCATAATTCATGGAAAATTATTCCAATGTTTGCAGTACAACAAAACTAGAACCTCAAATTGCCAGTTCTACCGGATTTTTCCTTGGCGGAAAAAACCCAGCAGGGCCTGTTCGTGTTGCAGAGAAGTCGATGAAACATTTTCTACCAGTTATAATAAGAGTTATTTCTCTCATTGGGTTGCTGATGGATCAATATCAGATATTTGTTGTGAACTACTGATCATCTGAATCCAACATCCTCGCTGATAAGATTAGCAAATGGTTAACCTTAACTTGGGAGTTCTGTATGTAAATCAGTCAAGAGCTTAACCAAATTACCAGCTGAAGCTGATTGCGAACAATTTTTCATAGAAAAGGCAACACCAATCATCCCCAGAACTGCCGAAAGATACTTAGCCAGCAAAATCCCACTCTCTTCCTGCTAAACAGTTCCCGAAGCTGGAAAGACTGATCATCAGTAAACAACTGAATGGATGTTCAAGAAATTGCAAAAGAATACTTATTATTTGGTTGATGAAGCTTAAGTTTGAACACCAAAATGCAAATCTTAATGTATAACTATAGTCTACTGCGTGCAATATTTACTCAACTTGAATAGTTCCCTATTTAAATTTACAAACAAAATGCGATGTATATTCCCGAATAGGTCAACCTTAACCCTAATTCATTTGATACTTGGCCTGCTAATGGCATTCTAATCTATCATCTACATAATACGTGTGCAGGTGTGAGTGCAGACATGACACTTTGTCAAACATAATGGGCGTAGAGACACAACTGTGTATAAGTAATGTATATCATTAGCTATAATTGATAATATCATAAGCTTAAGAAAACCGATTGTTCTCATAAGTGAACGCACTTACAAAGTAATAATTGGTGAACAAAAATTACGTCTCTGAGCACATCCAGGGGATGCCACCACAAACTTTAAACAAACCATTATCAGCCACAACTTTAGCTGCAACTGCCAAAGCCTAATTCTGCTATACAAGTTAAGAGACCATGCCATCTATTAGCGTCTTCACACACACGTAGAGAGAGAGGGAGAGAAAGAGTGGTTTGTGCTCAATCTCCATCCATACTTAAATCATCTCAAGCAATTTTGAATTGTTGTACTTTCCATACTCACATTTACAATGATACAATCATCTTTTTTATTCAAATATCCACCATCAATTGCATAGATCAAACAAAGAAAATATTTGAGTAGATTTAATAACATATTAGATTGAGCATATACCATTATATAGAGGGATATAGATATATGAATAATTTGCTTATTTACTCGTGTTTAACGTACAGTGGTACAATTATCTTTTTAGATTTAAATCTCGACCATTGATCGTGTGGAACAAACGGTGAAGATGAGCATATACCAATATATATATATATATAGATATGAGAATAATTTGCTCATTAACAGTGATTTAACCTAGGAAAGCAGGAATTTACTCAACACAGATCATCTATAACATGCACCACCTAGACCTCTTAAGTAAACATCCATCACTCAATGCATCCCCCTGCCCGATGGTGGGGGTCAAGGATGTAACCCCCTGCCCGAATTTTGGAACGTACCTGATTCAAATAAGGTATCATTGTAATATTTCTTCGTTTTCTGATGGATGCCCTAAAAATATATAAGGAGGCTTCCATCTTGTAATTTGTAATTGATCACTGTGCAATTTTACTCTGTGGTTACTGTAGAAAGAACAGTAATAACTCCCTCTCAGCCATCTAAATTTTTATGATTTCTATGATAGTTTTTGCTTTAGATCTTTTCATTTTTGGTCTTAGTTTCCTATGACCTTTTCCATACTACATCTAGCACATGTAATTGAAATTCTTCTATCTTCTTCGTGGATGGATCATCAAAACATCGGAAACATCAACCTGCTGGTAGGTGCATAAGCGATGATAAGGCTGTTCACTCTGATCTTATTAACATGTAATGTTGTTCATTCGTGTCGTTTCTCAATCGGCACAAGCCATACTATGAGCCACCTAGAAGAGCCTGAACATCGATCTGTGCCTTCTACACAAAAGAAATCGAAGTGAGGGATGTAGGAATACTGGGAGGAAGTATACTTCCTTGGGAATCCAATCATGCTCTACCTGAGGAATTCTCCTAAGAAATGCAGCACTTTGCGTCTACCTTTATCTTGCTGTGGTTGTTTCTGAGAAATTCTCAAACAATATGTAATTTTATTGAAAATGAAATTTTTCTCGTTAGAGTTTCCTTTTCTAACTGTATAAATCATGTTATTAGAAACAAATTAGAGTGATACCAATAGGAGATAAAATGAGAATATGGTTTAAGATGGTTTGAACAGAAGATCAAAAGAAGAACATATAAGAAGGTACGAAAAGATGTAGAGGACAACCACAAAAGTGTTAGGAAAGAAACAATGAAGAATGATCTAGCTTATTGTAAGTGCTAACATGGCACATGATAGGACTATGTGGAAACAAATAATTCATGTAGCCGACTCCATCTAGTATGGAAAAAGGTTTAGTTGTTGCCGACCCTGTCTAGTATTGAAAAAGGCTTAGTTGTTGTTGTTGTAGTGTTTTCTTTTGTAAGACAATTATATATTGTAAAGTTTTAATTCTTAATGGGTTAACGATGTGAATGCCCATCCAACGATCTGAGTAATGCCCCGAGAACCAGCTGGAATGGGAACTGGGGAAGGCCAGAACCAGGGAACTCAGGGTTGAGTTCCGATACCACCTATCAGAAAACCGAATCAAAACCGGGACAAGACCGGAACCAAACTTGAATCAGGATCGACCTGGAACTGGACCTAGAACCAACTGAACCAGAACAGACCCAAACCCGAAGTGGGCCTAATTCCTTATGGGTAGAGGTTTTGGTCGAATAGGAACTGCCGGGTTCAAACTGGGGATCTCCCTAAGCTAATTGTAGATTAGTCACTGCATCATAGGTTGTATAGGCAAGGGTTCTGTCCTCATGGTTTATACCATCAGAATGCAGCCAAGTCCCAGCTTCTGAGTCTGGTTCTTGGATTAACACGTGCGTGCACACACACACACAGAGAAGCTAGCCAACAATCATGTTTGGACTGATGAAGTAAGTTTCTTGATATTACACTTAGCTGCTTTTTTGAAGCATTGCAATATAGTTGATTCTCACTCAGGTAAAGAACCAACTGAACCAAACCATGCCATCGATTCTAGTTTGGTTTGGCTCGACACTGTGGTTAAAAATCCCATAAGGAAAAAATTGGGTTGGTGGACTATCAAGAACGATGTTGAGAAGGTAGTGCTAGAAAAGTAAGAACGACATCCACTTAAGACTAATATATATATATGTATATATATATATATATATATATATATATATATATATATATATATATAGAGAGAGAGAGAGAGAGAGAGAGAGAGAGAGAGAGAGAGAGTGCGCGTGCGTGCGTGTTTTGGTTAGTAGAAGCGTTGAAACTCAAACATTGTGGGATTGAATGTTTAATTTCAATTATATATATATACGTAAACCTTTAAAACATGTGCGCACCCTTTGCGAGTCGAACTCCCTCCACCAGCGCCCTGTCAGTTGAGCTAACGCTCTGGTGCAGTCTCAGAAGCTATTTACGTACAACGTTATGGTGCTGCATCAGCGTGCGGGATGATCATAAACTTTACCCTTTTTTCTTTAAAGACAAGCATGACAGTTTAATCTTGAAGTCCATTTTGGGGTTTTAATCCTTCATCTTTCTTCTTACCGCTGAGCAGTCAAACGGAAGAGAAAGTCCGGCTACGCTTGTGCTCTCACATGCTTGCTCAGTTGGGTAATCGTATCATTCCAGTGAATTCACGGACGGCTAGGATCTGAAAGCCAACTAATATGCCATCGTCTCAGAATCCCGATTCCTTTTGACTCGACTCGTGCACTTTGCTTAAAGAACCAAACTCAGACAACGCTACGGTCGGGTTCTTAGATGCCCTTTTCCCCTCTTCGCCTAAAATCTCAGAAATCGGTCCGCAAAATCTTTTCTTTGTTTACTGGTTAAGACTAAAGGAAGAAGAAAATAGATTGAAGAAGACTGTAGTATATGGGGCGCTGATGCAATGGCGCGTTCGATTTCTTGGTGGGTCTTCACAGGTGCGGCGGATTTCTCAGTTTCCTGCTGTTTGATCATGATTTCCGACTTGATTAAATCCTTAAAACGGTATTATCGGAGATTGATTTTCTCTTGCAATTATATTGCATGACTTAAAATTTTGACTCCCTATTACGTTTTTCTTGATTGTGTTTGGTTCCCTCTGCCAAGTTGCTGTTGATGACTTAAACATACCGGAATCTTATTGCATTCAATTGGTGGTAGCCATGAATTCGAATATTCTAGCAATGTTTCTCTTTCCCTCTTCTCTTTCAGCAGCTTGCCCTTTTTATCTTGATTCAAATCGGAGTTTCTTTTGGATAACAGTCAAAGTTGGTGTTTTCTTTATTGCAGGATGGAAACTTTGAGGCATGCGGTGTTTTATCTGAACCGCAATTATGCTTCGTCTTAGGTAGATAGTTGAATTGGTGACTCATGACATCGGTCTTCTTTTTCTTACTTTTTTCTAATAGCATGTACTGAAATAATTCGTTGTTGTGATAAAACAGGAATTTTTGGACCAAGCATAAGAGAAAGGTGCTTGTTTCTATTGGGGTTTTAGGAAGTGGGTATGTTTTGTATAAGCTTTATGACAGTCATATACAGAGAATTGCAGCTGTGGAGAGAGAAATTGAGAGACGGCGTGAAGCTGATGAGATAATCAAAACACAGTAAGTACTCGTCGCATCCCGAATTTATGGTTTTGCATTCGTCGCTTCCACCTTTTGTTTTCTTTATAGGTGAACACATTGGGATCTTTTACCTTATGTTAGTTCTGCTGATAGAATGCAGGCTTCCTTTTTAAATATCCAAAGGATTTCAGACTCAACAACACTGCCCTCAGTGATGCATGATTTAAGGTCTCGAATTTCTGAAGAATTGGATCTTACAGAATTAAGAGAGAGGCTAAACCAAGGAAGAAACCGTGTAAATGTATTGACAGCACGTGAGAAGCTTGAAGTGTGGGAGAGGCTGAAAATTCTTAGTAAGTAGTCTACTTTTTTTACAGTTGGCATTGTGTAAATCTGCGGCTCTCTGTAAGCTTTATTTTTTCTTCACATTTAATGGCGGTAACCTCTGTTCTCATTCTTTCCTTTTATTATGATAAGTGCTATTACCCTTGCACATTTTAATACATATATAGATAATTTTCACCAACGCTGTTTGGGTAGAAAACCCTCAGTTGCTCTGATTACTTTTATGAATAAGTTTTTATGTTTAAAAGGGTTACCTTGTTTTGTCTCATTTTTCTTTTCTAGGTTTCACAAAAACAGTGGCATCATTATGGGCTCTGACAATGCTCAATTTGTATGTAAGAATACTTCATAATGTTTTGGGGAGGCACCTATACGTTGACACAGCCAGGGGCCTTTTGAGCATTGAGTGGATGGTATGAGCCTCTCCCTCTCTCTCTCTCTCTATATATATATATATATATATATATATGGAGATATAGAGAGAGCTTTGATGTTTGAAAAAGAGAAACAATCAGGGGACAGAGTTTGTGGATATTACTATGTACACATGCGTGCATATATTCTTGTTTTTATCGTCCTTCAATCTTTATTAGCCTATCCTTTTGTTGGTGAAGCTGTTTATGTCTCATAATTCGTAGTATTATATTTTTCTTGAAGAGCAACACGGTAGTAGCTTGGTTTTACACCTATATATGTTTCTGATGACTATTATATGGGATGAGTTGATGTCACCTGATTCTGTTTTGGTTTTTATGTGATCTGCTACATGGCGATATTACAACTGGGAGCGAGACTTTGTCACACCTTCAACAGCATAAAGCCCGAAGTTGGGACCCCTGCTCCCAGATTCTTATCTGGTTAGCAGCATGTGCAAGAAGTAGCACCCACCTCTGACTGTTTGTGTAGCAGCCAAGGCTATCTCCGGCTGTGCTAACCCCTTGGACCGCACCTTACACTAATTTGTGCACCAGCTTGACAATAACAATAACGGATGGATGAACAAGTTGTTCTCAATTTAGTTTGCTCACCAGATATTATGACTCGTTGAAAACTTGTTTCACTTTAATCAAACCCTGCTGGAGCTACTTTGCAGACATGCGGTCATTATCTATGTTGCATAATTTGCTAGATGTGACTTTAACTAGATCACTCTTATCTCATAGAGATGAGTTACTTTCATCAACGTCATCATCATTAGCTTCATCTTCTTTTATGCTTACTATCACCACACCACTAGTTTTTTCCCCTCTTCTACTAACACCATAACATCCAGCTTCTTATTTTCTCAACCTGAAACCTGAAATTAACTGTCCCTTCAGGATGAGCAATCATTGTAAATAAAGATAGGATATCAACCAATTGTGTGACAAAGAAGAATTAGGAGCCTTATTTTAGAGTTGCAGTTCATGCCATATGTGTTTTCTTACATATATGATGGTGTGTGATACTTGGAGCTGTGAAATCGTTAATTTGACACAATCCCAACATTTACCATGCCTAATGCAGTTGTTTTTACAGTAAGTAGATTTGGTTAATTGATTGGTCTTGTACCCAAGATCTGACACTAATGGAGCCTGGTATGGATTATGAAATTCCATATGCAGATCCATATTTGACCTTAGATCTGATTAAAATCTGCGGCATCTCAATGAAAAAGCACAAACACCCAGTACTTTAACTAAATATAGGTTCAATCTGAGGTCCAATCAGTATGTTTAAATTTTAAGCATAATAGGTTTAGGCGGGTGTACTCTTGGCATTCTTTACTTTTAGGCACCCTGTATGGTCCTGCCTATGGTAGCCAAACCCAGACTGATACACCTAACTAGTATCCAAAGTGAAATCTGATTCTGGTAGAAGGCTGCAAGTCGTATCTATGAACACTCCCGACATAGTGAATATACAATTTATCTCTAACAGCAGTGGATATTTTGGAGATCTGTTTAAATCTTTTTAATCCACTGAATCTCTCTAATTTGTTGTAAAAGCTAAAGAAAATGAGTAATGCACATGAGCTTAACTTCCAGTAATGAACTTTGTCTAGAGTGTCATCCTTATTTTGCTGTCCATGCATAATGTTCTGCTGGCTTTAAGATATCTGAAGCTGAAAAGATGTTAACAGCTTCTGGTACTATTAGAAGATGACAATTAGCATACATAACATGTAGATCATATCGAGATTAGATATTGTATTTGTTGCAGAAACATGCTCTTAACATTCTCGTCTCATATCACATATTTAAAGATCCTCATTTTATAGCTCAGGAGTAACTTGTTTTCTTGCTTTTACCAGTATTATGATAATCATTATTTCGTAGTCATATTTTCATTTACTATCCAATTAGTGACAGTTTTATAATTGACAGAGGGAAGCTGATTCACTAGATAGACTCAGTCACCAGGAATTCCTTTCTTCTGCTGATTACCTAGGGAAGTCCAGCCTGAGTGCTTTAATTTTTGACATCAAGAGAGCTGTTACTGATGTCCTCAAAGAGTAAGTAAATTGACATGCTTCCCTCCTGGGTTTAACTACAAGGGTATAATCTGCTGCATCCCTTTGGCCCAAATAAGTAGTCTGATTGCATCTGTTCAGTGTTGTACGTTGTACTGTTTTTTTATTTGCACCATGTGTAGCCCTTGCAACCCAGATCAGGTAGCTCAATTGTTTGCTGGGAACAGAAAATTATTTGTTTGCCCCTGCCACCTTAGATGCATGATACATGGTCTGTGTTGTTGATGACTTTTTAATTATGAGCACCAAAACTGATGGAAATGAACCTGGCTTTTAGTACCATCCATGCTTCTTTCCCTTTCATTTGACGCTATGCATGTTGTCATTCTTGGTGACTGGGATGAGGTACTAACTTATTGACAGAATTTGCTCCAATGTGCCGGTCCAAATTAGGTGACATTTTTTTTAGTTGGATCCAATTGAGTGGGTTAATCAACAAATGCTAAACCTATTTCTGTTTGACCAAATTATTCTCGTTGGGATCTTCAGTGGGTGTTGACCCAAATTAGGTGACACTTTTTTAATGCACAGTGTGGTCCTTTTTTAGTAAACCCTGCAGTAAGCTTCCTGCTGAAATTTTCTGAGCCTTTTAAAATGTCTCAGGCTCTGAGCTCTTTTAGATGTTTGAAAATTGATCCACTTAACTTCAAATGTCATGGCCTTTCACACAGCAGGTCCTTCCGATCTTTAAGATGGAAACTTGGAACTAGGTCCTTATTTGTTTGACAGTCATTATCGTGATCTTTCAACTACTGTACTGCTATATTTTGCTGAAACAATGATAGCTTGTCTTGATTTATTAAGGGTGGTAGTGCTCATGACAAAGTTAATGGTGTTCAATCAATTAACATAAAAAAGGTGAATGTCCAGCTTAGCATCCGTATGATCGATCTTCTAGAAGTCTTCTTCTTCTGGTGAGGGGCTGCACCCCTAGAGTGGACAAACCTGGACTTAGATCTGCCAGCCTTGCTACTAAAAGGTGCATGTTGGAGTTATTCTAGAAGCTTACTGGTGCAAAGAGTCAGGCCGAGTTTTTTGAAAGAAAATTTAGACCTGCCTAACTGTGGGCTTTCATTGGGTTGCACCTCCAAAGCCATGGCATTCAATTCCTAATGAAATATTTGGCCAAGAATCAACTACTAGTTAATAACCATATCAACCCTTTTCATAACATGATTGTAAATGATCACATTCTTTCCAGAATCAGACTTCATTTGTTTCATATATATTCTTTCTATATTAATCATTTAATTCCTCATTTTATTGGCTCTCTTGATGTGCTTCAGCAAGCAGCTGACTGAGTCTTTTAGCATGGCTCGACTCCATGACACCATCCTACAGATGCTGAACTCCTTTAGAGGCGCAGTTCCGGATCCACATCACTGGGTTCCTTACCTGCTACCTGACAGTGCCACCTTGGACCATCCTTCTGCCGGATCATCTGTGGACAAGCCTGGCCCTGTGACCAAACTTGAGCAACTCATTGCAGAAATGCGCTTTGTCCTTTCAAGGTAAATTACTCAATAGAAGCTGTGGTGTCTTAACACAGATAAGCTGATTTGAACCTCAAACTTGGTAATCTTTATAATGGATGTGCACTTATTTTTTTGTTGTGTCTACAACCATTTAGATTCTGAGTGAGTGGTTTGCGTAAACTCCCCATGTACCCCAGTGTGTACTTTGGATGTGCTAGCCTGTCCAAAATAATTTGTTTACTTGGGATTTTCCATCATATGCACGGGATAATGATCCTATTTCACTGCCGTACATTGCCAACCCTGAGAGTTTTGTGTAAAAGTACAGCCAAATTAAGTATTCGGCACACTTGGATGTATGCTTACCCCAAGGTAATTCTGAATGTGGGGAAAGTTTACACAACCATTTCGATTGAAGAAGAGTTGGGATTGGAGAAACTAATAACATGCCTATCTTTTCCATCCTACAACTCTCACTTTTTCGGAGTAATGGATTGTGATGGCTGATGAAGTTGACCTGCAGAGTACTATTTCATCTTTATACTCTCTTCCCTGAAAGGAAGTTATATGTTCACATCCATGATGCACTTCTCGTGACTCAGGCATCTAATATCTCAAATCTGCATGCCCGCTCTCAACACATACTTAAGTTCTGTAGCACTGGAGAAAGTTGCATATGCAGGGAGAAACTTTCTCAGATTCGGATGCTTGATATGACCTGGGGACGATTTGTTTAAGCCCCAAACATTAGTTGCTCAAAGTTCTTCCAGGAACTCCTCAATCTTTGTTAAACTGTGTTTGCTAGTGTGCAAGTTAGGCAGGTTCGTTGTGCCATTAGGCATCAACAAGCTGGTATTGTATCGGCTCATTATAATGATGTTAGATGAGTAGCTCTATATCGACTCAAACAAGTTCCAGGGTTATTACCCACCATTTCCTGGCACAGTCGGTGTGAAGTTGGCCAACGTTGAAATTTCATGATTGTTCCAAGGCATCGTGTCTTTTATGTATGTATTTGTTTGTTTGTCTCCATATGCCTCAAAAAGCTCAAGACAAATACTATGGATAAGCCAGGTAACAGTGTCTAAACAGTATGGCATTGCTTCCCTTCTTTTCTTGTAGTGATGAATTCTCAAAGATGGTGGAGATTTCGTTGAGGGAGGTGGTACGTGGGTTGATGGAAGAGATGGAAATGCAAGTATATGCAAATGCTCCCTCCTCATCTTCTGCTGCTGGAATTCCACTAGTGAAGCTTGTACCGCGGATTATCGAGCTGGGGAATCATTTCTTGGAAGAGCCAAGCAAAAACATTTATGTCCGTAGAATTCGAAGTTTACCTGAACTAGATCTCTTCTGTAAAATTTTGTATTCTGGTGCACCGATTGTTTCGTAAAATTTAGGAGGCTTGGTAATTTTGCATGAGTTCAGTTCATTGTTTTGTTGAAAGAATCAGCTGCACAAATGATCCCATTTTCATGGAATTACTTTATAATACATGGAAAGAGTCAACTACACAAATGGTAGTGGTGTAGATGGAATTAATTCAATGGTGTTATTGTGGACGAATTTTCTTTATGTAAGTCTCATTCAAGCTTGATTTAGAATCCACCTTCATGACTATATACGAAATTAGACCAATCAAAGAATTCCATATGCTGCTTAAAGGCACGGCAAACCTTTGCTTTGTCTTGGCAAAAGAATGTATATCCTGATATTTCGTGCATATCTACTTCTGTGAAAGCATTATCCGATCAATTATTCATGCCTCCTACATGCATAACTAGGCATAGTTTGAGATTGTCACTTTGGTTGAATTGCTTATATTTCCGGCTTATCATTTCTTACTAGGAATGGAAACGGGGTGGATCAGGGATGGGGATGCCTATACCCGGTGCTGACCCAAACCTTAACAGGACGGGAATAGGTTCAGGTTCTCTTTCTGCAATGGGTACGGAGCGGATATGGGCAAAAACGAGTTATATATACAGGTCAGGTACGGGTCAAAACAGGTATCAGTCGAGTATGGATCAGCACATCTTATTTTCATACCCGGCCCAATTGGTTTCTGGTTTGGGTATTCACCGTGCTGTTCTGGTTGGGGTTGAATGGGTGGGGTCAATATTGCCATCCCTATCTTACTGCAGCCTTACCTTGCTCATCTCCGAGCCGGAAGGGTGTGCTGTGGCTTGGGTTTAGTTTGGCAAGAAAATCTTGAAAATGTGGGCATGCACTGCTGCCAAGGAAACATCTAAAGTTGTAGAACGTCCCAAACAGGTCGATGGTTTTTGCTTTCTAAAATGTTCAACTGAGTTTCATTCCTTGGATCAAATTAATATTACAGTTTGTGTATGAAGTTTGATGAGAAAGCTCATGTTCAGCTCCTATGGCTTGCTCTCAGCTCATCATAAATGGGCAAAAGAAACGAGAACAAGAAGCGCTAGAGGTTAACAAGATCAAGAATGAAAAGCCTTAGCTTTGTTCATCTGCCTTTATTAGCCCTATCACTCACAATTTTGGTAATTTAATGAAGTAGATCAGCTGACGCATACGAGACTTTGCTGTGCAAGAAGAAGATTTGTTTCCGACACACACGAAAGGCTGTGCCACAATTATACAGATATAAAAGCAAGTTCACCCAAATTAAAGCATTATCTGCGAATAGGCTTTGTGGTGAGAGAATTAGTAAATAGCGGCAGAGGTGGACGTTTCTTTGTTCTTGAATTCCTCAAAGCACTTGCAACAAGAGAAATGCCTGCTATAATGTTACATGGTGGAATTATTAATGCTACGGCTTTGCTCGTCCGAGAATACAACGGGAGGAGAATGGGGAATGGCAGTCCTCCCAAGATGTCTGCTGCAACCGAAACGACTGAAAAAGGTTTACACTAGCAGGCTCAGATGGTAAACATGCCCAGATCAGGGTAAAATGGATCCAGCAGTTAGTAAGTTTTGGTTCTTCCATAACCGAACCGTTACCAGAATGGCGCTGGTCCTGATTCTGAATCACCAATTCCAGTTCCACGAAAGGTGGAACCGGAACTGAACTGGGTGGTCTCCCGGTTCGTTTTCAAACTGGACCTATCAAGGTACCGGAATGGCGGAGTGGCTTCATAAACCTCATGCGCATGCTGAGTTTTTGTTGCTCTCTTCATAGACAACTAGTCGGAAACAATTGACTGAAATGATACATTGAAGTCACAAACTAGAGATGAATAATCTCCATTTCGAAGTTCAAGCACGCTTATGCAAGAAGCCTCATCATGGCAGACTAAAATGATAACGATAACGTACGAATTTCCAAGAAGATCAGTATAAGAATTTTCTAGTTACAGCAGACTTCTTGGGAAAAATGAAAAAGAAAAACTAATAACTTCGATGACTTCTAACTCAATTGTTAATATTTACACACCTATGCCAACTGGAAGTTGCACCTTGTCTTCGTATCCTGTCTCCTATGTGTTACTTTATACAGGAAGATGCACGAAGGATGATCAAATTCAGAAGGCCGTGGTGGATCTGCATGGTACAACCAGAGAATGAACCATTTTCTTCTCACTGGTTACCGGTTCTTTGCTTGCCAATGGTAATCAACTCCTTACCTGCAAATTGTATCAACAAATGGTTTCAGCAAAAGAAAAGAGAGTTTTAGAGTTGGTGCTCAGAGAGGGAGCTCCCTTCAGTCCAAGGCAGGCTGGTCGCTACTAAAACCTTGCTCCTGCATCCTTCGATCGGCAGCTTTTCCAATGTCAAGCTTGAGGAGAAGCTGGCGGACGAACGAGTCAGCAGCAAGAATCAGTAGAGAGACCATCCTGAGATGGACAGAAGGGAGCTCCCTCGTCTTAAAACTAAGATAATGGTTTCCTTTTTCAACAATAAAAACATAAATCATCTTCCGAAATGAGAATCTTTTCTAAAACTAGAACTATGAAGACACCAACAATTCAAAATCTTATATTGTGGAGTACTCTGGTCTTCTCGAAGAATTCATAGGATGGTTGATCTAAGACCCCGGTGCAAACTTTCTAGTTCTACCCCCCAAAAAGAATGTGGTTCTCTCTCTCTCTCTCTCTCTCTCTCTCTCTCTCTCTCTCTCTCTCTCTCTCTCTCTCTCTCTCTCTCTCTTGCAGTATGTATTCATGCAGAGGAGTGAGGTTAACGAAGAAATGAGGATGGAATGTGACTCTCTTTCTGTCTCTCTCAAGATACACCATGCATTCATGCAGGGGAGGAAGCTTACAAAAGAAATCCGTTATTTATAGGCGAAAGCTTTCCACCAACGTCACCACTAAGATCCACACCAGCCTGGACGCAAGATCTAAAAAAGTATACTTTTTTTTATTAAATTTTGATAGAATCGCGGTGCGTTGGAGTTGCCATGAATGTTGCATCCCAAAGCAAGCTTGGTACCGCCTGCGCCTCTTCTGAAGAAATCTTCCAGCGCTGAACTCCTCGTCAAGGATTTTAAGTCTGCCCTGGTTCGAATTTTAAGTCTGCCCATGGTTCCAGAGAAAAGTACTAAATGCAATGATTTTGCATAAACATTTCTACCCTTTGATTTTTGGTATCAACTGTAGAGAATTGAATTGAAAATATCACTTTAGCTTTCTACTTTACATTTAGTGTTTCAAATATTTAGGATCATTATAATATCTTCTGGTGCATAAGCATCTTCACTATTAGATCTTTAAGACCAATAATAGAGATTTAAATTGAAAGTATGGTTGCACCATATATATTAAATACAAAATCATTTAAAATTTTATTATTGATCTCAAGGATAAAAAAGTGAAAATATTTTAGTAAGATTATGTATCTCCTACTTCACACACACATATATATATATATATATATATATATATATATATATATATATATATATATATATATATATATATATGTATATATATATATATGTATATGTATATGTATATGTATATATATATGTATATATATATATTTATATACATATATATATACATATATATATACATATACATATACATATACATATATATATATACATATACATATACATATACATATATATACATATATATATATATATATATATATATAAGAATGATAGAATCCACTGAACATACTCCTTCATTCACACCATCCAATAGCCTTTCATGAACGATCTTGAATGGCTCCACATGAAGGATATACATATATATATATATTAAGAATGATAGAATCCACTGAACATACTCCTTCATTCACACCATCCAATAGCCTTTCATGAACGATCTTGAATGGCTCCACATGAAGGCTACCCTACTCCGTCGGATAAAGACGATGCTTTGTTGGCACTATTCTAATTATATGTTAAAAGTGATCAAGTAGCAGTCGTTTAGAATTATATACTCTTAAAAAACCCATCATTCACACACATATATATATATATATATATATATATATATATATATATATATATATATTTATTTATTTATTATGGTAAACAGTGAAAAGTCGGCATAAACGTTAAATCTTTTATCAGACAAAAAGACCTTTTCAGCACTAATTTACTTGATATCCTCAGAACTCCAAATAATAGTTTTGGGAGAAAATATGATAGGCAACCCACTTAATGCAGGAAAAACTTCTCAATAAAGTTAAGATGCAATTATAACACAAAGTTTCAAACACTAATACGCACACACAGCTTCGTTTTGCCTGACACCAAAATAATGTCATTCATGTCGTGTGAAAACTCTAGATCATGACAGGACATAAGCCCGTGTATTTTTGGGCTAGAGCATGATCTCAGGTCACCTGAACCGTCCTTTATTATTTGTAACATCAGAATCACAATTTTAACTCAAGGAATTAACTGTAATCAGTAAAAGTTCCTAAAAGAAAATTGTTGGGAAAAAATGTTCGAAAGCGGTTGAGTTGCCAAACTTGAACTCAAAGTTATGGTTAATATGAAAAAGAGTACAAAATCATCAAAGTGAAGAAACTATACCCTGCAACTCGGTTAGCTCATTCTCAGTGAGTGCAGTGACCCGCCATGGACTCTAGAAAATTTGCTATGAAAAGAAGAAATATGCAATACGGCATCTAAGGAAAGTATATCCGAAACTTTCGAGAAATTAAAAGGAAAGTACATGCCGAGATCGGTTATTGGTACTTGTAAACATGCAAATATCTCAATAAATAATGCATGGTGAGGTCTGACCGGCTGCAGGGGATCCCATTGATCAAATTATTAAACATTCGCCAATTTATTTAATTTTTATTTTAATTTAAGCAAATCAATGAGCTGAATGACAAAAAAAAAAAAGGTATACGCAGAGGATTTGTTATAAGAGTATGTGTTGCTATTATTATTACTATATGTGTCTGTGTGTAAGAAAGTATATATATATATATATATATATATATATATATATATATATATATATATATATATATATATATATATATATATATATATATATATATATATATATAGTTATATGCCAACTCTGATTTGTTCGTGGAGACTTCATCCCGACGGCTCGTTTTTCTCCGTAGCACTGCTTTCAAGTTTTCTTATATTATCTGAACACCACCTCAATATGCTGCCAACCACATGAAAAACAATTGCTCTTAATTCAATGGGGAGCAACATGTTATGTCGACATGGTTGCAGATTGCGGATTTATAAACATCTTTTGCTGAGGATTCGTCCTGTCTAACAGTCACCAAACCCTGATAGAGGATGGTTATCTTGCAGAACTTTGTGAAATCTTTTGACATGCAATACATTAATCTGGTCAGCATTGGTTGATGGACGGCAAGGGGGAGATCTGACGTGCTTATCTTACATCAAAGGTCAATCTTTGAGGGACGTCAAAGGCCAATCTTACGATCTTGTGCAATGCTCATTGATGGAGTCACAGACTTTGTAGTTACTGAAAAACACGCGTCTTCTCCCTGTAATCTCCTAAACGGCTACGCTACACACCTTAGATGAGATCAACACTTGAATGTTCGAGTTTCAATCAAAACAATTTGTTTTCTGATTTTGAGGGAAGACCTTCAACCGCAACTTTGAGGACCGTCTTCAGTCCAACCCGACATCAAAAGAAGCTCCCCCATCACCTCTCTCTCTCTCTCTCACACACACACACAAGCTAACTAATAATTTCTAGGTCTTATTTTAATCAATCAAACCTTATGCTTGGTAAAGATACTACATTGAGTTTCATTTTGCATTATACTTGACGGCATTAACGAGGAAATTTTGACTTCTAGGTTTTTTCAAGTCATTGATTGTTGAATCTTTTGAAAATCTTATAAATGTGCATTTTGGCAAACCCTGTGAAGAATGCATGAAAGATTGTGCTGCTCACTAAAGTTCTTTTGTTAGTGGGATCGTTATGAAGTTTTTAAAAGTTAATTCATTCTTTCTAATGTACTTAACCTGAAACAAAATTATTTACCACTTCTGTGGATTTTACGGTCAAATTTCAAGAGTACCACTAGTATTGTTTATTGAAAGAATATGAGCCTTACACTCCCACGAAGCAAGCTTGTGCACGTTTGCAATGAAGAAACATGCTTCCATATCAAGCTTATACGAGTTTAAACTCCCAATATCATGATGGTGTACTTGATATGGTTTGTTTATTATTCACACGTTAGATCAAGTGCTAATGACATAAAATATGCTTCAAGTGTGAAGTCTGGTGCATTGCTAATCGTTCATTGTTGAAGAGGGCCACTGAGAACATGCTTTTCACCATGTAGATTCATGGAGAAGAGAGTCCAGAATTTTATTTCCTTACGTAGCATGAATATATAATTCTCTCAAGTACCTGAAAAGATGCGCAGTATAACTTCACGGTAATGGTGCATACCGTGTGGTTGCGTGTGTCTGTATGTGTGTGTGTGTGTGAGAGAGAGAGAGAGAGAGAGTCAATCCTTTTTCTAATTGTTAAAAAAAAATGCAGTAGATGCTTCCGAAATGCTCAGATCAAAATATAGCAACAATGTGGTTGGGCCAAAGTTCTCCCAGTTCACATTTAGATTGCTTATGAATTGCTGAAATGCAATTAAGAACAGAACGAAGTACCATCTATGATCGAACCACGTAAGGAAAGAAAGTCGTTGACACCCTCATTAGCACAATGCAGCCGAGAGATCTTTCTACGTTTCAGCTCTCCGTTTTGCTTGCAATGCCAATCACATTCCATCTTCCCGTGTAGATCAATTCTTTCGAGGAAAGAAACTTTCTCAAGTCACTGGTTTGAGGTAGACATGGCACGTTCTGGTTTGGCTGGAATCAGGAACTGAAACTCTACCAGGATATGGCCGGTTTCGGTTTTGGTTTCAGACCATTAGTTCTAGTTCTGGTTCTAATCTGAATCCTAAAACACTCGGAACCCCAAAAACTACTAAAAATTTGAACTAAAAAAATCAGGAAAAGAATATGAAACCGGTTCCATGGGGTAGAACCGGAACCAAACTGAGTTATCCATGATTCTGGATCGAATTCCAGGTCTGGTTTGACCAGTTCCGGTTCTAACAGGATCATGACCGTTCCAGTTCTGTTTGCAACCGGTTCCAAACCAGCCCATGTCTAGTTCGAGCTCTTCTTATATGTATCGAGCTCCTCCAGTCCGTGATTTTCTTCCTTCTCTCCGATCCTTCTTAGTCTTGCCTAGGACACTGAGTTTTCGTTTCTTCTTTATCTGCTCAAGGATGGCATCCAGACCAGATGGCTAGGCAGCTGAAGCGTTTAGCTGTCAGCAGCTTCCTCAGAGTCGGCTTCAAGAAGCTTCTTTACTTGAATTTCCTCTCTGGCAAATTTCCAAACCTCAGTGAATCAATGGTCTAAATAATAATGAAAGCAATTGATTAATAAATACATGAACATGGTGCATTTAGTCCATGCATGAGAGAACTTGTCTTACTGATTATTGAAATTTGACAACAATAATCTTTAAGGTTTCAACACCAAGCGACTCTTTCAATACAGTAAATAGATGTAGCTTCATGAGAAGTCCAAAGTAAAAGGTGTTAAGCTTCCGCTTGGACTTCAAGACTGAGGCTAGAACAGTATTGAACTCACATACAAAGGGTATTCACAACAATAATCCTTTAGATCTGCACATCAAGCGACTCTTTCCATCCAGTAAGTAGATTCAAGAGAAGTCCAAAGTAAAAGGTGTTAGGCTTGCGCAAGCGCTTGCACTTAAAGGTTATGGCCAGAACAATATTGAACTAAAATACAAAGGGTGTCCCTGAAGGAACTCTCAAGAATTCACTTGAGGAGGAGAATGATTGTTTGTCCAGAATTCTGGACTCCGTCCCATCTTATACATAGCAAACATGTTCATCATTTAATGTTTCCAAATTGGGAGTAGGAATCAATGCCCAGTTATTATGTTCCACACCTGTGGGAAAACACATCCAAAATCTGAGGAAGAGAAAATTTTAAACAAACAATTCAAAGGATTTGAGAAATCCAAATTTTCATTCTCAATGTGAAATGCAAACATGGGATTTCGATTTAGCAAGTACCTTGAATTCTGTCTCTCAAATGGTCGATGCACTCCGTTGCATCTCTAAGTTAATTCTAGCATTTCTTAGAAAATGTCATACATAGTTTTATTACAATCCTTCCATCACTCCCTCCCATAGGAAGTAATTCATTTCTCACAAAACTGTGGTTCATGTACAATCCTTCCATCACTCCCACGCATAGGAAGTAATTCATTTCTCACAAAACTGTGGTTCATGTATTACTATTGTACTGATGAAGCCATCAATACTATGCATTGAGGTCAAGGATTGTCAATTCTTGGTCTCTGGCAGCTGTGACGGCAACAACACCTTCGATAGTAGACAGCTGTGGCAGCAAGCCTCCTGGCTTATCGTTCGTGCCGTTCTGTTCTCCAGTCTTTGTCCCCACGTGGTTCTTCTCCATCTGATGCTGCCTTCTTTGATACAGGTCAATAGCCGTCATCCAATTGTACACACAAAAATACAGACATGAACATCTGTTATTATCATCCAACACAGAAAAAAGCTCAAGAAAGATTGAAAAACCCACTTACGTAATCCATCTGGAGAGATGACATGCATTCAGACATTCATTTGGGCTATCTTCTCCCGCAATGCATCTACACATACTTTTCCTTCTGAATCAGAAAGGACACGGGAAATACAGAATACATAACTGTCAGATTACAGTTGGACCGAAATCAAGATATCATAGTTGACAGTATTTGCAAGAAGTCCTACCTGCAACTGGGAAAACAAAACCAGAAACGATGAAAGTTGGATTCATCTTCCTGAAGTCCAGATCTTATCCAAACTGCGATATAGTGATCTCTCTCTCTCGATCTCGGGAGGCAACGACAAGTGCATGGATTCATTTGTGTCAATATTCGACGCCATGCATAATCCGAAGCAGAGTAGAATCACTCGGATCGCAACGTATCGACGCACCTCACCAGCCCACCAGACTTGTAGATTCTCCAAAACAAACTTTCAAAGCTCTCTCTCCTTGTCTTCATGCACATGAACTCCCACCATGTTCAAGCGGTCATGCACGATGAAATAGTTTGATTCCTAGCTCTGGACATAAAATTTTACGAATAAGCGCGCTTGAGTAGCAGCAGCGTAGACATGTTAACGAACAACTCTTCCTAGAAACATAGTGGCCCGGAGAAACAAGACACTTTAAGGAAAAGCTTGGTGGAGCCTCCCAAGTCGGAGAAATGGCAAGCGCATGGAGCCTTGAAAAAAGCCTCTAGACCATCCTAAAACTAACTTCCGTGTATGACATGAGAAAGTCCTCTAAACTTGGTTGAGTGGAAATTTCAGTTACATTTTCATCGAAGTCGGACAGGATAGCTAGCAAGAGAAACCCAAGTAGAACTGTATCCTCAAGAACCGAATAAAACCAATTTATCCATCAAGGGATGTGGAAAGGATTAAGAGATAACGATCCCTTCCATCTGCGAACCATTGGGCAAATATCTAAAAGTACAAATTTCTCAAGGGAAGTCAACCCAGTGAATTAAGAAAAGAGTCACAACCGTGCATCAACATATCTAGTGTCCGAATCACATGAAGATGCAATAAAAAAAGAAGCAAACTAATCAATCATCTATTGGTCCAGACTGCCAACCTCAACAGCAGATATCGACACCGATAAGCATTTTGGAGATGGAACAACATTAGAACCCGAGATACTTCGGCTAGTTACCTAAATGGATGGAGTGGCGTACACTATAGACAATCATCTAACAGACATAAACTTTATACAGTAAGGAAATAGGCTACCTCTTGATCAAGACGACCAACATCTTCGGTCTTCTACACAGAAAACCAATCTCACAAGGCAAACATTCGCCAAGGAGATCAGCAACCATTAAAATGTAGAAGAGCATGTGAGATCGATCAACAAAGTAATGAATCAATAGCGTCTCTCTCTCTCTCTCTCTGCCGCAATCGAAGAAGGAAACACAGAGCTCCCTTCAATCCAAAGAAGATTAATATCTGAATAATGAAGCTCCCGAATCAAGCAAGCCACAAGCTTATCCTTGTTCATAAACCATGGGCAGGATAGTGGGATCCATGACTTGGCAGCTTCTATATATCAAGCAAGAACCACATTTGGACCGAAAGGAGCTTTACTCATTCCATCTTTTCTACTCATTCCATCTTTCAGGAAAGATCCACCAACAAAACAATACCAACGTAGGGTAGAAAAAAGCAAATGCTACGTTGCAATAGCCAAAATCAATCGGAGCACAAGAAAATGATAATAACATGACATGAGATCTTCCAGTTCCTTTCTTGCCCACCATAAGGAAAATAAAGACAATTGATTATCTCCGCACGCAGAGCGTTAACTCATCTGCCAAGTCTCTTCGACTCCCACTTAGCAGGTATTGAGTTCGATTCCCAGGGTGGGCACTCATGTTAGTCTTAAGGTTCCTGCTGTAAAAAAATCCCATATAATTGAATACCAAATATATAGGGAGAGAATGATGAAGTAGTCCATAATACTCAATGACTTGTTTTACATCATTTTACTATTTCAATCATCAGCCTTTTATTACTATTTTAGTATGTTTTCACTGTCTAAAACTGCTTTTTACTCATCAAACCACCTATAAATATAAATATTTATATATAACTGATTTTATAGTTTTTTTAAGGTTTTAAGTGATTTTGATGGTAATAAGAGTAGTTTTGATCATGACAAAGTGGTATGGGCAATGGAAGGTAGATGTCAAAACGGTAAATCATGCAAAATAAATTATTGAGTATGATTGATTAGTGAGTACGAAATATTTTCTCTCTTTTCATATATATATATATAATAACATACCTTTTTTTACTCCCATGCTACTTTCTTTAAAGATATTTGATATTAATCTGCTTTTTAAACTGCACCATAATTTAGTGTGTGACTATACAATGTACACATAATTATACATTCAACGTGAATTTCATTTGTTTGCACTGGCGAAACATCAACAAAATTTCAGAAGCGGATTTTCTTGTTAGAATTCAGATTTGGAACAGAGAGAGATCTGACGGGAATCGATGCCCTGAGCGTAGTAAAACACAGGTGAGTACCAATAATAACTTCGACTGGCAAATAGTGAAGAAAAGTATAAGAGATGAGTACCGTGGTAGGGCAGAGTGTCTCCACTATATTTTGTCACCTCGCATATACATCAAATATACTTATGTTGCATTATCCAAGAGAATTAGAACAAACAGTGGCTGCTATACATTGAGACAAGGTGGGACTTCCAGTTCACCTAAATTTGAAAATAAAAACGTTATATGACAAATGGTTGAATTCGTGGGTTATAAGCTCGTTTCATAACCATGGGCTATTTTCATAAAAATAATCTCCGTTAGTTTGAAAAATTAGAATAAAGTTAGTCGATTCGCAAGTTATTGTAAAACATTTTCTAGATCCCTTGCTTAGAATTGAGATTGTAAAAAATGAAGAACAATGTTATTATCACACAAAATGTAATAAGTGAGCATAATAGGAATAAATTCAATCTCTCTCTATATACTCCCTTCACTTATGTTGACTCATTTTTTGGTAGCATGAATGTAATAAATATATTTTATACTTTTCTAAATTACCTTAAAATTTATAAAATTATACTTATGTGTCCCCAATGCAATGATAGACACGTATTAGTGTGGGCAAGATCCAGTTTTCTTGTTACTAGACACTCCCTCAAGCTATATATCACTTGATCATCACTAGTGCTTGTTCGATCAATCAAACAGTGATGATCAATGCATGTATCATGCATCAACGTTGTCCATACGATCACGTGAATAAAAACAATTCACTCTTAATTTTTCTCTCTATATATAGAGACCGACATTGTTCGTTCATAACATTGTCCTCCGTACTTTTTCAAAAATCCTTAAAACTTTATAAATTATACTCAATGCCACTCAAAAACAATTAAATATCTTGAATGTACCATGGTCTTTCATATTGTTGGCTCTGATGTGTGGTATTACAATTTGATACTTCAAAACCCAATTGAGGTAAATATTCGTGCTTTTTCTTTTTTTTTTGATACCATAAGGATGCCGAAGTCAGATGTAAGCGCAGGGCATTGAGCTCCTGACCTTCAGCTTTTGAGTCGACCCTTAATCAGATGCAAGGCCAAGTCAGATTCAATGTTGTTACAACAACATTCACTGATTTGAAACGATATTTAGGTTAAAGAATTTAAACCACCGAGTTATGACCAGCTCTATTTCGTTTAGTACTGAGTGCATTTGCAAATTTAGCTCATGAAAGATATGGCAAGCCACTTCACACCCAAATCAATGTATATAATCCGGATTATGTGTAGATTTCACCCCCTAATATCTAACTCTCCTTCATCCCACTCAAGAGCATTCTGCCACTTTCGGTGGCAACACTGACCTTCCACGTGAATCACCGCGGCCTACATGTCCGACCATTCCAAAGAACACTTGCCGACCCCTTGCTGCGGCGGATGGCCCGGATTTACTTGGGCCTCATCCTCGAAACTGCCAGTATCACATGCTCCAATAGTGTCAAATACAACACCGTTTATGTATGATCTAAAACATGGCAATTATGATACTTGTTTGAACCTATTTTCACAACTGTTTTGTGCATGGTATTGTTGGGTTTATGCATGGCATAAGTACCAGTGACCATCAGTTAACTCATATTTGAGTTCAAATCTCAATCTCGAGTCGGAGTGCAGCCCAACTTGGTTAGATTTGATCACACAATTGGTTTAACCTAGGCTCACTTTTTGAGTGTGTTTGCTCATAAATCTGAAATATTGCTGGAGTTCATCTGATACCAAAAAACTACCTCATAAGCTTCAAACCTGGATCAAATTGACCAATCAAAAGCTAAGTTAGATCACATTTGAAATCCAATATATATATTAATCCTAAACCAAAAGTGCTGAATAATCTGAATATGATCTTACATTTACATATGAAATATAATCCATCAATTATTCTAAGTATCCATCAATGATTTAGAGTTTGATCAACCCTTCAAATTCTTTGTTTACATCCCCCTCCATCCTCCAGTGTCTACTCCTAGTAGCAATCGATGATGACTTCAAATAATATAAAGATATGAATAGATAAATGTGCTTGCACAAATTATATCAATCAGGAAGGGAAAGCTAGCGGGAGAATCTCGAGAATTTTTATTTGGAAATTGCAGAAGAAGCACTGTTACCAACGGTTGGTTGGTTCAGTGAGTTGTCATCATTCAACATGAGCAAGGCTCAAGGTCGAGTCTTGGAAATGAGGAAATCAGTGTTGGAAGAGCTTTACCCACTCCCCAAAGTGAGCCGACGAAGCTCAAACCAGATGAGGTGGGTCCTTAAGGGCTTCTCGATACCGGCAGTTTGGACAAAAGAGGAAGAAAAGGATGAAATCTTCTGAATACGAGAAATAATGCTACGTAACTTTATATGAGGGTCTTCATGATGTCAAACGCTGGTCGTCGCCATAATTACTCTTCTATCAAATACATTCGGCAGTCATACGAAGATTAAGTCAGTTCCTAAAGCCTCCGGCGTAGACGTGCCTGGTTCCAATCCTGGAACCACAATCAGACCGGTTTCAATGATGATTTGGAATCGTTGGTTTTTGGTTCAGGTCCTAAATCATTTGGAACTGAAAAAATATTGAAAATTTTGAACTTTGACTAAAACATATTTAAAAATTATGAAACCAGCGATTCAAAACCGCTGGTTCTGGTTCCACAGAAGTTGGAACCAGAACCAAACGGGGTCCTCCCTGATTCTGGATCCGGTTCAGTTAGTTCCGATTCTTGGCCTGGTTTGGTTTCAAACGGGCCATATCTACTCTTGTTAAACATATCACTACATACACAAAGAGACGCCATTCTTGTGCCTAGGGGTTCAATTCAAAAGAACTTTCAACTAAACATGACCCATTTTGGGCCATCCTGAATCTGGAACTGGTTTCGAACTGGCCTGAAGCCAGTTCATGTTTGTGGCCTAAACTACTTAGAACTGAAAAAATATAAAAATCAGAAATTTAAAAAATTAGAAAATAGAGAACTGGCAGTTTAGAACTGCCGGAATTGGTTCCACCAAAAATAGAATTAAGACTAAACCCAGTGGTCCTCGGTTCTGATTCCAGTTGAAACTGTTAGGCCGGTTTGGAACCAGTCATGTCTAGCTTTAAGGTGAAATTCATGAGTTTAATAAACAGAGTGCCATAAGCGTCTGCCGAACCCAGCTTGCTTTTAAAAAAAAAAAGAATTTTCGGGTAGTATCATTTTCTACCCAGATTTGAATTCAATAATCAGTCAACGAATTCTTTTATAATAAACACATTATTCTCCTTATCTAAAGGCAAGAGCAATCTACCAAGACCACCAAGCTGACTCCATTATTTGACTTGTAATGTAGACATATATGGTTCGGATCCGAACTGATTGTGGCAATCTTGATCCAGCCCGAAATTGGCAACCACTAATTGGCTAGTTTATACATTTTAAGTTGGTGAACGAACAACCCTTGTTTGGTTGGTTCGGTCACTAAGTTGGTGAACGAGCTACAAACATCCATTGCTTTTGGGATGGTTAACATGCCGAGCTGCTCGTGGGTTCGGCTTTATTTGGACCGCGATGAGCTCACTCATGTTTGATCCAAGATCTAAACAAGCTGAACATGAGCTGGCTTGTCAAGCTGGTTTGGTTAAGCATGGTGAATGTTATGTACATATATTGTAGTAAGGTCATATTAACCAAACTAATTGTGTGGTATACTGTAATTAATTGATCTAGTCTATCAATTTTACAAGAAAATTTTCCAAAAAATAAAACTTTTGCTCAACTTTCTCAATCAAATTTAACTTGGTAATGAAAAGTTATATGTGAAGCATTATAGTTTTAACTTTCATGAGTATTTTGTGTTCAGCTCATCTAACCCGTGGCTTCGTTTTTGACTTGGCTCAATCGAGCTAAGAAGCCTAACATGAATAACATTTTTGAATTGATGAAACGAGTCATGAACAACTCGTGTTTGGTTTGTTCGGCTCATTTACCAGCTCCACCTACTGAATCTATTTCGGATCCAAACCAAGCCCAACATGCTCTGTGGTGGTAGGTTCACCAATCCCGGGTCATAAATAAATCCAATTGTTGCATATTTGACTGGGGAACGTTGCTCTTCATGGGGACAAAACTTCTTGGGTCCATTTCTTGATTTTGCGTCGTGTGGCACTTTCAATGCCTTTGAGAAAAGAGAAACTTCATATTTGGCCTTCATGGGTATATTTCAACAGCTTGAACGAGGGCGCCAAGCAAGAGAGAGAGAGAGAGGAGGAGGAGGTGGAGGCGCCGAAATAGACGTTACATGTTGGCTTTTGCCGTCAACCTTTTGGGAAAGAATTAGTTCGCGCGCTCCAACCACGAAAAGCTATGGGCTTTCTTTCTTTCCTTGATGTATAAGTACACGCCCCCCCACAAAATCTCTAACTTCCGCTTTCTGTTCGCGGCCTCTTGTTTTGTCCTTCGCTGTGTCTTCTGTACCATAGCTTGGAGAATTGAAGATCAAGGTTTCTCGTGGGTTCCTTCCTCCACAAATCATTTTTGGTTCCAATCTTTTGTTGGTATTCGATCGGTTTCTTGTGTTATCTGTACGCTTTTGTGCTAATCCTGCTTGTTGGTTATCGGTGCTTTTGTGTTTCTCAATTGTTTGTTCGAGTTTCTGGGGTGACACCTATTGCTAGGACTATTTTCTATTCACCATCGTTGCAAAAATCCGTTTTTTGCTTTCTGAGTGGGTTACTTTGTGATATCAATACTGATATCTCCTGCTCCTTTCCACATTATGCACATTAGCTTTTGTTCATTTGATCTTTATTGATTATTTTGAAGGAAATCTGCATTAATCACTAATCCTAGTCCCTTAAACCCTAAAGTTTCCACCTTTTCTCCATAGAAATGGGGATTTCCTGCTCTCCCCTTCTCTTCTTGGAGAAACCCACTATTCCTATTCCTTCGTCTCCATCTTCACCTGTTCCTGCTGTTAATGCTCTCACACAAGATGATCTGAAGAGGATTGCTGCTTATAAAGCAGTAGAATATGTCCAAAGCGGCATGCTTTTGGGTTTAGGAACTGGATCAACTGCTGCCTACGCTATTGATAGGATTGGAGAGCTCATGAAGCAGGGCAAACTGAAGGATATAGTGGGTGTGCCCACCTCAAAGAAGACAGAGAAGCAGGCCTCTGCTGTAGGTATTCCCCTTTCCGACCTTGCGGCACATCCGGTGCTTGACTTGGCAATAGATGGTGCGGACGAGGTAGATTCTCAGCTCAACTTGATCAAGGGAAGAGGTGGGTCTCTTCTAAGGGAGAAGATGATTGAGGGTGCGTGCAAGAAATTTGTGGTTATAGTCGATCAAACTAAGATGGTTGACAATTTGGGCGAGAGTGGGATGGCTATGCCAGTTGAGGTGGTTCCATTTGGTTGGGAGTACACTGCTAAGAGGCTTGAGGCCCTCTTTGAAGAGGTGGGATGTGAGGCGAAGCTTCGGAGTTCTGGCAATGGCGCTGACCCATTCTTGACCGATAACAAAAATTACATTGTGGATTTGTTCTTCAAGGGCCCAATTGGAGATTTGGAAGCTGCAAGCGATGCGATGCTGCGATTGACTGGGGTTATCGAGCATGGTTTGTTCTTGGATATGGCTACAACTGTTATAGTTGCTAGCTCACTTGGAGTTGCAGTGCAGCACAAGCAACTGTGAAATTCATCTGGGAGATGTACACCTCTGCGGATGAAATTTGCATGATCTTTAACTTGTAGTAGTTATACTGAAGCTGCTATATATGTATGATGGAGAGAAACTAGTCCATGACTTCAAGTCTTCCAACTTTGTGATTTAGATTGAAATCGATGTTGGTGATCTGCTAGCCATGTACTACAGATGGTATAGCTTTCAAAGTTGTAAAACTAGAACAGATCTTTTCATGCATAAGGTTCCAAGTGACTATTAGTGCAGGACCATTTCTGTTATCAGGTTTAATATTCTTTTTGTTGGACCTAATTGTCCTATGCTTGAAGCTTACAAGTGGAATCTTATTTATATATCCAATTGATGGAATTCAGTTTATTTTCCTCTTTCATTTGTTGGTGAAGAGATTGTGGTTAGATATGCTTTCTCTGTTTGTTTCCTCCTCTACCATGGTTCTCTCCTTTAAAGTACAACTGCATTACCAGGAAACCGTCCTCTATGTCAGTGACATTTCAACCATTTTTTTCTAACTCGTGATGAATTGATTGTTTTGTTTTAACCATAGTCAAAGCTGTTTCATGATGTTCATTCACTGATTAAAACTTCACCATCGTCGTTTTCAAGATCCTTGGATGTTAAATCATGTATCTTGTAATCCTCTGTAGTCTGAAATTGCCAGAAACCTCGTGTCATGAGGAAGGCTCCTTTTGCCATTAGCCATTTTACCAATATTTAGGCAGAGGACATATAAAAGGATATGTAAGGGGATTCGAATTAAGAAGAGATTCTGTGATATCATTGTGATCGTACTCTGTTCTTCGTCGTAGAGAAAATATTCTTTCCATCTTGCCACGTGAAGTAGCCATTTCTGTGCCGGAATGTATTCCACAACAATAATTTTGAAAAGTTAAAGGATCCTTTCTCACTGTAAAGCTGTTCTTCTGTTAATGACAAGCTTTTATTTGTGGTTGCCGGAATTTATTCCACAACAATAATTTTGAAAAGTTAAAAAGGATCCTTGCTGACCCTAGAGCTTTTGACAAGCTTTTGGTAGATAATAATATTCGTATTGATACTTAGAAATATTGAAACGTTAACCAGTTACTTAATATGGAGGTGTTAGGAGTGGAAGCTTTTGAATATAGTTTGTGCTTTAGTACGAAGAAGCTTTTGAAAAGAGTTAGATACGGTAATTCAAAGAATTTCATAAGGAGAGATGATAGGAGACTTAAATGGATATGTTGTAAAGATGCATTACGATATCAAGGTACTCATTAAAACTATGGTTTTGAGGATAAAATGAAGGTATAGGGATTTTGCCTTAGCTTTTAATCTCTTTATAGCCAATACAATTTTCAAGAAAAACAAAATGAATATTTAATTACTTATAAGAGTGACTTGTCACAAATATAAATTGATTATTTTTTTAAGAAAAAAGATAAATCATGTTGTAAATATTGCAAGGTAATTCAAAGATAAATCTTAATTGTTCAACATCAATTTTTACTCCAGGTAAAAAAGTGGATCAAGAAGAATAAAGTCTATATAGCTATTAGGACTAGACGGTAGAACCTTAAATGTGAGAAAGAAAATATATTTAAACATAAAGTTCTTGAAGGAGATAGTTGAAATTATGTATTACACATATGATGAGAACATTCTAGTGATTAATGATGATATAAAAAATAGATGAAAATTTTATTTCTATAAGTTTTTTAATGAAAATACAAATATTAGTATTAGCTTAAGAGAATTAGCCGAATCAAAAAAGTAAATTGCAATTTCTATTAGTGTATTCAAAAGAATAAAGTTAAAGACACTCTTAAATATATGAAAGTTAGTAAATCTATAAGAACATACAATATTCCTATAGAAGTATGAAAAATCCTTTGAGACATGGGCCTCACTTGGCTCACAAGACTATTTAATAAAATATGAAGAACTGAAAAGATGCCCAATGAATAGAAAGCATGTGTACACTTATACCCATATATAAGAACAAGAGAGACATTCAAAATTATTCGAATTATCGAGGTATAAGTTAATGAGCCACAATATGAAATTATGAGAAATAATTATCAAAACATAGGTTAAGACAAATATTGAGTATAACAAATAACCCATTCATATTCATGTCTGACAAATCTACTATTGAAGTAATTCACCTATTAAAACATCTTATAAAACATTTTAGAGTAAAAAAGAATAGCATTCACATGATATTTATTGATATAAAAAGAATATACAATAGGGTACTAAGAGATGTTCTTGAAAGAACTTATAGAGAGGTATCTCATTAATATACATAAATCTTATAAGAGACATGTGTGATGGTGCAAAAACTTGTACGAGGACTCATGAAAGATTGATAAACTCCTTTGAAGTTAATATTAGGTTACATCAAAGATTAACTTTAAGTTCATATTTATTTATATTGGTTATTGATGAGTTAACAAAATATATTCAAGATGAAGTACCTTGGAGTATGTTATTTGCAAATGATATTGTGTTAGTGGATGAGCCTAAGAAAAAAGTTAATAGGAAATTGAAACTATGGAGAGAAACGTTAGAAAGTAAAGACTTCCAACTTAGCAGAATAAAGACATAATATATAAAATATAAGTTTCATTATTTGGGTATTTTAGAGGACAAAAATTAAGATTTTGGCACATAGTACATACCTCATAAGAAAAGTTTTAAATACCTATTGAAAAATTGATGGAAATGTTACCCATATAATTAATGTTGGTTGGTTAAAATGGAGAGGAACGTCAAGTATTTTGTGTGATAAAAAGATATTAATAAATTTAAAAGATAAATATTATAGAGCAACAACTAAACCTGTTATGTTTTATGGTTTTAAGTGTTTTTCGATTAATCATCAACATGTGCATAAGATGTCCGTAACAAAAATAAAGATGTTGAGATGGATGAGTGGTCACACACACAAGGAAAGACCGTATATATAATAAAGTTATTAGAAATCAATTGGGAGTAGCATCAATAGAGGATGAAATGAGAAAAAATAGTTTAAGATGGTTTGGATATGTAGAAAGACGACCAAAGAACATTTTCGTAAAAAAATATGAAAAATTAGATTGTTCAAATGTTAAAAAAGGAAGAGAATGACCACAAAGTATTGGAAAGAAACTATAAAGAATAATCTAGTTTATATTGAGTTAACTGCTAGTATTTTAAAGGCTTAGTTGTTGTTGTCTATTTTCTATCGTTCTTTCAACTTGATACGATTTTTTGTTTCCAGCATGAACCATTCTGTGTTTCCTCCGGAAGGACCACCTTTTTTCTTTTCACAGCCCCAAAACTTCCAATTATACTTTGGTTGGTGAAGGAAGCCGCCTCCAGAGGTGAGGGTTGGTAGAGTTGGGTTGTCAACGTAGTACGTTTCCATTATTTAATTTCTTTTATTCCTTTCTTCAGCAAACCTGGTGATACAAGGCCAAAAGCAATATAGATAATCAAGCCAACTTGATTTTGTCAACTTCATTTCGTGTCTTGTGTCTCTACCTGTCGTGTCGTTGGAGATGAAGCTAGAACAGAGTAGAACGACACAAGCGACAATTCAGCTGACTAGAGGGTCGACTCACAAATTGAAGGTCATGAGTTCGATATCAGTGGTGTGCATCTCGTTTTGTCCTCCACCCCATGCGTATGTCTTGCTGGTACCATTCATCTGATTGAGGTATGGCAGAAGATGAGATGTACGTCAGAGATAAGGCTAATAATGCAATTCCTTCAGGCTATTTGTTTATTGCAGAATCCATAGATGCTGCACCTTCTGATGGGTTGGTTGAACGCAACCCATTGGAACTCTCATGGAGATTTCCTTCTGACGAGTCTTTTAAATTGAGTCCAGAAGAATGAACCTTGCAACATGAACTTTCCAGCTTGCAGGAAGTTTTCTCCGACGAAGAACCATTGTTGAATTTCAACATAAACAACAAAGCACATTGCTGCCATTGAACGTCGAACTGGACCAAACCACTGAGATCCAAGTTCAAACAGAAAAAATTGGCACTTCCACTCTCTATGAGCATGGCTCGAGCACAAGCTGAATGGATTGACCAGGCCGATTCATTGTTCATTCACCAGCTCAAAACCTTGTTTGCGTTCAGCTCCCCGAGCTGAGCATGACTCGAGCTGTAGCAGAGTCATATTAGCTGAATACAGTTGCTTGGTAAAGTTAAAGATCCTAAGCTTTATTCCATAATCGATTTAGCAAGTCAATTTCCCCAAACTTGTAGTGATCTTTTGTGTAAAATCAAATTTTAAAATGTGAATTCTTTCGAATTATGGAGCAGATTGTCTCCTTTCCCAGCCCAAACCATAGCTCGCCTATGGAAAAAGGCTCACAGATTAAACAAACTGGGGAAAGTTTGCAACCTCGAGTAGCCCAAGAATCTGCTCGTGGCTGAAGTGACTTTATCAGAAGAGCAAGATCTTCAAAGTTCGAAAGTGACGCATAATCCAGTAGATCTTGTTTGGATCATACTCCTAATCCTGCCAAAACACGCCCCACTTGACTTTTAGATTTCCAAAAAAAAGCTGCTATTCATGGCTGGAGATGAACATTGCTGGTCGGGGATGGGATCGGTGGTTTCAGCCGGAATTAAACCAAACCAGGAACCAGTCACACCAAAACCCTGACAGGAATCGAAACCAGCTGTTCCAAACCACCGATTCACCTATTTTTTATTATTTTTAAATTTAAAAGTTTTATATTTTTTCTGATTTGAAATAGTTTAATAAAGAGTCGTGGCTCTCCTTGTTAAGGGGCCGACTCGAAAGACCCTTCAACTTGAACGTCATGAGTTCGATACTCGAGACATGGATATCCGGCAGGGGATGCGCCTAACCTCTGCTTACCTATTAAAAAAAAAGTTTATAGATTTCACGTGGAATAATGCCTTGGGTTTAATTTAAACTAGAGTTGGATTGTGCCTCGCCATAAATCACCAGCAATATATATATATATATATATTAAATTGAAGGGTGGGGAGCGACCGATCCTCCTGAAATTTTGCCGTTTCATTGTAAAACGACATTTTACAGTTGAATACATGGTTTCAAAACTGCTTATTGAGGTTTCCTATAACCAGAAACTAGAACTGAGTTGGCATGAAGCTGGTTCTAGTTAAGAACCGCCAGTTCTAAAGCGCTTGAAATTGGAAAAAAATCATTAAAAAACTTGAAATCAGAAGAAAAGTTGAGATAATATCTAGTTCTGGTTCGATGGAAGGTGGAACTGGAACAGAATTGGAGAGTGTCTAGTTCTAGGTTTGGTATAACCGGTTCTGGTTTCAGCTGGTTCCTAGCCCGGTTCGCTTATGGGTGGAACCGCCAGTCCAGTATTAAACCGGGATCAACCTATTGACACCCTTTTCCCAACAAGATCTTCCTCGACCCTGGTTAGCTTCTTTAGCTTTTATTCAGTTAGTGGTCTTGAATAAGAGGAAAGCAAAAGCTGAGAAATAAAGTGTGAACTAAACAACTTTAGTCAAAACCAAAATCAAGTCTTCTTTCACACTAAACGAGCTTAGCATCAGGTAGGGGTGCGAACGACACGAGTCGAACACGATTTCAAGCAAGCTCTACTCAACTTATTAAGCAAATCCTCACCTTGAGTTCGATCGAGCCTCGATCTTCAGGCTTGAGATCAAGCTCGAGTTGAGCTTGCTAGGTTCGGTGGTCGATCTAGAAATTTTCGGTAGGGTGAGGCAAATAGCCTATTCAATTATTTAAGGAATTCAGTGAAGTCCTGACATTTTTCTATTGAGCTTTCAAATTTGAGGTCCTCAATGTAGTTCCACCACTGGCTAGGCTTATTTGAGGTCCCTGCAACTAAGATTGACTTGATTAAGCTCATGTAAAGATTGAGCTCGACTGTGCTGATAAATTTGCATACACACACACACACACTATATAGTGATTAAATGAACCTTTTTTCTTTTACACACCCAAAATCGTGAATTCTTTCACTTAAAAGTTTTTAAATTATATTCATGTAGCCGAAAATGAATGGATTGATATGAGGAAGATTTCCCTCCGCAAGAGTCCTTTAATTTGAGTTCAGAAGAGTGAACCTTGCAACATGAACTTGCTGACTCAAGATGCTTTCACTTTCAGCTCGGCAGTTCTCAACAGCACTCTGAAAGATGCGGAAGCGATACTTCTGCAAGGAAGTAGGAGAAGAAGGAGAAGAGCATAAAGCAAAAGAGGAGGGTGGTATCCGGTTACACACAGAGGGTTTTCTCAAGAAGATTATTTTATTTTTCAGTGTATTATATTTTCAGTTTTTCATTGTATAAATACTTGGCTTTTTCTTCTTGTGAGTTTTTCTCTCTCGGCTTTTCATTAAAGTCATTAATGCTTATAACTTTTTCAAAAAAAAAAAGTAAAACATTTTTTTTATAAATCTTATCTTTTATAAAAAAAGCAACTCATGAAATTGAGGAAGAAAACTCGTGTCTGCATTTGGTGATTGTTGTTGTTATTGGGGCCGATAGTGGCCACCAACAACTTAGGTAACTTTCTTGCCTGTAGTAAGATTTCTCCCATGACCAATTGTTGAATTTCAATATAAACAATGAAGCACCTCGGTACCACTGAACGTTGAAAATCACTCACAAATCCAAGTTCAAACAGAAAAAATTGTCACTTTCACTCTCTATGAGCATGAATCTGGCTGAACTCCTGCACCGATTAAACAAGCTGAGTGAACCGACTAGGGCAGATTTGTTGTTCGTTCACCAACTCAAAGTCTTGTTCGAAACCGCCAGTTTGATTATTTTGAATAATTTTAAATCTTTTTGTACTTTCTCCAGTTTGGAATAGTTTGAAACTCAAGCCAAAACTAAGACAAAAATATCAATGATTTCCGACCCGAATCAGAACCAGCCCAGTCCCAATTTCTAGAGAACCGGAACCGAAGGCTTGAAATTGAGAGAACCAACCATATCTAGCTGGAGACCATTCTTTGCACACTTGAAGTTGATACTGTGTCCTATCCCATTTTTAAGACTTGGTTTTGGTTTTGTTTGGTGGTTTTCACATGGAATCTACCTCGAATTTTATTTAAACTAGAGTTCGGATTATGCTTTGACATAAATCACAAACAATATACAAGGACAAAGTTGTAAGAATCGATTTCATCATATATCAGTACCTAAAGCGATACGATTTAGGTATACATATCATATTTGCATGTTTATCGATTGTATCATATAGTATCAAAACTTAACTTAGATTCTTGATATATGTTGATGTTCCTCTTCGTTTTCCTCTATTCCTTTTATAGAGCCCTTGAAGCAGTAATAGGTAAGCCTTCTTTTACTTTTGTCAACACGTCTTCATGCTCCGGCTTCTCATTATCGAGCTTCCACATTTTAGCTCCTTGAAGATAGGCTTGTCCCTCTTAGGCATAAACCAAAGATACTTAAAGGGTGTTTGACTTGAAGGCCTAGGTTTATGAAATTGAATTTGTATAAAACTATGAACCTTATTTAAGTCCATCCTGCAACCTGTTATAGCTTGCAAGATCTGGTATAAACCCCCTGTCCAGCATTTCATCAAGGAGAGATGATCCTTCTCTACTTCTACCTTCTGGAGAAAACCCGTGAACCAATATATTAAACGTGTTAGCATCCATATCCATTCCCTTCCGTGAACCCAACATCCTTAACCTGTTAGCTTCACTGCTCCTACCAACATCACAGAGGCATTGCAGTAAACAGTTCAATGTTATACCGTCAGGAAGAATCCCCAGTCAACATCTTTTCCATCAACCCATAAATTTAATCTGCCCGTCTTCCTGAGCTCTTCGAAGAGAGTGGTGCACACAATAACATTGGGCAGATGCCCTTTCCTCCATAGATGATCCACAATCTCCATTGCCTTTACAACGTTTTTTCCATTGCAGAGAGATTCAACTATAGAAAGATAGTCCACACCCTGGGGAAGAACACCTTTCTTTGTCGAAAACTTGTGCAAAAGTTCACAAGCATCCATTACCATTCCTTCTCTGCATAGCACACCTAACAAGATCTAAAGAGAAACCACAGAAAACCCACAACCCAAATCAACCGTTTCATGAGCGATCCCAATTCCTTCCTTTATTTTTCGTTCCTGAAAAAGCCCTTGAATCAAGGTGTTGAAAGTTACCACATCAGGACTGCATCCGTTAGCTCTTATACCATGGAATAACTTGATTGCAGAACTGAACTGTGAGTTCTTGCAATAGCTGCTTATCAGAATGTTAAAGGTGAAGATGTCAGGCTTCACCTTGTCACGTACCATAAATGATAATTCATCTAGATTTATAAGATCATTGACATTTTCATCTCATTTATAAGGATATCACTAAGAACATTTGAATGACCAATTTGTAAGCATATTGTTTGTAAGGGAGGGAGCTCTAGCCTCTACTACTTTTCTTCATCTTATGATATAGTTTTTCCCTACTACTTAGTCATATGATAGAAGCATTAAGAAAACTAATTGGCTATATGATATGACCTCATTATTACTAAATCCATTGATTTATTGTAAACTACTACTAAATTGAATAAAGCACTAGAGAACATTTTTAGATTGTTTATATACCTTTATTGTTGTATGCAAGTTGTGTGCCAATGTAACATTTCATTAGGGAGCCCAAGCCAAAAAAACTGAATTGAACCAAAAAATTTCAGTCAGATTAATTCATATACCAATAGGATTTGGTTCTGCTTCGATTTTTAAATTCATATACAACACAGTTTTGGGTAATTTTGTTTAGTTTGGTTAATTCAATTGCAGATTCATGACGCTTGCACTTTGCCGTACAGCTAAGCAGAGAATTGTAAACAACCACAGAAGGTCTACCATCAATTGCCTTTCGCATCTTGACAAAGAGAATCATGGCTTCATCAAGTTTAAGCAATTTGCAGAAGGTATTGATAGCAAACGTGAATAAGGAATCAATGTGAGGACAAGAGAAAATGCCCTGGGAGCATGGGCATGGATGAGTAAGCATGCGGTCAAGGATGGATGGGATTTCCGAGAAGCGATCACTGAGTGCAAGGAAGGGTCTTGACCATCCATTCATAGGTAGAATGATCATGAGAAAACCACTCATGCTCAGACGCCCAGTGGAAGACGGGGAGGTCATGGTGGCTGAGGGTAGGATGGCAGTGGAGCTTTTTCTTGAAGAAAACTGGGAGATCTTGAGCTGAGAAGGTTGGTTTCTGTAGAGTTCTCTCACCTTGTGCAGGATCGTCGCTGGAGTCCCAATCGGGCAGCGGAGAGTTAAGAAAGGGCCGAAGAAAGACTAGCACGACAGCAACAGAGGGAGAAGAAGAAGAGTAAAGTGAGAGAATGGGTTAATGGCTACTCTAAGACGGATTAGCACAGAAGATTACTATGGAAGATCTAAATTTTCTAGGAAAGATCTATATTTTCTTTATCTTCTATGTTTTACTGTTTATAGTGAAAATCTTTCACTTGACAGGCTTCGTCCTTCCTATTTTTCTTGTGATTTCCATGAATTTAATGCTGCGAATAACCAAATCCAGCGTTACAGTTTCAAGTGAACTTTTATCTACTATGGAAGATCTATATTTTATAGGAAAGATCTATATTTTCTTTATCTTCTATGCTTTATTAAGGCATTCACTACAGTGTTTATAGTGAAAATCTTTCATTTGACAAGGGCTTCATTCTTCCTATTTTTCTTGTTTTGGGCTTTATGTTACAAGCCTCTTTGAAATACGTAACGTACGAGAAGATGGTCTGTCTTCCTGGTTTCCATGAATTTAATGGAGAGAATAACCAAATCTGGAGTAACAGTTTCAAGTGAACTTTCATGAATTGAGACAGTTGAGCATGAGGCTCCCTGCATACGGGTCCATGGCTACTTGACCCTGGGCTGTTGCGTCACTCCTCCAAGGTGCCATGCAACAGCCCGCTCATTTACAATAAAATGAAGTGAGAGGACACAAACGTCCTGATACGCCCAAGCGGCCTGGCCCCCGCAATGCAACCCCCCCCTGACGGTAGACCATATTTCCACCGATAATCGGATGCGGGGTCTGTGGCACCTTTTATATACAGCCTCTTTCAAAGTCCCCACTATTAGACTTCCCTATTAAATAAAGAGCAATATTTCTGCACTCAGCGTGTTAGCTCAACAGCAGGGTGCTGTAGCACCGTTGCTGTTGGTGGGGAGTTCGACTCCGAGAGGTTGCATGTGTGTTTCAAGCTTCGGGCTTCTATTGTAACAAAAAAAAACACAACAGTATTTTATAAGAATGTCGGTAACGCGGTCAGAAAGGCCCCCACAAACAAGCCATGTTCATGCATCCCAATTTACTTTATTTTAAAAGAAAATAAGGGCTTTTGACTTACATTAAATAGTGAATATTATCAAAATATTTCTCTATCAAACAACGCATATGTTGAAGAAGCTCCTTGGTGTCTATGATGTATGACAAAGTGTGTGACTTTTGAAGGATTAATTAAACTTGAAATGATCTCCAACAGTACTTGAAACGATTGCGAAGGAAGCTCTTGTTAGTTAAGATCCTAAAAAATCACCAAGAGTGGAAAGAATTTTGACAAAAAGCACCTATGCTGATGGAATACGATTGACAATTTGTTAGTATGATTTGTAAATTGGCCAATGTTTTGATGGCTTGCGGATGTCAACGAGAAGTTTAATATTGCGTCGCTGTTTATAGTGGAATGTATTGTTATTTTGCCGAAGCATGCACTCATTTCTTAGTGTTAATAGTTTAAGTGGTCCATAATGATGCATTTAAATACATTTCACTGTTTTCCATTTCTTAATATTTTCCATTTAAAAGATTATATATACATACATACACACATACATCTATACATATACACACACTCATATATGTATATATATACATATAAATATACATACGTACACATATATACATATAAATATACATACGTACACACATATATATATATATAAGTACATATATATATATATATACATATATATATATATATAAGTACATATATATATATAAGTACATATATATATATATATAAGTAGTACATACTACTCAATAAGCGCCCTTAAGATCCCATGGAGTTCTACCACAAGGTTGGAAGTGGTGGATGGTGGAGGTTTGCATATACTGGTGCGCACTGGCTGCTTTTTACTTTAATTTATTTATTACATGTAGGTGGAATATTGCTTTTATAAGTTCAATTCATCTGGGCATCAAAACGGGCACCATACATGAGTAGCCTCTTTGTTTTTTGTTTTTTTTGCCGACCAACAATATTACAATTGGACGAGTTGATCCCAAACGGACTAACTAATAGAGCGCTTTGATACAACAACAACTAAGCCTTTTCTCATATTAGATGGGGTCTTATTTAAATTCTTTGTTTTCTTAAGTGTCATGCTAACAATTAATTCAACAAAAGTTTGATTATTCTTTATTCTTTATTGTTTCCTTTCAACACTTTTATGATATTCCTCTTATTCTTCCATTGAACTCTTAATTATTAAAGACCATAGTTGCATATCTCAAAGATATTCCTAACAATAGAAAGAATGCTTGCATAATTCATGTACGTGAATCCTACTCTTTTGAGACCGTAAGTGACAATGACATGGCGATAATAATCCTTTGGCTACACTGATCCTAGCATGCATGGGCATGGCTGGTTCCCCTTCCAGTTCCTATTACAGTTTGGGGATAAATGAAAACCAGCAAAGAAGAAAGTAAAATACATACTAAAAACTTATAGAAGACGACTAAAACCGGAGGTTTGAGGCACCGGTTCTAGTTCCTGTTTCATGGGAGGAGGAACTATAACCAATAAGGGAACCCTGGGTTCGTTTTCAGGGACCAATTTGGTTTTGGTTCAAATGGGCTGGCCAGTTTTGAACCTACCATTAACGTTGCATCTTTTAGGAGAAGAGTTAATCATTTTTATTTTTCATGCCCAGTTTGTTGCATGTTTTCTGGCCCGTCTTCTTTATTTAATTAATTAAACTTTATTGATATTATACTGAAGCTTTCTCTATCTAGAAAAGAAAGATGGGCACCAAAACAGGTCCCCATTTCAGAGGTTAAAAAGATGGTTAAAGAAGAAGAGAGTCGACGTGAGCTCCTTGCTCATCGAAAACATTCATTTATGTCCATTCAAAGCTTGCAGGGTCTGCCCATTTCGTCAATAATGGCAACCACAAAAGTCCCTTATTCATGTATGCACGTCATAGAGGCTTCTAGGTTCGTAGCATTGAATTTGTATGTGTGACATATATATATATATATATATATATATATATATATATATATAGAGAGAGAGAGAGAGAGAGAGAGAGTTTTATATGTATAATGCATTTTGATGCATAATCTCCACCATTGATTCAAAAGATCGAAAAAAAATACTTATTCAAGATTATACAGGGAAGGATATTTTGCATTTAGGACTCCATCTCTTCCTCTCAATATATATATATATATATATATATAGAGAGAGAGAGAGAGAGAGTATCTGAATGTCCACACCATGTTTTGATCAGCGAGACTGGGATCACACTCGGTTTCGGAAGAAGTTGCTTTCAGAGCCATGGCTATCTGAGAGTAATTGCAAGCACTATTTACGTATGTCTGAATCTTTACATTAATGCAATCAAATTGTTAATGTACACCATAACTACTCGGAATATAAAATTGGTAGCAATAATGTTCCCATATCAAGTGATTGTTTCTCAATTCAAGGATCTTGTCGGTTGGTTATTTTTCAGCTTGTTACCTAAATATTAGTAAAATTAGATGAGCTGAACAAGAGAAGCTTGATGTAAATTTTTTCATATGATTTCTTGTTAATTTGATCATTTGATTTCAATTAAAGATTAAACCCACCAATCAATTCCATTAACATAAATGGTTATCCTGTATAGATCCATATCTAAATTGAAAATCCAATTCACGTATGCCAAGGGTATAATGACATGACACCACATTGGTAAAAGGTAACGACGTTAGGTGAAAATGACTTGTAGTGATTGATGGAGGCAAAAAACATGTCATGTGTAAAAAAAAATCATAAAATAAAATCAGTAATATTAAAATAGAATATACCAATTTTTTCTTATGCAACAAATATTGTTCTTGTATTTGGTTCATGGAGTGGTTTACCCACCCAGCTCTGGGATCCAATTTCATAAGGTCCAATTTCTTTCGCCTCCGTCGATCTCTGCCCTTTGTCAGTGATGGACGGTAAGATTAAGAAAAGAATTGTCCATATTACACACTGAGAGAGAGAGAGAGATGTATCCCAAGGGTTTTCGTGTAGCCGTTAGCGGTTTTCAGCTAGAGAGAGAGAGAGAGAGATGTATCCCAAGGGTTTTCGTGTAGCCGTTAGCGGTTTTCCTCGGTATAAATTAATTTATCAGCTATGGTGGACCCGGTGAAGAGATGCAAATTTCATTTCTTGGGAACCTAAACAAAGCTGGAAACGGGTCCAGTGATTGTCAGTCCGGTATGTCTTCATAAAACATTTATTCTTTCTCAAGAAACAAATAGAAAAACTGGAAACAGGTCGAGACATGTCTCCTATCCAGTTCTCCGGATCCAAGTCCTTTTTGGGGGTGTTTGATTGCAAGGCCTGGCCACACTACTTGATTATGAGGCTGACCGGTGGCCCATCCGGCACTCTGAAATTGGTCCTACAGTGACAGTTATGCACATCAAAAAAATAAAAGAGCATTAAATTAGACATTGAAAATACATTTAAAGCGCGTTTCTTCTGGTGTAAAAGATTGGAAATTTCAACATTTTCTTGTTGGAAATGAATAAAAAGATATTCAGGTTTGGGTCTGGTTCTAGTTCTAGTTCCACTCATTATCCGTAGGTTCCTAGTTATGATGGGTTTGATGCCTTCCTGGGTCTGGGTCTGTTTCCATTCATCCCCGTAGACACATAAGACAGGAACAATGGAATTTGTGAACGGGGTCCATCTTTGACAGTGTGGGTCCCCAAGGTGGCCACTTTTGAAAAAGAACCAAACTAGAGTTGTAAATAAAGTTGGTTAGTAGATGGAGAGATAATGATAGTAAATTACAAAATCCTTTACGTACGATCAATTTTTAAGAGCGATAGAAGAATTGATGGAGATGTTACTCATAGAATTAACGCTTGTTGGTTAAAATGGAGAGGAGCATAAGGTATTCTTTGTGATAAGGAGATACCATTAAAGTTAAAAGGTAAATATTATAGAGCAACAATTAGACTTTCCATGTTTTATGGTTTTGAGTGTTGGACAACTAATCATAAACATGAATAAAAGATGTCTGTCACAGAAATAAAAATGTTGAGATGGATGAGTAGTCATACAAGAAAAGATCGTATACATAATGAGGTTATTAAAAACAAATTAAGAGTGTCATCAATAGAGGATAAAATGAGAGAATATCGTTTAAGATGGTTTGGACATATAGAAAGAAGATCAGAAGAAGAACCTCTAAGAAGGTATGAAAAACTAAATTTCGAAAGTATTAAAAGAGGTAGAGAAAGCCCACAAAAGTGTTGGAAAGAAACAATGAAGAATGATCTAGCTTATTGTGAGTTAACTGCTAACATGGCACATGACAGGGCTTTGTGGAAACAAAGAATCCATGTAGCCAACCCCGTCTAGTATGAGAAAAGGCTTAGTAGTTGTTGTTGTATATTAAACATCTATATAATAGTGAATATTTGAATTAAAAGTATCACTACCCTTTTGTATTTTATATATAATACATATTGTATTAAATATTTTTCTTTATAACTTAAATCATTCATCTCAAAAATAAAATGGTTGAAATGATAAAATATATTTGACCATTTAACACTATCTTGGATACACGTACATATATATATATATATACATGTATATATATATATACATGTATATATATATATATATATACATTATTATATATTGAATGTAATATACTATGCACTTTTCTTGTTTTTCATACCCATAAATATAATAAGTTTGTGTTTTATGTTTTTCCATATAGCTTTAAAATCTTTTCAATAATACTCATACCCAAAAAAATAAAAATATCTAACTATTATTTTTTTCTCTCGATTTATATATATACATGTACATATATATAAATAAAAGGTCCAATATATTTAACTGTAATACAAAATAAAATTTCATTATGTATATAAAGTATAAAACCAGCCAAACCTTTTCTGACCCTAGGTCACCTATCAAGTATGAATATAATGTGATACAATTTTGATATATATATATAAAAGAAGTTTGATATATGTTAGCAACATTACATACTTATCACATGTTAGTATATTTAAATAAATTTCAATTATCTAATTTAAAATGAATGATTAATATTTTAATTATAAAATTACAAGTAATTTATACTTTTTAAGTGTACTTAACTGAAAATGTAACTTTTTACTTTTTGGAACTTAAATTTTCGTGTATATATATATATAATGACGAAAATAAGGGTACAGTCAGGTTCGACTGCTTTGGATCCAAAAATGAAGTGACCCACCCAACCCGGTTTGCTAGCGTAGTGAAAAGGAAGTTATCTGCTTTTGGTAAACGTACTGGAGGCTTTCTCTTTACGGAGACCTTTTGAAAGAGGCGATCTTTTAAAGTCTGTTAGGTCTGCACTCTGCAGAATTATTTCTGACATCTTTTGTACCAATAAATTGAGAAATAAAGAAAAGTCACGCTTGCGCTGCTTTTCTCTCTCGTTAAGACGCACTGAGTGACGCGCACTCTCTCTCTGTCTCTCTCTCAGGTGCAAATAGAGGCCGCGGGAGCGAGGGACTCCCGCCATCTCTTTAATGGCTCTGAAGGGAGAGGAAGATCCACGAGACGAACGGAAACCTTAACCTCACATCCTCTATGTGAAATCCTACCTTCTTCTTCGTTGTCTTTCCCTTTCCCAGCTCGTTTTCCGTTCGCCGAAGCTATGGATCTCTTTCTGTAGCTCCTCCAATCTCTCTTTTTCTTCTTTGTGCTTTCGTTTCTCTCCCTTTCTCTCTCTTATCTGGTTTGAGGCTGAATGAAAATGTGCAAGAGAAGGTCATTATTGTTGCTCTTCTTTGCGTTTTTTCTGATCCTTCCGTCGGATGCTGGACTGGACCTTCGTGCTCACCAGATTGGCGCACGGCAGAGGAAGTTCGCTCTAGGTAAGAACCTTAGATGATCGTTTGATCTCTTTGTCAATATTTTCTTTTAATCATTTTCCGCTTGGTTGATCGTCGTCTTACGTTCGAAGGATCTAGCTGGGTCCGAGAGGTTGATATTTGTTAAAATGCGGGATGTTTTTGGTCATGCGGATTGTGAATGGACCGGATTGAATCTCGGCGTATTGTGTTCGACGTTGTTTATGAGGTTGATCTTCTTTTCGGCTTTTGATGTTTTTAGCATATTAGAAGTTCGGCTTCCTTTTTCCTTGTTCACAATGTGAAAGCCCCCGACTTGATTCTCCGCGTCTTTAGTTCATCAATGACGTTGATCTTCGTTTCGTCTAACTTTTCGAGTTCGTTTTTCTCTTTAGCTTTTGATTTTCTAAAATTTCGCTGTTCTGTTTTTGCCTTTTCCTGCTAGATGTTGGAACGGCGTAGACCGGAGCTTGATATTTTGGGCCTTATTTGTTCTATTGTTTAATTTTTAGACTGATTTTGATGTTGACATTAGAAATGTCCTTTTTCTTTTCCGTATTGTCGCTTCTTGGATTTGTTTTTTGTCTTTGTGATATATATTCTTTAAGAACTCTGTATTTTCGGTTGAGGTATTGCATAGACAACAGCGTAGTGGATAAAATCATAGTGATCTTCTTAGTTTCAACTTCATAATAATCAAAATATGTGCTTTTTGTCTCGATTGATGATAAATTATACCCTGTATTGAGCTGTGAATCGGGTATTTCTTCGTTTTCAAAGGAAACAATACACAATTTTGTGCTTTTTCTTGTCTCGAGACGATATTAATGTGGTGGGATCACTTTGGGGAATTAGCTGTATCCTGTGTTTAAGCGGTGAATCAGGTAGAAAGTGAAATTCGATGTAAGATGGCGGAATTCTCTCGTGATATTGTTTCAGCAATCTTGCTCCCGATTTTCATCTTTAACAATTATCCTCTTCTTTAAGGTTTTGTTTTCTGGAAATCATATTGTTTATGATGGTCGATCATGGGCGCGTAATCTATTCCTCCGTTCCCACTGATCTGATGATAACCATCAAGATCAAGTTGCTCTTTGTTTATTATTTCTTTCTTGTATTTGTGTTTCTTTCAGCTTCTGCAGTAGTAGCTTCATCATAATGGAATTTGTGATGTAGGGGATGCGAATTTGGCACCTTTGGCTTCGACAGTTCTGCTGTTCGCCCCTGATGCAATATCAGTTTCTTATCGGGAAGCTTCGTATTCAAATAACTCTCTTATATTAGCAGAGCATAGAACCAAGAGACCTGATATTCTTAATGGATTTAAGTGGTATCGTGGAGGATGGGATTTTGCCAATAAGCACTATTGGGCTGTAAGTCTAGTATTTCTTCCCTGTATTCTTTCTACTTAATATTCTTATGAATCTTTGTTGATTTCTGCTTGGAATTGTACCTTCAATATCTTATGATGCATCCTAATCCACAGCTATGTATCTCACTTCTACCAAAATTTATCTTTCTGGAGTTCATAAAGAATCTTGAGCGTCGTTTCTTGGTGCAATGGTAAAGCTCAGCTGTTTTGACTGCCTACTAAGTCATCGTTTTGAGACCTGAAAGTGGAAAGTTCTAGAAAAGAACGTACACACAAAAGAAAGGACAATTTCCATTTGCAGCCCTGAGCATCCTAGGATGTCACTGGAAACAGTGACTATGGCCCCAAAATGGTGGTGGCTTGTGTATTGAATAAAATCTTGGAATAAGTTGTCATACGAAGCTTGTGGATGATTTAGTTGGACAATAGCATCATCTTAGATGATGTAGTTGGACAATAGAGCATCATCTTGTTCATTGATTTGATTCTACTCATAGGTGAATATATCAAACTCTTATTGCTTCTGGATGGCGATCTCTAATGTCATATGTTTCTATTCCTGTTTTCTCTTTGTGTAGTACCTGGTTGTTGATGTTGGATGGATTAGTTTATGTATGCACATGGATGGTTTGTTCGGTCTTTATCTTACATATTTATGGTTTAGTGAATCCACTACAATCAGTGGTCTCCATTTCTTTGTGCCAATGTACTAAAGATAGTTTCAGATCGTGTAACCTACTTGGTACTGATATTCATTTGATTGGGCCGTATCATATGTTAATAAAGAAAATCTTTTAATATTAAAAATCCGAAAATAATAAATAGTAAAAATAAAATACAGTATGGAAGTACCATAGTATGCAATTGTGAATAATTGTCGATCATCAAAGGTTGATGTTGCATCAATCAATATTACCGAGTCGCCGAGAGTCAAATGACATTCACTGACGAATGTCTATCTTCAAGAATGATTGACAAGAGCGGAAGTATACACAAAACGAATCAAGAAGCCAGTGCAAGACTGCATAATTTATTCATTGAATGAGGTCTTATTTATAGACACTTTACAAGAGGCAAGTAAGTAGCAAGAAGCAAGATCATCAAATGGGCTGAACTAGTGCTGGCCGGCCAGCACTAGTCGTTGGGATCCAACGGCTAGTTGCTGGCTGGGCCAGCACTAGCCGTTGGGTAGCTCCAACGGCTACTAGCCGTTGGGGCTTCCCAACGGTATTACATTAACACCCCCCCTCAAACTTACGGGGTATACACTGAAAGTTTGTCTAATAAAAACTGAAATCGAGAAGCTGAAAGAGATTTGGTGAAAAAGTCTGCGAGCTGCATCTCAGATGTGACATAACAAAGTGAGATCTTCTTATTTAGACACTCTTCTCGAACAAAGTGACAGTCCATCTCGATGTGCTTCGTCCTCTCATGAAAAGTGTTATTGGAGGCAATGTACATGGCACTTTTGTTGTCACAATACATGATGGCGGGGTGTTTGACCTGAACGCCCATGTCTGCTAGAAGGGATGTGATCCAAGAAATCTCCATCGCAGCTGTAGCCATGGCTCGATATTCAGCTTCTGTGGATGAGAGGGACACCTTCTGTTGCTTTTTACACTTCCAAGAAACAAGAGATTCACCTAAAAACACACAAAAACCAGTGGTAGAGTGTCTATTGTTGACATCTCCACCCCAATCAGCATCCGTATATATAGATAAATCAAAAGATGAAGAGGAAGTTAAGAGGACCCCCTTGTGAGCAGTGTTTCTAATATATCGAATAATTCGCAAAACAACACTCATATGGACAGAAGTAGGTGCCTGTTGAAATTGACTGGCTGTGTGTACTGCATGAGAAATGTCTGGTCTAGTAATGGTGAGATAAGTGAGTGCACCTATAAGCTGTCGATAAGGGGTGGGATCTTCTAATTTCTCACCATCTGTGGAACGCAGTTTGGTGCCTAGGACTTCGGGTGTGTCAACAACCTTAGTATCTGTAATCCCAGATCTTTCAACAATATCGTTAGCAAATTTGGTTTGAGACATAAAGTATCCACAACTATTTTTGGTTATCTCAATACCTAAAAAGTAATTCAGCAAACCCAAGTCTTTCATATCAAATTCGTGATGCAGATTAAGTTTAACTTCAGCAATTCCCACTTCATCACTTCCTGTGATGATCATGTCATCCACATACAAAAGCAAGATAACAATACCAGATTGTGTTTTGCGTACAAATAATGCAGTATCAGTATAGCAAGTCACAAAATTATGCAAATGCATGAATTTTTCAAATCGATCAAACCAAGCTTTTGGAGCTTGTTCAGACCGTACAAGGCTTTTCGTAATTTAAGAGCATGACCAAGAGGGAGAGTAATGCCAGGAGGAGGACTCATGAAGACTTCTTCATTCAAGTAACCGTTCAAAAAAGCATTCTTGACATCAAGTTGGTATATATTCCATTTTTTTATTGCACTAATGGTAATGAGAATTCTAATCGTGGTCATTCTAGCTACTGGGGCAAACGTTTCATCATAGTCAATTCCATATTCTTGGGCATAACCTTTAGCAACTAATCTAGCCTTGTATCTCTCAATGTGCCCGTTGCTGTGAGTTTTGATTTTATATACCCATCGACATCCAATGACTTTCTTATCTTTAGGCAGGGGTGCAACTATCCATGTCTGAGCCTTGTCTAGGGCGTTGAGTTCATCTTTCATAGCATCTTCCCATTCTGGAATACCTTTAGCTTGATGATAGAACCTAGGTTCCTTTACTTGACGAAGGGTGGCAATCAAATTTCTTCGTTGTGGTTCAAAAGATTCATATGACACAAATCGCTGAGGTGGTCTTGAAGCCCTGGGTTCAAAGCTTGTAATATCAGGTTCAGTGTGGGCGTAATGGGTTGTTCTAGGTCGTCTGGGATAATTTGAGGGAAAGGGTTCAACAATTGACCGAGTATCAACAGTGGTGTGTGAAACATCATTGTTTTCAACATGATCTTCTTGAATGTCTTGATGATCTACTGAGTCACAATCATTATCTTCTTCTAACTCAAAAATATCTTTAGGAATGAAAGGTTCCGAATTTTCCAAGGATTTGGACTCATAATAAATGTCATTCTCAAAGAATTTCACATCCTTGGACACATACAATTTGTCTGCTATAGGATCAAAACACCTATATCCTTTTTTGTCAATGCCATAACCAAGAAAAACACATTCAATAGCTCTAGGTGACAATTTGTCATTCTTGTCTGTATCACAAAACATCTACATCCAAAAACCCTAAGTCTTTCATAATATGGAGGGATGTTATACAATTTTTCGAAAGGTGAAGTATTCTCAAGGTTAGATGAAGGCATTCTATTTATAAGATATATGGCGGTAAGAGTAGCTTCGGCCCATAAGAATTTAGGAACCTTACTAGCAATTAACATAGTTCTACAAGTTTCAATAATATGCCTATGTTTTCGTTCTGCTAGACCATTTTGTTGAGGTGTTTTAGTGCATGATTTTTGGTGAATAATACCATTAGTTTCAATAAAGTTATGAAATTCATTAGACATGTACTCTCCTCCCGAATCGGATCTAAAGATTTTAATGGTTGCTCCAAATTGGTTTTTGATCATGTTACAAAATATTACAAATTTTTCAAATACTTCGAATTTGTGTTTTAAAAGATATATCCATGTAAATCGAGTAAAGTCATCCACAAAAATCACATAGTATTGCAATCCTCCTTTAGAAACAATGGGCGCGGGCCCCAAACATCCGAATGTATTAAATCAAAAGCTTTCTTTGGTACATAATTTCTTTCTCCAAATGGAAGATGATGCATTTTTCCAAGAAGACAATCTTTACATTCAAAATTTTTCTCTCTAATGCTTTTCATCAAAGGAATGTTACACATCTTTGAGAGTTCAAGTGTCCAAGTCTTTTATGCCATAGTCTAGCATCTTGGGTTATGTTACAAAAACCCGAATTTGGCATAACAAGATAGTCCATTTTGTATAGTCCACTTTCTCTATGGCCTTGACCAATCACCTTCTTCGATAGGTGATCCTGCACCACACAATGTTGGGATGAGAAAGTGATTATACAGTTGTTATCACATATTTGAGCAACCGAAAGTAGATTTAAATTTAGCTTAGGTATAAAACTTACATTTTGAATTTTAAAGTCTTGTTTTTCAAGGTTTCCTAATTTTTTGATTTGGAGTTTTGTTCCATCGGCCGTAAACACATGTTTTCCAATGGTTTCACAAGAATTAACCAAAGAATCTTCACTATGTGTCATATGAAAAGATGCACCAGAATCTAAAAACCAAGACATACCTTGCGAAGTAGATAGAGCATTCCCGGAGATGCTTGCTTTTTCTTTAAAAATTTCTTCTATGTACGCTTTTATGTTGTTGGGTAAGACACCTCCTTCTTCACGGTTCCCACGTTTCCACCCCTTTTTCGGAGTAGAGGACAAGTGGTTTTAATGTGTCCACTTTCCTTGCAATAATGGCAAATTGTATCCTTGTTAGGCCATGGTCCCGTGGGCTTCTTGAATGTGCCTTCATTGTTCTTGGTATGTGGAGGCTTGTAAGTCTTCAAATTTGCTCCGGGTCTTGATGCGGCAAGTACTGCTTCTTTTGCAACATGCATGTTTTTCAATCTTGTTTCCTCCATAACAAGATCGGCAAGAAAGGTATCCCCTCTAGGTCTAGGTTTCCTATGTATAAGGCTTGATCTAATGTTTTCAAATTCGTCTCTTAGACCACGCATAAACAAGAAAAAATATTGATTTTCCAAAAATTCTTGAAATTCGTCTAGTTTGTGAAGTTTTCCAAATTTGTCAAAACTCCTTAATTGAGTCCAAAGTTTCGAAAATGCATTGTGATAATCCCTAATGCTTAGGTTCTCTTGTTTGAGCATAATCATTCTTTCCATAAGATTAATTTGAAAGACAAAATCATCTTGAGAATGAAGCTTTTTCAAATATTCCCAAGTTTCAAACGCATTTTCAAAAGCATTAATCCGATTTCTAAGTTTTTCATCCACGTTTTGACAAATGATCCATGTGATTTTTGCATTCATTTTTTCCCACAATTTCAAATCGGTTTTGAATTTCTCATGTGCTTTGATGATTTCATCATCATCTAAGCCATCAATGTCCAAAATTGGTTCTTTTATAGTCCCATCAATGTAATCCCAAAAATCTTTTGATAAAAAATATTTTTTCATTGTTCTAGCCCAACTTTGATAACTTTTTGGGTCTAGAATACATCTAAACGACTCATTTTTGCCTTCCATTTGTGCAAAAAATGAATATTTAAGACTAACCTCAAGTTTGATGCAAATCTTCAATTTTTGCACTTTCGGCACGCTTCCCGATGCACTCGTTTTCTTCGATCCGAGGCTCTGATACCATGTGAATAATTGTCGATCATCAAAGGTTGATGTTGCATCAATCAATATTACCGAGTCGCCGAGAGTCAAATGACATTCACTGACGAATGTCTATCTTCAAGAATGATTGACAAGAGCGGAAGTATACACAAAACGAATCAAGAAGCCAGTGCAAGACTGCATAATTTATTCATTGAATGAGGTCTTATTTATAGACACTTTACAAGAGGCAAGTAAGTAGCAAGAAGCAAGATCATCAAATGGGCTGAACTAGTGCTGGCCGGCCAGCACTAGTCGTTGGAATCCAACGGCTAGTTGCTGGCTGGGCCAGCACTAGCCGTTGGGTAGCTCCAACGGCTACTAGCCGTTGGGGCTTCCCAACGGTATTACATTAACAGCAATGCCATACATATGGATACAATATGATAAACATTGATAAGTAGGTGATCAGAATCAGATACCTGGATTGTATCAATCTAGCCCTTGACTTACCACGTTATTGTATCTTGCAATACATTATTCTATCTATAAAATTGATGTGTACAATTCGGAGAAGTTGGTGTGTTGTCATTTTCTATGTAACCCTGTTTGTGTTTGACTTCATCAACATATGTGATATTTGCCTTTCTCTTGAGCGCTAACAGAAAATTGAGGGTGAAAAGGAACCTGTTTGTGTTGTCATTTTCATTCATGTTAATGGTGCTAACTTCCATACAGTCCGTTGGATTTACAGGTGCTGGTTGTTTTCTTGTTGGATCAATATGGTTCGTTTCTTTCGGATTGGCTTTGGTGTTGATTTATTGCTTTAAGTGGAAGATTCATGCTTGGGGAAAGAACTACTGGAGATCAGGATGGATTTGTTTGTGGTCACTTTCTATCTTCACAGTGCTTGCCATGTAATCTCCTGAACCTGTCGGAGCTTCACTTGTCTCTTTCTTAGCTAAATTATCAACACATGCACTAGGCATGTAGTTGCAGCTTTTTTTTATATGGAACAGATATTTTATGTCCAAAGGCTGTTTGGTTGCAATACTGCTAACTAGCGCCTTATGCTGTCCCTTTTTCCTTGTTGGCAGAATTGGTTGCATCCTTCTTTCTATTGGGCAGGACGGCTTGCATAAAGAAATATCACATACCCTACGTTTTGTTGTAAATCAATCAGATTTTACTGTCCAGAGCCTTAGAAATGTATCTGAGTATCTTTCTCTTGCCAAGACTGTAAATGTTGAAGAAGTTTCGCTTTCACCTGATGACCAGAGTGAAATTGATAAGATAAATGGTGAACTAAGTAATGTTGCAAACATGATTGACGAGAAAACTGCTGAAAATTCTAAAAAAGTGCGAAAAGCTCGCACCGCAGTGTAAGATTTGATAACTCAGTCTGCTAAGAATTATTCTGTTATGCTCTTATCTGCAATCTTTCTTTCTTTTCTGTTGCAGGAAATGCACATTGCTCATGATGACGATAATTATGCTTCTATTGTCTGTGCTTGGTCTATGTATGTGCCTTACATATCCTTCGATATTTGACATGTTCAAGTAATGTTTTTGTTAATATTTCGCTTTTACAAGCATAACTGAAGTTAGCAAAAGTTACTACAATCTTTCAAGTCCTGCCACATTTTGTTTTGCATCATCCAACTTTAGTTCTCTTTGTTCTCTGCATCGTAAGCTTATCAGCATGAATGCCTTCATGACTTCTGTTAATGTTTCATATCCTTCCCTTTATACTCAGCCTTTGTTGGATCCTGCATTACACTGTTAAACAGGCTTGTAAAATTCTATGGCACAGATATCCAGAATTTGGCAGTAAAATTTGTGTAAAAGCACTCTTTATGATTTGCCAAATCTCAACAAGCATCTCTACCACATAGTCAAGTTTTCATTAACGGCTTCATTTCCAGGCCATAGTTGATCTGCAGAGTGTATGTTTTATGTCATTGATACACTACGACATCAAGTAGTTTGTATTGTTATCTTACAAATGGTGTTTTCTTTTACTGGATCTGTTTGCAGTGCTCTCCATTCTCAGATACCGCCATGCTATGTTCATGTATGCTTTCTTTACTATTTTTTCATTTTACCATTTCCATATTTCATTTCTAATCTACTATATAATTCCTCTTTTCATATTTGTTTTTTTCCAGTTTTGTGTTGATTGGCTGGCTTCTTGTAGCAGTCACCTTCATTGTCTGCGGAGTTTTTGTCATTGCGGACAAGTAAGAGCCCTTTTTTTCATTTTTAGTCGTTTGAATGTGTTTATCATTTCATGATTACTGTTCAAGATGCAGTATTCAAATAACGCTTGAACATAGTTGAGGTTCATGGGGCCTAAGCTGTCACGCTCTTAGAGAGAGTCCTCTTCCTTAAAACAAAATAGTAACCAGTACTTTAAGATGACGTAAGAAAACTAAAACGTGCTATTTTTACTATTAAGAGGCTGCTTATTCTTATTCTGTAGTTACAATTCACCATATTACCGCTATCCATACTGTGCCTATGCATGATGGTTACTTGATGTGACTTATGTTACTCAAAATACTTTTTCTTCGTTTTTACTTGATTCTAAGCGTCACATTGTTTGAAAAATGTTTTTTTCTGAGAGCATAACTATGTCTTTCAACATGTCAGAAATATTCACGCAGAGATTCTTGGTTTTATTATTTATGCTTAGATTTGTTTCAGTTCTGTCACAGACACCTGTGTTTCTATGAAAGAGTGGGTTGACAATCCCAACGCCAAGAGTGCTCTTAGCAGTATTCTTCCATGCGTTGATGAGAAGACTACCAATCAAACACTATACAGGAGCAAGGAAGTCATCTATCAACTCGTAAATCTTGTAAATACAGCTATAAACACTACAGCGAACGTCAACGTACGCCCATACCACCCACATTATTACAATCAATCTGGTCCGCTGATGCCTATTCTTTGTTCACCTCTCGATTCTAGTCTGGCTGATCAGCAGTGCCTCCCTACAGAAGTTTCTTTCACCAACGCCTCACAGGTAAATTCTCAGAGCTTGTTCATGGGCGTGTTAAAAAATGATCACTTTCTGGGAAATAGTTCATGTAGTCCTGGATTCATACCTACCCCTGTCTAGGTCACCAGTAAGCCTCTTGCTCACTAGGTGTATGCAAGTGATTACTTTCCCGAATATAATTCATGTGGCCCTGGACTAAAAGCAGCGGAAACCTACCCGCTAGGTAACTTGTAAGGCTCTTACCGACTAGTAAATGAGAGGCTTTTCTTTTCGAAAAGAGCTTCCTGCCTATTGTAGAAACTAGTATAAGTTTTTAGTTACTCTCGGCCAAACCATATGCAGGTCTGACCTGGTAAGTAGAAGAGCAACCATGCTGAATTTTAGGCAATATGCGCATGTATATAGTGCAAAATAACTTGCAATTCTCACTTAGGTTTTTACTGAAGATCAATGCATGGCTTTGAATCGATGATGGTTCGGTCAACCTTTTCTTTTGTTGATTTATAACATGGGGCATTTGTCTGTTTTTAGAAGCTGACAGCTTTGAACTCGTAAGGCTGGATCCTTGACTTCAGAGTCTATACTTGGCCCCAGAAAGAGTGAAACACTGGCTGCCCATATGGTAGCATAGCTAGTTCTCACTTCTCCACTTGGCTGATGAGCTGAACTAGGCTTTAATCTCCCAACCAAATCACCTAAATCTTAAGTGTAAAGTTTGGATTCCAAAAGATCTGCTCAACTGGTTGTTCCATTGCCTGAAACCAATTAAAAACGCCATTTCAATTATTTAGGGGAGTCGTTTTGCTTCATTTTCCTGAAGATCCCTCGTCTTTGTTGAATCGTCTGTTGATTTTATATGTGTGCTGATGCTTCTGCTTCTTATTTTATGTTTTAGGTATGGCAAAATTACACTTGCATGGTTTCTCCGTATGGTCTGTGCATCACCCCAGGAAGGGTGACCCCAGACCTATATCAGCAGTTGGTAGCAGCTGTAGACGTTTGTTATGCTCTCGATCATTACACTCCTTTCCTTCTCAGTCTACGAAACTGCAATTTTGTCAAGGAGACTTTCAACACCATCACAACGAAATACTGTCCTCCTCTGGAGCATCGCCTCAGACTGGTAATCTCTGGGCTGGTGCTCATTTCCGTCGGTGTACTGCTTTGTTTAGTTCTGTGGATTCTGTACCCGAACCGCCCCCGAAGAGAGGAAGTGTTCGTTGAGATGCCGGTAGTCAAGACACCCGCAAACAACCATATTGCTAATGAAGCAGAGGCTTAATATCATATATACAGTTCGAAGTATATAATATTAGATTATTAGCGTAGCAGAGTATGCCCATGTCGGGCGAAGGCCCAAGGGCTTAGCAGAGTAGGAACAACAGGTCTCGACTGTCAAGCGGGAACCCTGATTCAAATTAGCCGGTATATATTTTGTATGTGCGGAAATCCCATATGGTCTCGGTGATGAGGGTCTGGCCTCAGAGTTTTACTTTGCCCTATGTATATTGTTGTTGTCTTAATGATGTAATGAGACGATGTATACGGTATATACCCATTAAGTTAAGGGGAATTTTTGGATGTTTACTTCACTAACGTATGTCACATGATGGCATTCTCCCTGTGATGATCTTGATGAGGTTGATTTTTGATAAATTTGATTTGGCTGGATCCGGGTTCCTCCTAAGCTAAGAACTGCATCAATTTATTTAATCTTGTGTGATAGGGATACAATAGATGTAGCTTAACTCGGAGCTCCGAGTGGGAGATGAGCTAGCTGCTCGCTACATGGTTCTGCTTGTTCTGTGTTCATTATGGTTCGGATCAAGAGCCCATGTGAGTTCGGTGTGCCTCGTCACAATGCGTTCACATGTCTTCTAAGGCACATCATCAAAGGGAATTGTCGCTTTTAACAGATGATGGAGGTAGGGCAGGTAAACGAGCCCAGGGAAGCTCCATGCTGTGGTGGTCTTCTATATTAGGTGGCTGATCACCATATCTATGTCTCATATCTAAGATTTTGAAATATTTGCTGATGTAGACTGTATTATCTAATAATAGGGAATAATAATTTATTATAGAAAATCTGGAGTGAGTGTATATCTATCCGCAAATTACATAGACCCACTTTAAAAGGTGTAGCATGTGTCTTATATAAGAAAATACAAGTACTTTATGAATGTAAAATACAAATATATTTCACTTAAAATACAAGTGTATTTCACCTCAACATAAATCCTGAGTCTATCACTGTGCATGACCAACCCACCCCACGAACAAGCAACAAACTGATAGACGAGCAAATAATGTGCCACAACCGAGCTGGTTTTGTATCAGACTCTCTCTGCCACACATTACACACTCCTTGCGTTCCTACTACCACTTGACTATGGATGTTAGCGGAGGATGATGAAGGTTCTCTCTCTCTCTCTCACACACACACACACACATACACACTCCTTGCATTCCTACTGCCACTTGACTATGGAGGTTAGCAAAGAATGATACTCTCTCTCTCTCTCTCTCTCTCTCTCTCTCTCTCTCTCTCTCTCACGCACACACACACACGCTCCTTGCATTCCTACTACCACTTGAGCATGGACGTTAGCAAAGAATGATGAAGGCTCTCTCTCTTAGGTAGGGCAGGATACAGGATAGGCTCCATGCTACGTGTAAAGGAACAAGTGTCGATTATTAAAGTGCTGATGTACCAGTATGCGGCAACAGGTGACAGGCGCACGCTTTGGCCCAGTAAGCCATCTCCATGATTTTGAATCCATGTTTCCCTTTCCTCTGTTACTGTAGCTTCGTTCTAAAGTAGAAAAAGAAGACCCGAATGAGGCACCACGCACCGCTACATCTCAAATGAAAGGTGAAGAGAGTTCCATACTCCATCGTCTCTCTTGTGCGTGCAAGTTACAACTACTGATGCTCATGTTCATGTGAATTAAGTCGGCCAGGAAAGACTTTCTCTCTAATGTATAAACATCAACTTTAGATATACAGAAGACCAGTTGCTGACTTAGAAAATCTATAAAAAAATAGCATTTCTTTCAAATTTATAACATGAATGCATGGCTTCCACTGGAGAATTGTGATCAAAGGGGCGTCGTTAAAACGTCGCTAGGTAGGAGTTTTGGATTAATGCATTCTCCTCGCTCAAATCATGGAGAATATTAGAAAGCAAATATAGCCCACGGTGATTCATAGGCTATAAGAATAGTTACACTCTAAACCTACGAGGGTATATTTTGAGTAACAGTCTCGCTTAAGAAACCAACCACTAATTATGAGATGTTCGTCTCTTGCCCTAACGAGTTTTTTACTCTACAATGTTCCATACTATGTCAAGGAGTCCTATCTCGAGGACGTATGCTACGCACTGTCAAGGTACGGCAAGAACCCTACGCACATGTACTTAGGCACTCATAGCCTACAGATCTGGGTTGCATCAAAATTGGCTTCTAGGGGACAAACTTTGGTTACTTTTAAGTCCTCAGGGTTTTCTATTAACTTTTTTTTTAGTTTAATTTCCTATTATCTCATTCAAATTCAGTATCTCTCTCTCTCTCTCTCTCTCTCTATATATATATATATTAGGCTTTGGGAGACGTTTGTTAACGCCTGAGGGCTTGAAAATTACACATGCATAATTTGCACTCATTGATTCTTCATAACGTACATTTGGATACAATTTTCCTTTAATATCTTTTATATAAAAAGTAGGAGGTTTGCAAGAACCGTAAAAGTAGGATAAATGAGAGTCTAACATCTCTCTATATAATTACTTCGTATGTACGTCCATCCATGTTCTAATCAGAACAACAACAACAAAGCCTTTTTTCGTACTAAATGGGGTCGGCTATATGAATTCTTTGTTTCCACATCACCCTATCATAATTTCTAGAATCCATACTAGATAGGATCCTTTGCATGAGTGAAGTTTCATTCATGTTTTAATCTTCTTAAAAATCTCAACCGTTCAATCTTTAAGATCAACGGTTGTGATCTTCACAACAAAAAGCAAATAGTACGAGGTGCATTTAATAAACCTATAAAAATAGTAAATATTTTTTTCTTTTGAAATTTGAATTTTAACCAAATGATTGAGATCTTTGATAATGTTTAAACATGAAATTATATGTGCATGGACTATGCTCTTATATATATAATATAGTGACTGAATCATGCCGATACTCCATACTCATGTCTATCATTGCTTTTGAGTGACATGAGTATGATAAAAATACTTTTCATACTTTCTTAAAGTGTCCTAAAATTTTAGAATTACACTTGTATTACCCACGACTAGGTGTTAGTGTGAACAAGATCTAGTTTACATATATACATGTACATACACACACACACACACACACATATATATATATATACACATACATATATATACACACACACATATATATATATATATATATATATATATATATATATATATATATATATATATATATATATATATATATATATATATATATATATATATATATATATAGTACGCCAATTACGAGAATTGCCTTTCCCAAATATTGAGCTGTTTAGGTGACCAGGAGAAGCTATGGAAGATGGAACTCTGTTTGGATGAACAGGTCAAGAAAGAAGCTCTTTTTCTTTGGACCACAGCAATGTCCTTCCCATGCACCTACTTCTCTGATCCTATTTATGTAGGACCACATCGTTCTGTCCCTCAATTTCTGTGTCATCTTCAACCTCTCTCATCCCATTGCAGTTGTAAATGAAAAAAACAAACTTCAATTAATGTATGAGGTTCATCCCCGAGAGAGAGAGAGACCCTTTTTCGATGTGGGGATACGCCACTACATAAAGTGACTGGCACAGTTGAATGGGGGAGTTGAGTCTGGGGTGCAATTGGGCTCAGCACGCATAACTTGCACTCGCGGATTCTGCATAATGTACATTCGGATACAAGTTTCCTTGATCTTTTATTATATAAAAAAGTAAGAGGAAAACCTATGTAAGTGATCACAATTAACAAAGTGGCTTATGTCCTATGGGCCCAACTAAATCAGGGTTTTATCGTGATGACTTAGGACTTAAACCCCAACAAATGTAAAATATAGTTAATTTAATTGCCAGTTAAGTTGGCGTCGATCCTTACCAAGTCAATTATGAAAAGTATTTTATTTGCGGGGTCGCATTCATCTATACTTGCAGCCATAGGATCCTTACATTTGATGGATGATTATGTTCTGTAACAAGTTTCTTTGCTTAGTCCACAATGCAAACTCAAAGATTCAAACCTTTAGCACAACTTGCTTGACCCACCGATAATTCAAAAATAATTTCTCCTAATGCTTTGGTGAAAATGTTGAATTTTAAGCAAGTGCATACTCCAGGTAGGGTTTTCAATGCATCCGGACCCAAGGTAGAACCCATTTTGTCTGATTCAGATCGAATGGATTTGGATTCACAAGACCCGCCAGTATCAAACTCGTGACTTTAACATGTGAGCAGACCCCCTAGATCAAGAGAAGATCCCCTTACTTTAATGCACATGTAATGACTATTCATACATTAATTTCAAGGTAGGCTTATCAGCCATATGATGTAACATATGCTATCTTTATTAGAAATATTTAAAATATCAAATAAATATTAGATGAGAAAAAAATAATGAAATGAATAAATAAAAACAATTTCCTTGATTTTATCTATCTTAAGTAATAAAAGTGGGGTTGAGCTTATCGTTTGGCAGGGTTTATCTAAATTATATAGTGATGTTGAGCCAGAAGAGGAGTAGGTAAGCACATGAGCAAGCATGAGGCCAGAATGCTGTAAACCGGCCCGCAAGATTAGCAGTTCGCCAACTCAAGCAAACAGAGTGGATAATATCCAGCGGTGCACTTAAGCATCTGTGTACTTAAGCATGCCCCACCGGATCTGCTTGCTTAGCTCAACAAATAAACTAATTAGCCCATCCAAAACGACGAATCGGCGAATATGGTTTAACTAACCTCTCTCTCTCTCTCTCTATATATATATATATATATATATATATATATATATATATATATATATATATAAGCAATTAAGTATCCTATAAAAAGTAATATATATATATATATATATATATATATATATATATATATTTTCAATCTCAATTATGTAAAGTTCTTTATGAAATGATTGAAATTGGTTTGAATAGAATTTACATATAAGTGATTTGTATAATCTAATTTTCATATATATATATATATATATACACATATACTACAAATACACATTTGGTAAGGTGAGACGGTTTTACCTTAAACAAGTACCTCACTTACAAGTCTTCTCTAACTCGCCCTTCTCCACATGAGGGCAGGTTTCCCTCTTTGAGAAACCGGCTTATATAAGGTTGGAGTGGGAAGAGTACCCATGAGAATATAGAGATTAAGCTGATGAAATTATGGTGGTGCGGGGTGAAGCTCAAGCCGAGAATCAAGATCCCTATCTTCAACCATTTGAGAACCCCGCTCCTGCCCTCATAACGGGGATTGAAGAGACCTCTGTCCCTGCTATCGTTAGAGGGAAGTGGGGAGAGCTGGCCTCATCAGAGATTTTCCCGCTTCTTCCTAGCTGAATAACACTTTTGAATCTGTCTCTGTTCGACACTAAGGTCTCGCAAAGAACGGAAAGTCCCCACCCCATGAACATCCCATTAATACAATCCCTTCAGACTTCCAACTCGTGACCGTCAGCTTGCCAGTTGACCACAGCCAGGTTAGGGACTTCTCCTGTGACAGATGCCCTTTCGATTACATGAACCCATTTCGATTTTCAACTTGCCTTTTGGAAGCAAATTGTTTGTTTACCAAAACCAAACTAAACTCCAAGTCTTCTCCTACACTAAGTTGGTTCGGCTACGTGAATTCTTAGCCGTATCATATCATCATTTAACTCAAAAAAGCATAAGCATTTTTTCAAAGAAGTTCAATGGGAAGTACATTTTGGAATTTGGACATTAAAGTGCAGACTAATACGAATTGGTTGATATCTCTCCTCCATCAACTTCTCATATGGACAGCTCTAGGTGCATTTGGAAACTCTTATGCCATTTAATTACTTTATCTCAGAAGAATGTGGACATTGCAACCAAATTTTAGGAAAAAATAGTAAAAGAATATGTTCTGTCATTAGCTAATTTCGGAGTCTTTGGCTCAATGAGGGCAAACTTTTCTTTTTTCCTAATATTTACAATGATAAAGAGATAAATCTAAACCCAAACGATGCCCTAAAAATACTTAATTATGGCAAAAGTAAAACTGATTTGGATGGGTTAGGGGTGAACTGGATATCGTTTTCCTAACTGGAAACCGGTCAAGAACAGGAATGTGGGTGCAGAGTGGGCCTGATGTCCCCCTTCCACTTTATTATGAACTATAATATGCTTAATTAAACCTTTTAATGGGTGCTCTTATAAGTAAAAGTTAGGAACATGGGGGGAAAATTACGTTAAGAAAAGAATATTTATTATGTAATTGTTGAATCTAATTGAACACATTTAGTTAAATTATGAGACAAAAGAAACTATTAATAACTGCAACAGCAGCATGGTCTCCCTATCTTAGAGTTCATCCTTCTCCTCCTGCGTTGCGGAACAATCGAAGAACTACGTTCTCGCACTCAATCTCTTGCTTATCTTTCTCTATCTCTAACCCCAAGTCCAAGCGGCCAAGGAACCCTCATTCCATCACAAGTGAAAGGAAAGGAATACCAATTCCAATCTTGTAAGTCTCTTCTCATTCCATGGCTTTCACCCTTCAAATCATTGTTTACCTTGCATTGTGACTCTCACAATCGGTAGATAAATGCGTTTTCTCATGTTGGTAGCCTCTTTCTTCAAAATTTTCTTCTGTTAAACGGTTTTCTGAGTGACAAAGTGGCTTTTTCAAGGGAATCTTCGTCGTTCTAAGAATTTGGGATGTTGGGCTCCCAGGAATCTGGTGGAAAATAAGGTGAAGAAGACAAAAGAGTGTGTTTTGTGAAGATGGGTGATCATTTTGTGCTGTTGATGGATCGGTTGATCACCGCGTCGACGCTGGAGGCGGCAATTGAGAGCCGGAATCTTCGCCGGATCCCAGTGGAGGATGAGAAACCCCTGGCAGCCGAATCGATGCACAAATGGGAATTCAGGGAGGAGGGATCGGGATTGCTGGCATCCAAGTTGGTCGAGTGCCGGATTTGCCAGGAAGAAGACCTTGCCAGCACCATGGAATCTCCTTGTGCCTGCTGTGGCAGCCTTAAGGTAAATCTCTCTCTCTCTCTCTCTCTCTCTCTCTTGTTGGTGTTGCTTCTAATTTACTCACATTGCTGACATTTTTCTCATCGGTTTAATGGCTTTTGTTCTGTTTCTGTTCAACTATTTAGCATTGATGAAAGATGCCATTATGATTTGCTGTATGCGAAATAACTGATCTCTCTTACTAAGTTGTTTCTTTTCTTCATGCCTGACTATCTAGATTGACCTTAATACAGATTGGAGTTCTCGTGGTACTTTAGCCATAGCTTTTCAAATGATTTCAACTGCCATTATTCAGAAATGTGCGAACCAAGATGGCGTAGTTGTGTTCTAACTCATTTAATTATTTTCAGATTTGAGTTTTCTGGGATTAAGAATCTTTTGACGGAGAAAGGAAGCTAGATTATGGACATTGACAAAGGGTTGTCGTCATATTGCATTAAATGGTTGCTTCAGTTAATATCAAAACATTGTGGCTAACAAAATCTGAGAAAACTGAAACTCAAACACAATTGTCTTCTTAGAAAGGGGGACCGATATTCAAGTCCATCTCAACCAAAAAGGTGAGAGGAAGAATTTTTGAAAAAACCAAATACCAAAGGAAGAATGTACTTAGGGTTGCAGACGCAACTGTTGCGGGCCCTGTTTTACATTTGCTTGGTCTCTTCATATTGGTCAGTGATTCTTCTGCGTTCCTTTTACCAACTATGATTCATTTATGATGATTAGCTTCAGATCACATTTGAATTTATGATAAAACTCAGCTGTTTTGATACGAGTTGACTTTTTGGTTGCATTCTTTGTGATTTTTTGGCTCTTCTACTCGGCTGTCTCTGTTTGTTTGTGTTCGTGACATTACATTGTGAGCATGTGAAGCTTTTGATCCTCACTGTTCCTAAATTTGCAGTAGCCTGTAGGACTAGTACTATACTCCTGACAATGTTGAGGCAGAAAGTCTTGGGAATAGTTTAAAAGGGTGTCCACCTTTCATGGATCATTCTTGTAAAATGTTGCATATGTGAGGAACAACAACAACAACAATTAAGCCTTTTCCCATACTAGATGTGGTCGGCTACATGGATTCTTTGTTTCCACATAGCCCTATCACGTGCCATGCTAGCAGTTAACTCAATATAAACCAGATTATTCTTTATGGTTTCTTTCCAATACTTTTGTGGTCGTCCTCTTCCTCTTTTAAAATTGTCACAATCTAGTTTTCCATACATGCTTACACAAGCATCCTTGGGTCGTCTTTGTATGTGTCCAAACCATCTTAAACGATTTTCCTCATTTTATCCTCTATTGGTGCTACTCCCAATTTGTTTCTAATAACCTTATTATATATAAGGTCTTTTCTTGTGTGATCACTCATCCATCTCAACATCTTCATTTCTACTACAAACACCTTTTGTCAATGTTGATGAGTAAGTGCCCAACACTTAAAACCATAAAACATAGCAAGTCTGATTGTTGTTCTATAATATTTACCTTTCAACTTTAATTTAATGTATCTTTTTATCACATAGAATATCTTATGACCCTCTCCATTTTAATCAATGAGCATTAATTGTATGCATAACATCTCCATCAATTTTTTCATTACTCCAAAACATTGATCCTAGGTATTTAAAACTTTTCTTGTGAGGTATATAATGTGTGTGTGCCAATCTTAATTTCTATGTCCTCTAAAGTACCCAAATGATCAAACTTACATTCCATATATTCTGTCTTTGTTCTACTAAGTCAGAAGCCTTTACTTTCTAATGTTTCTCTCCATAGTTCGAATTTCCTATTAACTTTTTTCTTAGACCCATCCACTAATACAATGTCATTTGCAAATAACATACACAAGGTACTTCATCTTAAATATGGTTTATTAATTCATCAATGACCAATATAAATAAATATAAACTTAAAGTTGATCCCTGATGTAATCCAATATTAACTGCAATGTAGTCTATCATTCCTTCATGAGTCCTCACACATGTTTTTGCACCATCGTACATGTCTCTTATAAGATTTTTGTCAATGGGATACCTCTCTTTTCTAAGGTTCTCCAAAGAACATATCTTGGTACCTTATCGTAAGCTTTTTCTAGATCAATAAATATCATGTGAAGGTTTTTTTTGCTCTAAAATATTTCATAAAATGTCTGAATAGGTGAATCATTTTAATAGTAGATCTGCATGCACGAATCCTAATTGGTTCTCTATTATACTCGATGCTTGTCTTAACCTACGTTCAATAATTCTTTCCCATAATTTCATAGTCTAGTTCATTAACTTGATACCTCGATAATTCACACAATTCTGAATGTCTTCCTTGTTCTTATATATGGGTATAAGTGTACTCGTTCTGAATTCCTCATGCATCTTTTGGGTTATCCATATTTCATTAAATAGTATTGTGAGCAAGTGAGCCCCATTTCTTAGGATTTTTCATTCTTCTATAGGAATATTGTTTGGTTCTATAGATTTACCAACCTTCATATATATATATATATTTAAGAGTCTCTTTGATTTCATTCTTTTCAATACACAATAGAAATTGCGGTTATTATACTTTTCTGATTTAACTAACTCTGCTAAGCTAATACTATCATTTGCATTTTGCATTAAAAAGCTTATAAAAATAAATTTTCTATCTATTTTTTATATCATCATTCACCACTAGAATCTTTTTATTCTCATCTTTGATGTATTTAATAAAACTAAGATCCTTAGTTTTATTATCTCTAGCCTTATCTATCCTAAAAATATCTCTTTCACCTTCTTTTGAGTTAAGCTTTTTATATAAATCCTTGTTTCACTAACGGTTTTTTTTGCTTCTTTATTTACTTTCTTATATGCCTCCCAAGTTTCACTAGTCTTCTTAACATAATACAATTTGTAACATACCTTCTTTGCCTTGATTTTATTTTGCACCACTTCACTCCACCACCAAACTTCTTTTTGTGCCCGTATGCCTTCCTTAGATTTACCGAACACATCTTTTGCCTCTTATCTAATATGTATAGTTATATTGTTCCATATATCAGGATGTGTACCTACATAATTTCAAGGATTTCCTTGAAGAACTTTATGTTTAAAACATATTTATTTCTATCCTCCGAGTTTCATCAGTGAGATATTAATTTAACTCTATTTTTTTTACATCTTGCAGTATGCCCATCGCAATTGCATTCAAAGGTGGTGCAATGAGAAAGGAGATACCACTTGTGAGATATGTCATCAGGTAATCAATTTTTTTCACAACTTTTTCTGTCTCGAACTACTAAATTGCATTCCTCATGTATTCATTGCTATGGTTGGAATAATTTCATTGAAAAGTTGATTTGTTCGCTGTAATGTAATTTTGCATATACTGCTAAATGGCAGCCATTTCAGCCGGACTATACTGCACCTCCCCGGATGTTTCATTATGGGGGTATTCCTATGAACTTTAGGTAAAGGGTTTGCTGCTTGTATTCACTCTTTTATACCGATTCTCTACATGCATGCCGTTCATTTGTTCAGTTCTGTGAAGTTTTCTTAAAGTGGCGTGCTTTCCAGGGGAAGCTGGGAAATCTCGAGACAAGATGCGCAGAATCCCCAATTTATAGCAATGGTTGCAACTGATCGCAACTTTTTGGATTCTGACTATGACGAGGATGCTGTTTATAATGCAAGAAGTGCATTATGCTGTCGCACTGTTGCATTTCTTGTAAGCCTTAGACGTAATTAACTGGATTAAAGTTTTGTCTAGTTGTTTACTGACCCACATCATCCTTCGTCTTTGGAATTCAGTTCATGGTCTTGTTGATCCTAAGACATGGCTTGTCTATTGCAATCAGTGGAGTTGATGATGAATATGCTTTCACTATACTTGCGGTAAGCTTATATATATTGGGCTGATTCTCTGCTTTTTTACGTTCATTGCATTATTGTCATCCTCAATTCAAATTGTTGACTCCTGGGCAGTTGCTTGTACTGAGGCTTGCCGGGATCCTCCTTCCTGTTTACATAATGGTACGCCTAGCTAGTGCTTGTTATCATCGGCAATGACAACACAAGGTAACACCACATTACCTGTTCTTGTTTCTGTTTTAGGAATCAATGTAACAATATTGGTTTAATTCCTAAAAGTGTAACAATATTAGGTTTAAATTTGGCATGCAGAAGGCTGCAGATGTTCCGCTTGGCAGGCTCAAAGATGAAGATGGGATAAGTCTTTGTGTGGCTGATGTAGTTTAAGCAATGGAGGTGATGATTTATTCAGAACTTGGCGGTGGTAGATGGTGAAGCCTGCAACTGATCCCCATTGAGACTTGTTGCTGAAGGTGCCAGAATCAAACTTGCAATTTATGCAATTCCAGCATCACTCAAGCTGTACAGTTATGTAAACATCTCCAATGCCAGCAAGGAGAAAGTTAAGTAGGTATTTGAGTCATGTAAATCTCATTGCAATTGTAAATGAAAAACACAAACACCAAATTCATATAAGAAAGATGTTGCCTCGTGCGTTTCAAAGAAGGCAGCATATTCTTAAAGGAATATCGTAATTTTGTATCCTTGGCTTTGAGTTGACGCTTCGAGTTGCTTAAAAACGAAGGTTGGCCATTTCGTTTTCTTCCATCATATTTTTAGCCTCCTGAAGATGTAGAAGTCGCGTTCAGGCCGTAGTATATTGCTAGAGCGAATTGCCCAACACAATTCTCATAAGTTCTATATTCTATGACCTAAAAACATGATTCTTGATTTGTTTAGCAAGAAGAAAATCCTCATTGCATTTTGAATCTCCGGGTAGCACAAGGCTGTTGGGTAAACCCCGACAGGTCGCATGATAGCTTCAGCAGCTGAAACAAAAGACGAATGCTTTCACTAAAACCAGATCTTGCATACTTAAGTAGTGGAATATTGCAGGCATGTGATCGATATATCATTCTTTTTTCAGAGCGTACTGCAAACTATGAATAATTTAAGAGGGGCCGCAACCACTAATTGCTATCCATTTATCTAGTCTTCCCCATCGTTCTTTTATTGGTCATATCAGCCATGTTTTATTGGATTTCTATGGTCGAGTATTGCTAGAAAAGTTTGACCTCTGTGATGGAATCAAGGAGAAAAAGAAAAAAAGACCGAAATTTGCAATTGAACCTCGCTATCCAACCCGCACCGACCCGATCAAGTAGGGTGCAACTGGACCCGCATGAGGTGAAACCCTGCTGACCTTACCCAGGGTATAGGGAACCATGGACCAGGATTTTGAGCATATTTACTGTTTATATATCATTAGAAGTTGGGGCATTGCATGTCCTACAGATTGCTCTCCCCGAAACCATCAACTAGTTTCAAAGAATCCATCACGAGTATTACCAGACGATATCCTTTAGACCAAGCTATTTCAAGACCCATTAATGCTCCCTGCTTCAACATCCAATGCCAGGCACCGACCAATATTGAATTTAAACCCAAGTAACCATCTTCCGTTAGAGTCACGCATGTCTCCTCCACATCCCGTGACTCATGGATTTCCCTGGCTCGCCCATCACAATTTAGTCTGATCCATCCCTCTAGATCTCTGCTGTTTATATCTGTTTTGCACGAAAACCCAAGTGTCCATCGTAGTCGTGGTTCTCCCGAAACTACGAAGTTCCTGTAGGGGGGCTAAGCCTGCAGTTCCAATACCAAGGTCCTCACACCACCAATCACACACCCTAAAGATCTAGCTGGGGAGGGAATTTGGTGCGTGCACATACTTGATAGAGGTGACAAATCGGTGGAAAATGCATAATAACAGTGGAAATAGTGGAAAATGCAAAATCCTAAGCCACTGTAATATCTTTTCATGTGCGTGCACATACTTGATACAGGTGACAAATCGGGTCAGCAGATTTTTCTTCCATCATACATAATAACCAAAGCTTGGTTGATTCAAGTGGTTGAGCACTTGTTTCCCTTGAGCAAGGTGTCAAGTTTCAGTGTTGTCAATGGAGAAAACCAGTGCTTTACCCCATTACTGCACTGACCTGGCTCAACCCAGATCAATGAGGATTCTCATGGTTTCGGAGGCCGGTGGTTGGACCAAGAAGAAAAACAATGACCAACAAAACGGTGGCCTTCAAATGGATAGATCAGCAGGTTGAAAGTGTTGTTTTAGGGGAATTGAAAGCAATATAGGTCGCCGGTGGCCTTCCATTGGAGGCCACATTAAGACAGATTAAGGGTAGGCACCTCCAATGGAAGATCAATCTACATGCGTCCCAAAATAGCCCACACTTGAATCCGTGCACCTCCAATGTAAGTCGTCGCACCCCAAAACAACTTCCATGGTTAGATCTGCGGGCACAACCACGGCCAGTTCATTGCACCCCAAAAGATTTCTAGATCTTCCATTCGGTACATCAACACAAAAACTCAACATTTGAGCAGCGGTTGGTTAGTTCAAGTGGTCGTTCCTCTCAAGCAAGGTCTTGAGTTTGAGTCTGCTGAATGGAAGTGTTGGGAGAGCTTTATCCCTACGGTGGACCGAGCCCGGTCTAACTGGATTAGGTTGGGTCCAGGTGGGTAATTCGGATACCGGTGGTTTAGTCCCAAAAATTTGCATGGGAAAAGTCCATATAGAATTAAAAATGAGAGCTAGACAAAGAGAAACAGCAGAACCTTTATTAATTTGGATTTGTTTAGACATTAATAATACAAACAACCAAAAAATCAGATAAGTCTCAGTTATGCAACCAAACTTGAAATGCAAAGACTTATTGGAGACAGTTCCAGACACATTTTTATTGGTATAGAATGAATGCCACACATATTGAAATGAAAGCATGGCTAGGTTTCCTTAAATAAATGCACTCGGGCCAATTATACCACCAATCTAGTGCTTCTAAAGAGGCTTGAAGTATCCGAAGTTGTGAACAGGCGATTTCCCAGGTGCGGATTTGTCCTCGAGGACTTCACTGACATAGAACCGGGTTTTGTTGCCATCAAGAGCCTTGATGATCAACTTGTAGGTCAAGTGCTCGGGGGCGCGGAATAGTTTCCATGCATCAGTAACAAGCTTAAACCTGAGGTGGTCATGGGTCTGCTCATTGTGTCTTTTCACCGCGAACTCGCCGAGCTTTTGGCGTTATGGATATGAATCCGGTGGTGCGGTGCTTATGAGGATCCGGATGATGCTCGCCTTCTCCAGCAATGGCCACAAAAGTCATTGCTGTGAGGCAGGTCATGATCAAGAAGAGGAGGAAAAGTGACCGAGCCATGGGTTGCAGCTGAAGCACAAGTTCTATGCTAGAAGTGAGCAAGTTTCTCTGATGGGCAATTATGGTTCGTCGTTCCGCCCATATTTATAGCCCGAGCTCGGCATGTTTGCATGCCAAGCATCTCTCTTTTGTTGTAGGTTCTTAATGGAGAAACTTACGGGAAGGCCTATTTGACTTGGCAAATATTAAAAAAGCCCGGATAACCATACTGAGAAAACATAGAACCACCTGTTCCTTTCAAATAGCTTATACAAGTTCCCTCACTTCCAAATGACCTTGTTAATGGCGTATTGTTATAAGTTGAACAAGTAGCATAATTCTGTGTTGAGCCCAAGTGAAATGACAATACAAGAAGAAGTAAGCCTTTTTCTATACTGGCTGGGTCAGCTACATGGATTCTTTGTTTTTATACACCCCATCATGTATCATGCTAACAATTAACTGAACATAAACTGCATTATTCTTTATTTTTCTTTCTAAAACTTTTGTAGTCTTCTTCATCAGTGCCCAAGCTCGGCATGGGTTGCAGCTGAAGCACAAGCTCTACGCTAGAAGTGAACAAGTTTCTCTGATAGCCAATTATGACTCAGGGTTCGGCCTATATTTATTGCCCGAGCTCGGCATACTTACATGCCAAGCACATCTTTTGTTGTGGCTTCTTATGGAGAGACTTACAGAAAGGCCTATATGACTCGGCAAATATTAAAAAAACCAGCTTAACCATGCATACTGAGATAACATAGATGCACCTGTTCCTTTCAAATAACTCCTTTACTTTTAAATTCTCTTGTTAATGGCTTATTGTTACAAGTTGATCAAGTATCATAAGTGTACGTTGAGCTCGGCTATAACCTACTGTTGAGCTCGTGGGCTGTGTAATACATAGTTTTATGGGCTATTAGCCCCATCATGATAATGGTTTCAGACCTGCTATTGGAGACACGACTCTGCAAAATACTGGTTTCGCTCAAAAGAACCTTCGACTTTAAGGTCGCGTGTTCGATGCCCAAATGCAGGATATCTGATGGTATTCTGACTTACCCAGCTTGCAAGAGAAAAATAGGTGGAAATGTATATGTGTGTATATATATAAGTATACAGGCAAGATAACTTAGTGTGAAGTGGAGAAAATGTTAGCCTTAGCTTCTTTACATGGCTGCTTGAAATGTACATAAGAAAAACATGCAGCTAAATGTAATATTGAATCATCTGGGCGTTTTCTCAAGTTAGTGATAAGTTAAATAGGTGCTGTGGTGGTAGTAGTTCTCCCTTCCTAACAGGTAACATGGTGACCAATACGGTGATAAGTACGATTTGATCCAAACGTAAATAATGTTAAAAATAAAACATGGTCTTCACGTCTCTTCTCTTACTAATCACCAATTGTCCCCGCCGGAGTTTTTAACTAAGGAGGCTGCTGCCGACGGGTGAGATTCAGTAAGTGATGCCGGATCAAGCCAATCACGATTTGGTTCTCAATTCAGTAAGGGATTTCGCATTCGGACTATGTAAATTATGATTTTCAATTGAACGTGAGCTTGAACGTGATTAGGTAAAACATGCTTGAGTCATGTATGGTATTGCACAGATTGGGTTTCACCTGAGATCGAACTTGGCATTCCTTACTTGCATTAGACGAGGGAGTCAGGAAGTATCCGCGGTTGTCATTGCATTTTGTGACATGAAAATCCTCCCTTTCAGGCACTAAGAAGAATTGAAATATTGATCATTATATCAATCCTACCACCTATTGATAACAAGAGAGACATTCAAAATTATTCGAATTATCGAGGTATCAAGTTAACAAGCCACACTATGAAATTATAGGAAAAAACTATCGAAGGTAGGTTAAAACAAGTATACAAAGAACCAATTCGGATTCACCTATTGAGATGTCTTACGGAACATTTTAGAGCAAAAAAGAAGAACCTTCACATGATATTTATTATCTAGAAAAAGCTTGTGATAGGGTGTCAAGAGATGTTCTTTAGAGAACCTTGGAAAAAAGAGGTATCATATTGACATACATAAATATTATAATTGAAATGTATGAGGTGTACGAGGTATAAATCTTTGGAGAACTTCATTATCCTATTGACATATATTGTGTTAGCGGATGAGTATAAGGAAAAAGTTAATAAAAAATTGAAACTATGGAGAGAAACGTTAGAAAGTAAAGGGTTCTGACTTAATAGAATGAGATAGAATATATGGAATGTAAGTTTGATCATTTGGGTACTTCAGATGACATAAAAATTAAGATTGACACACAATGCATTCCTCATAAGGAAAGTTTTAAATGCCTAAGATCAGTTTTTGAGAGTGATGAAAAAAATTGATGGAGATGATACGCATAACATTAATATTGATTGGTTAAAATAGAAACCGACATTAGGTATTTTATGTGATAAGAAGATGATATTAAAGTTGAAAGGTTAATATAATAGAGCAAAATTAGACCGGTTATATTTTATAATTCTGTGTATTGGGCAGTTAATCATCAACATTTAAGATGGTTTGGATACGTAGAAAGATGACCCATGGATGTCACATAAGAAGATATGAAAAAATAGATATTGAAAATGTTAAAAGAGGAAGAGGAAGACCACAAAAGTGTTTGAAAGAAACAATAAAGAATGATCTAGTTTATATTGAGTTAAACTGCCACATGATAAGGCTGTGTGGAAACAAAGAATCCACGTATTCGACCCCATTTGTTGTATCAAGCCTACCACCACCTTTCACTTAATCCGCAATTCACCGCCATTTTGATGATCTCCCAGAACTGAAGTACACTATCTAATGATCAGACAATTGCAAGAATGTTCTTTTTACGTTTCCAAGGAGGAAAGCTTGTCTTCATGTCACGCTTAACTTGGGTCTTCATTTCCAATTGAAGCAACGCAAATAGTCTTCGTCCCTCAATTAGCAATGTTGAATGAGTAGCTGCTTTGGCAAAAGTAGAGAATGATTCTTATGCTTCCTTTTGATGCTCATTTCCATTGTATTTGCTTTCGGTGAGAGGCATCCACTGTGTGAGTGTTGGACTAATGTACCAAACTTGGACCAAGAATCATTTTGATTTGGGCCTGAACAAGATTGAGTATTAGATGTGGCTCTCTGATGTGAACATTGGAGGTGCAGAGCTTGACGAATCCAAAATTATAAGCGGGAATGGCAGAATAATCGTGGAGATTCCAGTCACCAGCCCAAAGTACTTTGGATCTGCACTGTGGGATATGATCAGGGGTAGGGGCACCGGGTATTCCATCAAGGGGAACCTTGACGTGGTCAACCCCTTCGGACCCATGCTATTACCGTTTAATAGAGAGGGTGGCACCACTCGGCTACAGAGAACGGAAGAAGATGGTGAAGAAGAGAGTGACCACCACAAGAGTAGCAAGTTAGGATCCATTTCTGCATCTCTTTCAAGGGCATATGATATCAACCTCCATGTTTAGTTTAATGCCTGATAGTTCTTTTATTCACGTAGAATTTTGCTCTTGCTTTCAAATTTGTCGAGGATTAATTCCTCTAGATGAATTGAGTCTGTTGGAATACATTTATACGTCTTTTCCAATTTGTGACAAGAATATATCTATTTTATTGTTAGATAATGATCGCGAAATCCTGAACATAACAACCCTGGAGGTCATCACTCGTTTTCTTCATCATCAACACCCCTCTCTCTTACTTCTTAACTACCCATATTGGTACTATTCTGTGGCAAAACTATCGTAATTAACTTGCTCTCATGGGGATGACTCAGCTCAATCTGGATACGCATTATATCCATCACCCTTGCATGACTAAGCTGGAAAGATAGACCAATGAACGTACATGAAAGCTATGTTGCATGGATACGGTATAGTACACGTATTCGATATAGATACGGGGTATACATATTTTTTAAAAACTAAGGTACGGATATGCCACTATTAAAAAACATAATAAAAGATAAATTTACATAAATAAATATGGTATTGAGATTTGTGGTCATCATATGGACCATCTCAATCTAATCAGCGGGAAAGGTGGACTTCCCATTATATGTTGCGTATCAGTTTCTGAAAAGCTTACGAAATATTTTGACCTTATTTGATGTCGAACAGCTACTGAACCGTGGTTCCTTTCTGCCTTGTGGAGAAATGCATATGGATACTTGCCCCAACAAGGCCTGTCATAATGATACTAGTGAATTAGAGGATTACTCCTGGTTCTGGCAGAACCCTTTGACGTTGCAACGGGAATTAATTGTCCAATGGTTTGCTCATCCTTCTCCAATAGAAATGATTCCAGCAAAATTTGTCACATTAGTTTGAGTGAAAGATGAACATTTTCAAGTGCATTGGATTGTTAAAGTTGAACCGTTAGTTCCTGCTGTCCTCAACACGTTTTAAACTACATTAAACTGATAAAACTTAACATACTGGGCCCAATTAGTAAAGAGAGCATCCAGCAAGCAGCAAATCATTTGAGAAAGAAAGCATACCATCACTTGGAGAAAGGAAGAGATTGTTGGTCCCAAGTAGTAAATAAAAATACTCCTTGACATGCATACTGCATTGCCCACACGATAAGAAATGATGGATATAGTAAGTCATTGGATCATAAACAGACTCATGTTGACCCCCGTATCCCAAAAGAAGTGCAAAAGTGATAAATATCCAAAGCATACCTTCCAACATGTCACTGCAAATAGAAAACAAGACAAAGCAACAGCTAGGCTTCCATATCTCAAAATGAGCCTGGGTTTGCTGAATCCCAACCTGCTCCCAGATGATTTGTCTCATGTTCTCGGGTTGGGTTCGAAATCGCCACCATTTACAGTCTAATGATGGTCTAATCATCTTCCCATAATAATCTACTAATAAATAAGATAATTCGGTTTCCTTCAATAATCCATTCAATTCAATGGTGCACCTAAACGAACCAAACAACAACTTGCTAATTACGTGTTGTCCTCAAGTTTAGATAATTGATACACACCTTTTTTACTATCCATAGGTTTTTTTATTATGATTCTAATTTTACGGTTACTAAATTTCAAAAATTCAAATGATACCTTTCTACCGTCTTAACTCTCTCTCTAGGAGTTTTCACTTCACCATGATCCCATACCATTCTCCAGCGACCCACAACCAAAAAGAAAGGAGATGAAAAAATGAGGAAGAAGAAGGAGAAAAAGAAAGAATGAGACCTATTCGAAGACGGTTGGTTATTTTTAAAAGTATGTTCTTGATTTTATATATTTTTTGTTGTTTATTTGATGTATTAATTTCGTTTTCAGTTAAAATTTTGATTAAGAAACGATGTCCACTTCTCGACTCGAGCCATCGTCTAGTTTTCATCATGGACCTGATGTCTAGTTCTTGTCAAGGACCGGAACCTGCCATTTGAACCGACACTCTGGATCATCTTCTCATAATAATTCACTAAGAAATAAGATACTGTTTCAGTCCATTCAAACTTAATGGCGAACCCAACCGTGACCCACTTAATTACGCGTTAGTGTGAAGCGTAACGAATGCGAAGGTTTACTTCTTACAACACACGGGAGAATGGTCACGTTACATCTGCCTTGAGGGCTCGGTACAACATCACGTGTCTCGTGTCGTACTTGATGTATCAGTGCGCAAAGCATTCAAAATAACCCGGGAGCCGCTCGCGCCAGTCGAAGAAAGGAAAATGGCAAGACGTTCGGCTCGATTCACCGGGATCTTGATCGATCGTTTTGCGGGACAGGCGACTAAGAAGCCGACGTCCAGTCGGTCCACACACACTTTCTCTATCTCTACTTAATCAGTTCCGTAAAGTAGGAAACGGCGGCAGCTTCTTTGCCGGATTGTGATATGTTCTCTCTCTCTCTCGGCAATGAGTTGCATAAAGTAGGAAACCGAGGCAGCTTCTTTGCCGGATTGTGATATATTCTTGAGTATTTGGGAGTAAAGAGTAAGAATACAAGGCAAACCTTCAGGGGAACGTTGAGAATTTGCATGTAAAGAGTAAGAAGTAGATCATCCCCACCTCATGTAGCTGTGCTTCCTGATGCTAATGTTTGAAGTTTCAGAGTCGACTTATGGTTGTTCTGTCTTATTTCAAATAGAAACCCATGAGAGAGAGGTGAAAAAATTACTCTCTACATTGGTGATCTAGAGAGATTGTGAAAACTTCACTAAATGAGAATGCATTGGAATGAGAATGCAAGCATAAGTTGTGTTTAAGGTACTTGTGAAAACTTGAACCAATGAAGATGATGAGTGTACCATCTCTTTATTCTGAAATGGGTGTTTGTAGAACATGGGCAAATTAAGGTGTGAGATTTATAAGTCAATATTGTTTTATTATTGTTTGTGTTTGTGTGTCCATGCGAAAAATACGCCGTATCACATCTCTGTTTGCTCAAAACTTGAGCAAATAAAGATGATAAGCACAGCAGGCAGGATTCTGTGCGTATGTATTTGTGCCTTCCTGCGTGTCTGTGTGTTTGTGTGTGCGAGCACGTGCATGTGTATACATCCACATTTGTATTTCTTCAACTGAATTGGTACAAAATTCAAAATCAAGGACATGCTTTCAAGAACAGAAGAAACTAAGGTTAACAAAATGCTAAACCTCCTCAAACAGTTTGCCTTTCTTCATTTTACATCTATTTACTGCTTTCAAGTTCAAAGAACTCTAGGATCCTTGGATAAACATCAACATGAGCACAAAACCCTCGTATGAAGTCTTCATGCGAATAGTTTGGCACGAATTGCATATAGAGAGCTCCTTGGATCTCCGCAGATAGGTGCCTCACGTCTTCATCGTCCGCGATGTAGTCATTTCCACCATAAACCAGCAAAAGTGGAAGTGTATTTGGTAGTTTTTCTATACTGTAAGATGGAGGGAAAATATTCCAGTAATGGAAAAGGTTTCCAACAGGGCCATGATCATATTTACTGAATTTGCCTGACCTTATCACTGCAAATCCAAGCAAAATACAGTGAGGGCTAATGTGTGTGTGTGTGTGTATATATATATATATATATATATATATATGGAGGGAGAGAGAGGGAGAGAGACTGGCACCATGCAAACCTGGTTGAATGCAAACGATGTAAATGACTCTTGACTGATAAATTAGAGATTTGCCAATTGGATTCGAAAAGCTAAAAGCTGTCCTTTGGTTTTCTAGTGGAAGTTCTTGATTTCTTATTTTACATGTTGTCCTTATAGAAAAGTGAAATATAATTTTTTGTTTTTTAATCTAAACCATCCATTTTTTATCTAAAGGTCAAGAATCATTTGCATACAAATCGGTTTGCATACACCATCTTCAGACTCTCTCTCTCTCCCTATCTATCTATATATCTATCTATCTATCTATATATATATATATATATATATATATATATATATATATATATATATATATATATATCTAACGGGAGTTGCTAGACCCCATTCATGTTAAGACTTTTCTTGACAGTTCAGATCAAATAAAAAAAGTAAAACAAAAGTACTTTTTCCTTTTTGAATCAGGATGGTCTGATCAAACACATGAACGGTCAAATTCTCAAGAAGAGTCTTAGCATCAATAGGATCCAACAACTCCTCTAATTTTCTCTCTATATCTATCTATATGCCTTCCAGTTCTCGTTTTCCTTTGAGCAGCATTCAGTTTTTCTTGGAGTCTATAATCAAATAATGGATTTATTTAGTGTTAAACCTATCTGTTCTGCTGGTACTAATATGCCAGTAAAAATTATTCATATATAGGTTTAATATCTATATGCCATATGAATGGAAATCAGTAAAAGAGAGACTAAAAAATGAAAATGAGCTAACTCACTCTGAGCTAATTGTGCAACGTTTTTCATGGAAGTAGATGAGGCCGTGTATCCACCGGAGACCATTAAACTGCTTATGCAACCACTCGGTCCTACACAGCCAGTTTTCACAACCAGAAAAATGTCAGCACACCCACTAACAGAGGCACACATGCACACGCACACACACTCACGAGAGAGAGAGAGAGAGAGAGCACCCTGAATTTTTGAAAGAAGGTCAAAATGATCACAACCAGAATCTGATGTGGGGCACGCCATGTACAATATGTTGCTTACTAGTTCACTGCAGCCATATGAAAAAAGAACGTAAAACTTCGTGGGTACACCAGGAAATATCTACAAGGAGATCCATCCTCCCGTATGGGAAACTTTGAGACCACTAGATATCTTTTTGCTAACGATTAGCAGAAAAATTTACAGTAAAGAGTATAATACATGCCGAGCCTGAACGAAGGTTGCAAGGCAAACTTCGACTCTTCCATAAGTTACTTGAAGAACAGAAAGGTCTCACGGATACTTACTCTGACAAACTGAATCTGGTTTCTCCCAGCAGCAAGTCCATCTATGAAAGAATTTAACAATGTCAAATTGTTTATATACTTAATTGACAGTAATAAATACATCAACACCATTGTGGAAAAATTAAACATAGAAAAGAAGAGTGCAAATGTTCCCTTCAAAGAGGCATAAGTTATAAGCATGTCTACAAACTTGTTATGACTGCAGATTTGCCATGAGAGTTTTGCCTCAATTACGCATCCATTTAGTTTAGTTCATGAATCTAGCATGACTTGTTAAGAATATAAGATGCCAATGAAATGGATGCATCTCAGCAATTACGTGATCACCAATTGCTGGGTATGCCGCCAAAATAAAAAGAAGCATTATCACCTGATCAAGGAAGAAGGTGGCCGCTGTCCGTACAAGAGGGGACTTAATATTCTGCAGATAGACAACTGGGCTTAACATGACAGCCTTCTCTATTATGCTGGAGATCTTCTTGTTTGAGAAGGAGGCAAAGCCAACCATGGAGCCCTGGAATTTCAACAACGAAACATCAGTGAAAACGGATATCTCATTATTGGTAGTGTTCATGAGTTTGCTCTCTAACCTGTGAAAAACCTATGAACAAGATCTTATTCTCTGTTTCTCTGGCAACAAATTTTAGCATTGATGGGAGATCATGATCGACAAGATCATCGAAATCCCAATCCCAGAACTCCTGCAACATATTACACCAAGCTGAGCAATAGATAAAAAAACTCAACAAAAATTAATAGTAAAAAATCTAAAGCAATTAAAGTTGGGTAGCTGTGTAAATTCCATGAACACTAAAGCGCATATTCCTCACAAGTTATCGTACTTTTATTAGGTAGATCATATTCCATGAACATTAGCATCGTAAACTATGAAAGATATCCTCCTAGTCCCCATTTGCAGGTTCCTCTCGATAACATGGATGTTATCTCTTTGTAGAAACATGGCCTCGGCAAGCATAAACAACAGCTACAGAAAATCTTGTGCAAGATACCTTCTGAGAAGAGGAGAAAAGGACATGACCATGGGTGAAAGGAGAGGAGCGAGTGTTCCCAATCCAAACTTCATATCCATGCCTTGCTAAGATAAAAGCCAAAGAATTTGCTGGTCCATCCAACACCCATATATCACCGCTCTGTAGAAATCAAGTAAACTTATTTGATAAGAAAGAAACACAAGAGAGAGAGAGACTTATAATCTTGAAAGGAATCCTTTCATCACTTTCTCGTTGAAACTTAAAAGGAACCTTTGTGGAAATCTACCAATACCTCCGATCTTACCTCTTAGCTACTCACCTATTTTTCATCAAAACCGATTCACCCTGTTTATAGTCATGGTTTTTGTTGTTCATCTGGTTCTAGATATCCACCTACTGAGGCTCTCTCGTTGTTATAGCCTGATGTCAGCCTGGATAAAGGAGGGTGGTGCAATGTGGCCAACAGTTGACACCATGAATCTTTGGATTCTCGTTTTGGTTTAGTGTTTCTAGATTATCTGAGTTGTCTGATTCTCAGAACCTTTGACAAACAACTCAATTTGATACTAAATTCAAGAAAAAAAAAATTGACACCCAAATGGTCTGGACGTGCTCTGACCTAACCGAGTCGGCATGTTCAATAAGTTCTGTACTACCAAAATTTTAGAAAAATAACAAGAAAAACCTGCATAATTCCATGGTAAAGGAACACGGGAAGCTTTCCCGAGCAGGTCCTGCTGTCACCAACAGAGTCTGTGCAACTGGCGGTGATGGAGCCTGTACTGATGCTGCCATTAACAGAGCCTATGATGCCATTAGAATGGCCAAAGTTGTCATCAGCAGTAACCCTCTGCACGGTAAGCAGATACAAATCCTCTGTTTGCACCTGAAAACACGCAATTCCGACCCTAAATCATTCGTTCAACACAAAGACAAATCCAACAAAGAAATTTAAGATCAAGATTACCGTGAATTCCTCACAGTGGAACCCTGCAGGCAAGACAAAGTTCTCACAGAAACCTGTGGAATTCAACACCGGGTACGTGATACCCAATCCAGTGAGGTATAGCAGCACGAAAACACACGAGACCGTCGACGTTGTTCGCATTGTCATACTAGTAGCATCCAAAAAGCATCCCTTTGGTTGTTTTGGTGTTAGCTTTTTCTTTGAATAAAAAAAAGAAGAAAAGAAGAAAGATGGAGGCAAAGAAACGCGCGATGACATTTAAAAACAAAGCCCGTTAAGGGTGTTTTTGTCATTCCGATTAGGGTGTTCGTTAGTTAGTTGCTAGAAGAGAATGCGTGATGACATGCTTTATGAAACCAAACGTAAAGATTGTTCTTTACCGTTAAGGGCATTTTAGTCATTGCTCTTTGAGTGATCGTTGGTCAGTTGCTAGACGTTGGCATCACGAAAAGCCGTTCTTGAAAATAAAACATTTTCTTTATTCTCTTGGATCCGAATTACCCGACCCAGTTCATTAAGCGAGTCACGGTAGCTATCCGAGTTCTGTGCAGCTCAAAATCAGCTGGGATGTTAATGGGTCGGATTCAGATCTCAGTCCAACCAGAATAGTGTCTCAAATGGATCCAGAAAGAAGAAATCGAATCCCATTAATTTCAGAATCCTGTTTTGGTTTTGCATATCACCATCCGAGTTCCAAATCGGATCTGCATGATTACGCTACAAGTATACCTTTTTCTTAACTTTCAATTTGAGTAGGTTTTGACAAGATTCAATTAAGTTGGGCAAAGTTAGCTCCCTTATGACCCAAATAGGATGGCATTTTGTACCCGACCCTGGGTACCCACCCAACCGAGGCGGGTTGAGGATCCCCTCTGACATGAGCTAAGGCTGATTCTATTCTGTGTCATGTGGGATGGGTTGGAGTCAGGTTTACTATAAACCAGATCTAGTAAGGCCCGTTCATGGATCACACTACAACAATAGATGGGTCAGCTACATGGATTCTTTGTTTCCATAGAAAATATCATCGATGAATATAAAAAAAGCATTTTTATTTAGTTTTTTTTATGTACCCCCTTTTCTCTCTCTCTCTCTGAAACAAAGAGTCTGCAACTCTCTGACTCTACAAAGTACTAAAGCACAAACTGCTACACAGGAAAGGCATGAATTGCTTTAGAGTTTTTGAAACGTAAGAAAGATTTTTTTATAGTTCCTGAGGCTTTTTGGACACTACAGAACGTTGAGTGGTGCTGAACGGGCTGGGGAAGAGTTATAAAAAGTATATGTGGGCGTTTTGATCCACAAAATCTGCGGAGCACAACCCACCCCATTGTGACCCCTAAACCCGAGTGTAGCCACCTTTGCCATCTTTCTGTTTAGCAGGGGGACTATACAAGTCTATGCAGGTTATGGGTTGCATGATTTTGATCACAAGTTTGGATCAAGTTCAGCTCAGAATCAGCTAAGCGGCATTACTTTAGCTCACACAACTTGTGCTGAAACTGTTTCAACATGATGTCCAATATGGACCTAGACCGAGCCCGGCCAGATCTGTACATGGCAAAGGTGTCCTGTGGATCTGGATTGAGTAGGGTTCTAATTTCTTGATACATCGAATTTAAGATCAGGGATGGTAATTTCAGACATGACACAAAAACCTGAGATGAACACAATTCCTATATCAAGTTCCTACTTATCTCCACCCATAGCCACACAAGAAGATTGTTTAGTATTAGGATTGACTTGGTTCGATGTGAACATGAAATCACAGTAGTTGAACACAATACGAACAGTTTCTTATGCTACGTCCGGTAGGTAACCTGTTTTGATAAAAGTACAGTTTCTTACATATCTTTGACTAATATTTTGATAATGATTGAGCAGCATTCGCTTTAATCCTTGGCCTTCTAAGTTTTCCGAACCGATTGCCACTTACAGAATTGAGTTCATCCCATATAACAATCTCTTTAGCAAAATGTTAAGTACAATTTACTATATTGTCAGTATAGAATCAAAGGAACGGCAGAATCAATATGAGAAATGAGTTGTTAGTATCATCAAATAATGGGAAGACAGCAAAATGGTTCAAGGTTGCAGCAGAAAGCAAGCGGGCAGCAGGTCAACTAAGCTTCAAACCTGCGCTCAAAGGCAACAGTTGCAACCTCACTCCCTTCCAGACCACCAAAAGTAAATGTTGAATATGACATAACATGATCTAGGTATCTGAACAATGGGGGCATCGGTCCCGTGCCTTGCACAACCGGTGCCACTGTCCTTTTTAACTTTGGCCGGAAGTTTTCTGCTTCTTGTACCAGTTCATCCTTTGTGTTGTAACATGAGGTGATCACCTATAATCATAGAAAAAAGTTATCTTCAATCAAGTTTTTGATGCTTGAATAAAGTTTATGAAAACATCAAAACATGCATGGACAACAAAAGCAGCTTCAGCAGTAACAACAACAACTAGAACAATGGGAAAGAATCACGACTATAAACTTTTCGATTTTACAAGTGCCTCAGTGTGCAGAATGGAGATAAAAAGTAGATGTAGCCGACCCCATTTGATATGCCCTAAGGCTTGGCTTTGATTTGATTTTAGATGCCGCAGTCTGAAACTGACAAACTTAACTCATTCAACACACTTTGGGGATCATAAACAATAGACCCGGATTCTATGTGATAAGTGTCCTACTTCTGAAGGTTCCATCATACGCAAAAGAAATTAAACTGCTAAGTTGAAGAAATTTGACTATTGTCTATGCCGGTGTCTCCACTTTAAAATCACTACAAGCAACTTCAATGAAGTTATATTATGTAACCAAGGGCATGAAACACATCCATAGATCAAGGTAAGGAGAAACCTTACCAGTAGTCCACCAGGAGCAACCAAATTTGCCACTGCCTCCCAATACAAAAGCCTGCCAAAATTGCAAAGGAGCAACTTAGAGTTGTGAAAGAACCAAGTATTCTATCTACACCCTGAAAATGACTGCACGGGGTGGATGTTTTGAGACAGGGGGCTGTGGTTCGGTAGACAAAGTTCTTGACTATCAAGATCTTTAAAAGGCTTGGACTTAGACTGTGAAGATTCCTGCGGTTGAATTGCTAATATATCAGTCCTTCATTTTCCTTTAGTCAGTCTCACTTTCTGTTTATTTACTCGAACAAAAGACTGTGCGTCCGAATGAATGCGAGACCTCTGCTTCCTGAATGAATGCGGACAAAAGGAAAAACTTAAAGCTAGCATTTGTAGTGCAGAGAAATATTAGACATGGCAATGGCCCATTTGTACAGTGAAATTGGACTCCTGAGATTTAATGCTACCTCTTTTAAAATGATAAGAAATCAGACATACAGCTTATTACAAGTCAATGGTTTGTCTCCAATTTTTGGTCTAAACCACTGGTATGATCGAAAGGCCACAAAGCCTGGGCTAATCCGATCTGAGCCATGTCAGCCTACTATGGAGGTAAAGCTCTCCTGGAGCTGGTTCTTTCCATTTACAAAACTGGAACTGAGACCTTTTTTCAGGGGACCAAGTAACAAACCGCTTGAACCAACCAAGCGTTGGTGGACGGAATTCTTATTCAACTCATCTGAGATAATCCTCAAAAATATTGCCAGTATTTTGATCAACTCATGTATCCAACAACGTACAAGATTTATGAAGAAAGGAGAAAAGTTATAATTCGTCAATGTAGAAAGGAAACATGCATCGTTAAGTTCTACTAGAGTAAAAGTGTAAAAGAATTTACCGCATGAAGCAAGTGCTTTAATAACAAAAATAATGGAAAACATTTAGTTTCACGTATGAGGAAAGTGAGCTTCTGAGGTCGTTAGAAACAGCCAAGCTGTGTATAAAGCACAAGAAGAGGAGCCTAATGTATTAAAAATATGCAGGTGACCTAAACGAAGTCAATGGAAGGACAGTGATACCGTTTGGCAGGGCCAACAGGATGCAGCCCAATTGCATCCAGTGCTCCTTTGTCTGTGACAAGTTGGAATCGCTTGTCCAATTTGGTCTGCAGAATATCGTCAACCTAAGAGGGTAGAGTTAAAGATTGATGACCAGTTAGAAACGAATTATGGAACTAGATATACCGTGGTGGAAGAATACAGAACTAAAGTTTAATTTAATTCATGAATGCGTAGGAGAAATGAAATTCAAAAGACTTTTAAGCATGTAGGAGTTTATGATATTTGAGCTCAATTCGGCAGAATAATATAATGCTCATTGAAGGTAATGTAACTGACATGATATAATAAAAAATTAAGTTGCCACACTCAAGCTAGATGGTTTGGTGTTTTACACAAGTTGTAAAGACCACTTCCTCCTCCAGATGCTTCCTCAAAACATCTCGCTCACACAAATCTGAGCAAAGTTAGAACTCGGTAAGTACCAAAAACTGGATATGAGGAAAGCCATCTCTTTCAGCAAGACTTCTTGAAAGAACAACTGCTCCTTCACTGTAGTCGATTCCGGTCAGATCTGAGAAGCTGAAAAGCAAAACTAAATGTATGAAAAAGGTGTATACAAATACGTGGGTTCCAAATTATATAAAAATGAACATATAAAAGTACGTAGCGGCGGATGAATAATCTTTCTTGATAAGCATATGATAAGAATATTAACAGCAGTCCAAATCGTAAATGTGCAGAGAGACAAATGCAAAAGCAATTCCATGTGGTACCCGTGCTTTGCGAGTTCGTGGAGAAATAAGCCATTTCCAGTACCAATATCAAGCACATTCCAACTAGCGAGAACATTTGAGATTTCCCCATCAGGACTACCCGGAATTGTCTCATCACTCTCATTCTTGAAATCTTCCAGAGGAAAATTGAGGCAAATTTTCTTTGTCCAAGCTGCAATGGTTTCCATCGTTTCAACACCAAACCTATACCAATTCAATAAGGTGTCAAAAACCTGGTTGCAGAATTACAGTCAAGGTTCTTCTAACGAACTGTAGAATATTAAGAAATTCAGAGGAACATCAATCCCATTTTTTTCTCCAAGTTATAAGAAATTCTAGCACCATTTCTGAGGAAACAGCAAGGGGATGTTCGCTCGCATGTCGGGTGTGAGAAGCAAACACATAGCGTGCCTTATGATGGAAAGAAAGGGCATTAAATATAATTGCCAGCTCTGTAACCAAGAAAATGCCAATTCAATTCATTCAGTATCAATCAACCAGTTAGAAATATGATAATTCACCAAAAAATTGAAATATTATACGTTCAAAAATATCTCTTAGAAGAGTCTCTGATTGCACCATATCATAAATCATCAAATGAATTTGCTAGACAAGGAAATAACATGTCTAAAATGACGGTATGAAAGGAATATGAATGCTAGTAAACCTGAGACTTACCAGACTTCGCCGGCATCATCATGTTCACGAAACTTTGCAAGCTCGTCTGCATATGTGGAATCCCAGTAACTCTGCAACCCCAGAACCGAATTCTCCACTTCCGCTTCCGGCTCCTCCTTGTCCGAACTGCTCAGTGCCACCGAAACAAAAAGAAAGAAAGGAAAATTATACTTTAAGAAACAAAGATAGAGCACCATCATCATCAATTTCTAGAAAATGCCTCTTAAAAGCATCCGTGACCACTCCAGCATAGCATCCAAAAACAAGCAACAATGACGAAACCAGGAATTCGCTGCCAACTAATAGCCTAAATAACCAGAAGAAATCATCATCTGATATTTATTTTGGAAGACATCTCCTAAATACATATAAAGGCATAATGTACCCATTTGGAAATTTAGAAAAACTGTCCATAGTTTACAGCAATAAAGATAGGAACACCAACAAATAGCAGGGAAAAAAAAAAAAGTTCCTGGCAAATGGAGAAAAAGAACAACTCCTCGTCCAAGAGAACGACGGAGAAGCGACGCAAAAGGGATGGTAGAATACTTCCATAGAGCAATCCGTTTACCAGTATTCTGAGGCGGTCGGGAACGTGCCGGCGATGGAGAGGGAGTCGATGGTTCTCCCTTCGTCATCCCACGTGCTTCCGAGGTCACTCTTCACGGACCACGAATCGGCCGCGATGGAGCGGTCATCGTCCGAGATAAGGTCGGTGGATACCGGAACTCGTGCCTGAAATGGATCTGCATCCTCCGGCGTGGACCGGATTCCGGCCATCTCGCCGCTTCGCCGAGAGAGAGAGAGAGGCGTTCGTTAACACTGTTTTCAAAGTCGTTTATTTCGTTACAAGAGTACATATGAAAAAGCCCTCGCTATGGTAATATTTTACGACGACAGTCTTTTCTATTTTAGAGAAATTTACGGTCAACCGTCTACCTAATGACGCTTTACGGATCAAAGCCTCCCTTCCTGAACTTTTCTTATTACCGCTTCATTATTCAAGTTATTTACCTAGTGGATTTCTTTTCAACAGAGCTCGCAAACGAGCCTACCGAACAAAACACGGGCCGTTCGTGGGCTTGATTGACTCTCACCTAGCTCGTGATTTATGTCTACAAGCCGGTTCGTGTTCGTTGTCCTACGAAAATGTGTTTGGAACATGTTCACAAGTTGCTCATTTGTTTACAAGGGATCAAACGAAAGAGAGTTTTAGTGACGTTCGTGCTAGAAAGCGAACGTGCGACTCCACTGCACTAAATGGCAGACCAATTTGATCACAATTGTCATCAAAGATGAAGTAAAGAATCAATTTCTTATGCTTAGGCACATAATAATATCTACAAAAGAAAGGTGGTGATACAAAATTTCTGCAAACGAGTATTGTTTTGCTAATTGTCTACGCATTAAGTAGCAAAACTTAAATTTCTCCTTTCTGCATCAAATTCTTACGGTGTTGTGTCACGTGTAGAGTTCTGCGTATCGTTTGATCGGGTTTTACTCCGAATTATTTGATGAACTGCGACGGATTAAGTAGTTGGGCCAAAACAATAGATTTGTTAAGTTAATGCCCTAACACAATCCAGATCCAAATACAATCAATATAGTAACTTCATTGATTCATACTGATGTAAGACTGGATCTGGATTTGGAATCCAGACTGCATTTACAAAATAACGAAAGTTTGAAGATAATGCTACATATAAAAAAATATAAACTAACGCAACCTAAACATATTATCTTTCATGATAATGACCCTTAAATTGAGTATAGAAATCTAATTCCCCATCTTCTGCTATGCCCTGAGTGTGCACATAGCCTGCATGCTTACCTGGGTAGAGGGTCGACTCACAAGTCAAAGGTCATCAGTTCAATACCTCAGGCATGCATCTGGCTTCGGCCTCTCCATTGTAACCCCAAGAAAGGAAAGGTGCAGAGAATCTGGGCTCCATGCTTAGTAATTAAACCCAGACCAAAACCAACTAAAGAAACTTTTGAAATGGGTTAAGGTAATGACATAGAGAGAGAGAGAAAGCTATAAAATTTTCTGGTTTGTGGAAAAATTGTATACTTTACATGCTATGTCGAATACATGGCTTCTTCGTTGATTGTTTCTAAGAGCGGTTTTCGAGACCTGCACACCGTCAACTTTCTCTTGAGTTGATCAATGGAAGCATCTTCCAAGCCCTCCAAACTGAGCCTAGGCAAGGTCTCCTCCCCTGGGCTGGGTACATCTGCTGCAGGGCTTAGAATCCTCGTCCCACCACCGGTCGACTTCTTTACCTCACTGTTAGCCTTCATGAACAACCCGGCCATGTCCGCCGCACCCACCACCGAACTCACCCGCGCCATCGGAAACATGACATACACGTTGCCCATCTCCAGCTCCTCGTCGGCAGACAATGGAAGAAACCGTCTTCCGATCTGCAAAGCCCGTGACCGCACCACAAATTGATTGGGGTACTCCAGCATCAACTCGGCTGCGCTGATCGGGCCGTCGACTTGTCGGACGTCTCCGGTGCTGCTTAAGATTATTTTCGCTGCTGAATTCCGGTCCGACGTGTTGGGGAGCAGAGCACAAGATATGTAGTTTCCCATGGCAATCGATGATTACTGAAATGCAAATGGTTGCTGATGCTTATATGGGGAGGAAGATACAGACCAGCTGTATTGATGTGAAAGTTTGACAAAGTATAAGATACGCGTTATAGACCAAAACAAAAGTTAATCTATTCATATTATATATATATATACTTAATTTATTATAA